>JAHLJT010009419.1:88555294-89155294 GCA_031308135.1 Acheta domesticus | reverse complement strand
GTGTTCGTACTATTTTTGTTTCAGATGCCACTAAGGATCTAGGGCCAAAACAAAAAGGAACTAGTAGAGCTACGGAATGGCACAGACTTTCTCGTACTAGTTAGTTTCCTAATTTCTTTGGTCGGGGCTAACTTTTCGGTCGTGCCAGCTATCATCTATCGCCACCCGAACATTTTTTCACATTTGTTCAATTTATCGGATTCCTAATGGCAGAATCGAAAAACTACTTTAAGAATATTATTGAAGAGTAAAACTTCGTCCTATATCGAAATTTTCGTTGAAAAATGTGTGCCGTTTCTACGAAAATGGCGTTTAAGTGTTACTGTACATGAGCAATTTGAAGCTCTTAGGGAAAACTATTGCGATATCGAAAACTTTATTGGAAGTCGTTTGAATCACTGCCTCTCAAAAATGCAATAATGTATACAAATCGCCGAAAATTGATACAGATTTGTCCCGCAAGTCGAGGCCACATGTATAATTATGATGCACAACTTATGCAATTTGGAGTAGCAAAAGAATTGCAAATGTGCAAAATGAATTTTTGTCATCTTAGAGAGTGCAATTAGCATTACGCATACAAAAAGTTTGAAGAAAAACTGGAGCCTTTCTGCGGAAATGGTGTTTGAGTGTTTCTGAAAATGCGGAAATTTGAGCTCATTTTCACAAAAGAATGTTGAGTTTTCGAGAAACTTTATTAAACTTTATTTCGAGAAACTATGATTTAATGCAATGCACATGCACTCATAAATGCAATAATATGCACAAATCGCACAAGAATAGAGCAAAATAGCGTCTATGTCATCTTAGAGAGTACATTTAACACTATCCGTCCCAAAATTGAAAAGAAAAAATTTAGAGCCGTTTTAGAGAAAATCTTTTTGATATTTTTTTAATATTACACATATTGAACGCAATATTGCGCGAAAAGTAATAAAATTTTCAAAAAAATGTTCATGACCTAAACGAAAACTAATTATGAAGAAAAAATTTACGTGAAAGAAAAATCTCTTTCTTAATTTTGTAATTGTAAGAATACGCCCAAAAAATTTCAGTCTCTTGCAACTTTCAAAAATTCAGATTTATCAGTAAAAATCGGGCCTGTGCCATCTTTATAAATGTATTTCACTCTCTTTTTACAAGAAATTTAAAGAAAAGATTTGGAGCCATTTGTGAGAAAATGTTGAACATGTCCCGAGAACTTCTTGTAAAGTACCCCCAAAAATTAATGAATGTTTATCAAAATAGAAGAGCTTCAACTCAGGCCAGATCGACAAGGGTTAATTCAGTTTGAAAAAACTCGTACCCATAGTTTAGGTGCTAGTGTCGTTCACATACCAGAATGACGGACGTTTTGGAGGAAAAAAAAATATTTCGGAATCAGGGGACACCTAAAACGTGTATTTTTGTCGAAAGCTTGAAATCGATTTTCCGCAACATTACATAACATTCTCAATACTACGTATATTACTCTGTATATACGTACGTAAACGAGAAAATAACTAGTGCTACAGAATGGCACAGACTTTCTTGTACTAGTTAGTTTTCTAATTGCGTTGGTCTGAGCACACTTACATTGTTCCACCCTTTTGCCAACTACCATCTATCTCGTCCCAAAGTACATTTAAAAAACTTGTCCAATGTTGAAGATGAAATTATATTTGTTTAAAAATATCATTTAATTCATTTTTTAAAGTCGAAATACAGCTGGGGGCTCATATTATCACCGTGCACAGTATATTGCATTTTAATTAAAACAGTTTATTAATGTAGATTTTTAAATATAAATCCTACAGTTATGTATAAACCGTTGTCATCATAATAAATAATAAACATTTTCGATATTTCGATATACGATACACTGAGAAAAAATGCATCGTTGAATTTACAGTTCGGACTGTTCAAATAACAATGAGGATCGTCACCTCTGTGTTCAATGAATCTAATTCATAACATTCAATAATAATCAATTAAATAATTAACAAAATTGAAAACGGTGTATACAATTAAAGCAAAATTAACTTAAAGCATTAATATGAACCAATATTTTCGTGTTTATAATAGCACCCAAATCCCCCCCCCACTTAAGATCCGACATCCCGCCTCGTGAGTATACGAAAAGTTATGTAATGCTGCGCGCAAAAAACGGCGGATTTTCGGCAGAAAAACTCGTATTACAGGGCCCTGGTAACGAAAAAGTGGATAAATCCAGTTGCTAAATTAACAAAAAAAATCTCCTAACACGTAATGCAGCCAGAATCCATGTTTTGTCGGTCCTTGGTACCGAAAACCCAATTGAAAGCAAATCGTCCATCCGTCCGTCTGTCTGTAAACAACGCTAGCGACTAAATCAATCAGCCGATTTCTCCAAAATTGATACTCCCCGATCGATCTGGCTGATCTCATGGACCTTGAATTTCAAACCGATATTTTAATTTTGGGGTGTACTTTACATAAAGCTCCCGGACATTTTAAAAATTTTCTCAAAAACGGCTTCAATTTTTTTAATTTAAACTTCTTGTAAGAATAGAGTAAAATACACTTTTGAAGATGGCATACGTCCGACTTTCATGGATAACTCTGAATTTTCGAAAATTGCGAAAGTTTGAATTTTATTCGGCGTCTTCCTCCAACTACAAAATTGCAGATAGAGATTTTTCCTTCAAATAGAATTTGTTCTTCATAGTGAGTTCTTTATATAAGGTCATGTAAATTTGTTTGAAAATTGTAGTAGTTTTCGCGCAATATTGCGTGCAATATGTGCAATTTTAAAAAATTACAAAAACAAGATTTTCTCAAAAACGGTTCAGTCTTTTTTCTTTAAATTTTTGGTAGGGTTAGCAGTAAATGTACTCTATGAGATGACATAAATGCCATGTTGCTCTATTATTTTGTTGTTGTTTTTCAAAAATTACAAAAATGTATATTTTGACTTGTATCTCACGTCGTAAATATTAACATAAGCGGCGATTTGTTCACATTATTACATTTATGAGTACATGTGCTTTAAATAATGTCATATAAAGTTTCTCGAAATCTCAACCGTCTTCTACGAAAACTAGCTCAAAATTCCGCATTTTCAGAAACGCTCAATTACCATTTTCTCATAAATGGCTCCAAATTTTTTCTTCAAACTTTTGGAACGGATAGTGCTAATTGTTCTCTTAATATGCCGTAAAGTTAAATTTGGGGTATATTTTTGTTTTTCAAAAATTGCATAAATTTAATTTTTTTGATAGATCTCTCACACCGTTAATATGCACATTGACTGCAATTTGTAAATATAATTATATTTGTGAGTTAAATTTCTTAAAATGACTTCTGATAAAGTTTTTCGAAAACCTGAAAATTTTCTGTCGAAAATAAATTGAAATTTTGAATATGCAGTAGCGCTTAGACGTTTTTCTTAAAAACGGCTACAAATTTTTAAAAAAATGCCTTTTAGAACGAGGTTTTACGGTTCTTTAATACTTTAAAATTAATATTTCCGTTCTACTATTAGGAAACCGAAAATTTAAGAAAATGTCAAAAAAACGTACTTTGGGCGGCAATAGATGGCAGCTGGCAAGAGTATGTGGCAATTTCGAATAGCTATCCCAGACCCAAGGAAATAGTACGGGAAAGTCCGTGCCATTCTGAAGCACCACCAGAGCCATTGTATCCACTAGGCTGACTAAGCTGTAGCCTGGGCCCGGAACTTTTAGGGGCCCACTAATTTGTAGATATTTTCTCTATTTTTATAGGATTTGTAATAAGATAGGTATTGTAATAAGGTTTACCAGCAAATGTAAACTTTACACACATTTTCTCTGATTTAAATAAATACACATAAAGTATAGTAATATATTTACATTTTTTATTCTAACATAGACTGTTAACCTAAACAAAGTACTTTTAAGAAAGTACGTTTCTGAATCAAGGGTCTTTCATTTGGAAGAAAATCTGAATGTGCATAGGACTGGTGAAAAGCGCGGAGAAAAATATAATTTTATGGCTTCTTTGCCTCTAAGGGTTGTCCACATCGTTTGAACAAAGCATTGTTTGTTATATTGTTTTTAAATGTAAATACTATATTATTATTTAATAATAATATTTATTAATAAAATAAATATTCAAAGACAATTATGTTGGAAAGTACACAGTGGCGTACCTACCGCCGGTCCAGGGGATGCAGTGCGGCCATTTGAGGTCTTTTTTTGCTTGTTCATTACAGTTGAGAACAAAAAGTAATTATTATTTCTGGTATGATTTTTTTAAATGAAAAATAGGGATACAATATTTTTCAATTAGATCTGTAAAATCTTTGGTAACGACTTTACGGGCCTCCATTATTTTACGATATATTGGTCCCCAAATCTTACTATCAATCATTTGTTATCACCATCAATCATCAACTGTTAAATCAACTGTTGTCCTTGCGAAGCTGTCTGAAAGGCCAATTGTCGAAAATTCGTTACATTCGGGAGTTGGCAAACTTGGTTCTGATCGAGTATTTCAGTCTCTCGGCTAGTTTCCCGGATGTGTGTTCCGTACTTTTACTTTTCTTGACAATTCCCGTGACAGCTGCAATGGCAGAACGATCATTCTCGAAACTGAAGATGATCAAGAATTACCTTCGAAACTCGATGGGACAAGAGAGGTTGGCGGACTTGAGTATTTTGTCCACAGAGAACAAGGTAACCAACTCCTTGAAAGCGAATCTGTACGAAATTATCGATGCGTTCGTTGAAACAAATGTCCGGAGGGTTAGATTCTAAGTATGTTATCCTTAAACTGTAAATAGATAGTCCTTAAACTGGAATTGAAAAACGCCCGAAATAAGCAAATGAAAACAGTGTCTAAAATTTCCTTTTTTCTCTTGTAAGCTGGGGCCCCGGGAGGGATTGTTGCGCCACTGAATGTACATTAATTATCCTAGGGCCCAAGGTTCCATTACATTTTACAGCCTAGGGCCCAAAATCATGTTACAACGGTCCTGAGCACCACTACTTTTATTTTATTTTTTGAAAAAAAAAAGTATTAAATATTGTTTAAGAACTATGGGGGGGGGGGCTTGAACGCTGGGGGCCCTTCAACCCCGTACTCTGCCCATGCGTTAACACGGCCCTGCCAAAATGAACTGGTGCAGTCATTTGGAGGAGCAGAAGTCGAATTCCTCGACTGGCAAGGGACTACAAAACAGCCGGCCGAAGCTCGTCCGAGATGGTTTCCAGAACAGGCTCCATGAAATGAAGAAAAGAAGAAGAAGAAGTAGAAGAAGAAGAAGATGATGATGATGATAATAAACATATTTGTTATTGTATTATGTATTATTTATGTACTGTAGATACGACACCATAAAATATTGTTTAAATAATTACACAATTCGAACATAAATATTTAATTCAATTTTGCCAAATAAAAGAAGCTAATGGAAAACTCTGAGCTTTGGGGGGGCGGGCATGGCAGCCATGCCCCCCCCCCCGCTGGATCCGCCAGTGACCCTGACCGCAATGTTGCATGGAGAGCGAGAACTATTGAGCAAAATTTTGAAAGTGGGATAAAGTGACAATTTTCAACGGCAACCAACCAAAAATAACACGATGAAGGCATAAAAGGTGCAACATTTAAAAGAAATGCTTCATATATCTGTTTCGATGACTTGTAACAATGACATAAATTTGGTGTCTGGCTGCATTTAAAATTCCTGCTATTGTGACGCAAACTGGTGCTTTAGCTCATTGGCTGACGTCGGATACGATGCACAAGAGGCCCCTGGAGACACTATCTTATACTTAGATTTCTACTTCTTGGCGCGTGGGGGCGTGTCTTCACGATGGAATATCGCACGGTTTTCGCGTCGTTCTCAGTCGTGTCGCTGGGAGTCGCATGATCGCTAATGTATCGAGTAGGGCCCACAGCAAATACTATAAAGATTTGCCCACAGGATATCTCGTTGGCCACGCGTGAGATATTCCCGCGTATTCCCGTGAGATATACAGAGTGAAGACAAGCCCCCACGCACCAAGAAATAAAAATCCAAGTCGTGTCCAGCGCTCCGCACGGAAAAGCGAAGAACTAGAGAATAGCAGCACACCGAGCACACCTAGTAAGACCAGAGAGTATATAACGAATATATGTATAATACAGTGGGCAAGGCCGAGGTGTCCTGAAGATGTCATACATAGCCGATGAAAGAAAAAGACCCATTTCTATGGGATTCGTTATGAATTTTTATTAACGTTTGAAACTATCTTCATTTCTCACTCCTCAGAAAGTTCTGGCGACGTAACCTAAATACGTAGTATAAATTCATGATTTATAAGACCTGAAACTCATTCAAATTTCAATCACGTAAACTGTCACGACCAACAGCAATGCAATACATGTATTATAAACGTCTTGACATTGTATACCCTTATTCTGTACTCTTTGTCCTCGCGGTCAAATCACAAACCCATTCATTGGGATATTGCGAATGACTGTACTATCGGCATCAGACGTGAAATACGGTCCTTGTACGTATAATCATGACACAAATCCGGAACCCAAACTTGTCTTGTTGGGTTACTGTTCACTTACCAAGCTGTATATTCCGAAATTCAACGGACGGCAATGCTTTCATTAAACATGATGTTAATTTAGGAACTCTGCTAATAACAGCAACAGTTGATTTGAAGCTTATTGTTGATGCCATGTTTGCGATCACCTCGTGATTACGATTATTCAAAACCAGTATGAGTGATCAGCGATGGAAAATGATTACTCAGCATCCGTAACAGTGTTACCAATTTAGGAACGTCCCGTCTCACGATTTTTTTGCTCGGCGAGTTAAATTTTAAGAGCAAAAATAATTGAAACGATGATGCAAGTAACATGTTAATTTTGTCATGAATTGAACCTATTGCAGTTGGTACCAGAGAGTATAAGTGTTGGTACCTCCTGGTCTCCAAGCTTCTATTTGGACACGAAGTGTATTTGGACTTCGTAGAAACGAGAGATTTCAATATTTTCTTAGAAATTTTCGAAATTTTTAAATATCTCTTTCGTATGGATACTTCTAAACCTCGATGTTCCATCGAAAATAGAATAACAAATATTCCTCGAGCAAGTCATGGTAAACTGACCTAGACTCGTTACCACTTTCCTTGGCTCTATATATTTGCTTTCAGATTTTTATTTATTCATTTTGTTTTGCACTCAATGTGTACTATGATTTGCGTCTTAAAATAAGGAAAAGGGCTATTGTACTTCTGACTTTAGCCGGATGAAGTTGACATTGGTTGACATTATCCATCATCAGGGTAGGTGAAGTACACGGCGGCAAGAGATAGTACATAGACAATGTACAACGAAATGTACGTACGTAGTCGAATACAAGAAAGTAACCTCGGTCGAAACGGTAATGGTGCTGATAAGTGTCACAGGTCACCTTGGATTAGTTCGTACAACAGCTGATATTACAATTTCTGGGTGAAGAAAGCAAATAGGCTACTCAGGAATTCGAGAACATTTGTTGCAGTCTCGTAAATATTATTTGAGCAAGTACCATTAAAATGGCATTAAAATCGATGAAATTATCGAAAATGCTTTAAAAATGACGGAAAAAGATAAGGAGTGACTTATCAATCGTAATCGACGACTTAAAAAGAATGTAGAACGACCAAAAGATGCACTTGCGAATGTTAAAACCGGTAGCATTTCTGTAATCGCGAATGTACGGCTTACGAATAGCGAATTCGCGGATGTCGAGGGATTACTGTACCATTATTTCATATTCAAAACATTATAAATGACCATATTTAACATTATTTTGAAGAGCAGATTTCATTCAGAAGAAAAATTTCTTGTCTATGATATTATAGTTGAAGGAAGATGCTGAAAAAAAATTTAACTTTTGCATTTTTGAAAATTCAGAAAATGTTGGGGCCCACTGATATTTTCAAGGTGGTGCCTCTGATCCAGCAAGACAAGTTTTATATTCTTCTTCTTCTTCTCTAGCTCTACAGCCCTTTGTGGGCCTCGGCTTCACGTACAACAGCATTCCAGCTTTTCCTGTCTTCTGCCATCTTCTTCCAGTTCTTTTCTTTCATGATGTTGAGGTCTTTTAACACATCATCCTTCCATCTTTTTTTGGGATGGCCTCTCCTCTGTTTTGAGAAGAGATTACCTTCCAATATCTTTTTAGGCATTCTTGATTGTTCCATTCTTTCTATATGTCCTAACCATCTAATCCTTTGTGCTTTGATAAATCTGACAATGTCTTTTTCTTCCAATATTAAAGTGATCTCATCATTGCATCTATATCTCCATATCTCTTGATCTTTGATAGGTCCATATATTTTCCGTATTATTTTGCGTTAAAATCGCCTTAACTCATTTGCATCATTTGTTGTTAATGTCCAGGACTCTGTCCCATATGTTACCACAGGACGTATTAAGGTTTTATATATTTCCATTTTTGTGTTACGTCTTATTAATTTATTTCTTAGTATTTGCATATTTATATAATATGCTTTATTCCCTGCCTTTATTCGTTCTTTGATGCTCTCCCTCATGTCATTCTGATTACTAATTAGGGTTCCTAAATACTTGAAGTTGGTAACTCCTTCAAAGGTTTTATTCAATATTTTAATATTTTGGAAGCTCCTTCTTGTGTTTGATGTGGAAAGTACCATATACTTTTCTTCTCAGTTACTATTGTTTCCATTTTTCTTTCCATTACGGTTTGTTGCTCCAGATGTTCCTTTATCTCTTGTTGATACCTACGCCTTACCTCTTCTTTCTTAAATTCATTTATTTCCAATTGTTTTGTAATAATATTTTCTTGGTCTTTAATTTTCAATAGTTTACTGCAGTACTGCTTTCACTAGGTAATGATCAGAGTCACAATTTGGGCTTCTATAACTTCGAACATCAATAATAGATTATGAGTATCTTCCATTGACTGGTACAAGGTCAATTTGATTAACTGTTTCTGTGTCTGGCGATCTCCATGTTCCCAAATGTATTCTTTTATGTGGGAAACATGCTTTTAATTTTCATGTTATTTCTTATCGCAAATTGCCCTAGCATATTGCCATTTTCATTACTCACTTTATGTATCGTGTGCTTGCCTGCATAATCTTTCATAACATCTTCTTTCCCTATCTTAGCATTGAAATCACCTAAAACAATGATCATGTCATACTTTGGTACTTGGTTACATATCAGATCAAGTTCTTCATAAAATTTCTCTTTGTCTTCTTCATCTTTACCTTCAGATAGCGCATACACTGTTATCATTGTAATATTTCTATATCTTCCCTTCAAGCATATCCTAGCAAAATGTTCACTGATCATATCATGTTCCAATATGCTCTTTCTTGTTTTCTCGATCACTATAAAACCTGTGCCATAAAGTCCTGTTCTTTCCTCACTACCACTGTATATCATTGTGTAGTCCGGTTTATCTATCCGTCCTTTACCTTGCCATCTCACTTCTTGTAGTGCTATTATATCAATATTACATTTAATCATTTCATTTCCTATTTCATCCGTCTTTCCTGTTTTCAGCATTGTTCTCACATTCCAAGTTGCCACCTTCATATCATGTACTTTTATTCCTTGTCTTGTCTTCATATTTAACTGTTCTATTCGAGGCTGTTGCCTTGTGTGTTTTTCCAGGAATGGGATGTTGGCCCTTTGCCAACCCCCAACCTGGAGGAACAGGTAATTTATTCTTGAGGTTGTCTTCCTCTAGCCATTAGCAGTACAATGCTCACCTGCAAGGCAGCAGTGCCTGTTGCTCCGCGGGAGGTATTTCATTTCCCTCCTACCACCCATATCTGGGAAGCATTCCCCTATCCACCACCTGGGGACATGTCCTCTAGGGGTTACAAGCTCCCCTGAGGAAAAGTTTTATATTAAGTTATCTAAATTTTTGAATTTGTAAATTAGCAATTTTTAGATAAATAAATAATGTAATATTTAGTAAATAGCTTCTGTCAAATGAACACAATCATTTAACGGTAATTATCATCTGATTTATCACAATTATCTGCATCCATTTCACATAAATAGAAGAACTATTTTGCATTTCTCTCAAGATTGGTTGGTTTCCTGAAAGTAATATTCTTTGAAACCTGTGCAGTCAAAATTGTAGTGTGTATACACACACATCACTTTGTTTTCAACTATGAATCTATTTCTCTTTTGCATTTACAAGACAGGAGTTTAAGAGAAACATTCTGAATGAAAATGATGTGAATAGCAAAGAAAAACTGCAATACTCGACAATTCACAATGGCCTACCTCTGAGGTAAACTCTAATTTATTTTGGATGTGGGAAGAGGGTAGTTTTGTTGCTGCCCAAACAACTAAAGTTGTTCATTCAGTTGGTCTTTGAATCGTAACTTAACTAGTTGTGCTGCAGAATAGCACAGACTTTCCTTATTAGTTTTCTAGTCATTTCTATGCATTTTCGTTATTTAATATTTATATTTCAGGATTCTAAAATAGATCACCGAACAATTTTTTAGCACTGTTTTTAAATTCTCTTATGTTAAAGTACTCTTAGGGGAGGGCAACTAATTTTGACACTCAATTAATCCACAAATACACGTATTTTGGAAAAAATTACCTGACCTTACTTGTTGTACCTGTTGTACTTGTTGTTACCTGACTTACTTACCTGATCTGTTGTTGATGAGCATATTTCAGTAAAAAAAACAAATGGATCTTCACAATTGTAGTTGTAGGAAGAGGCTGAAATTTTTAAACATTTTTTTTATTTTTTTGCAAAATAAGGCACTTCAGTGAACATGAAACCTGCACCATTCTCTTAAGAAAGGTCCCAATTTAATGAAAAAACGTTGTGAAGTTTTTAAGAAAGAATGATTTAAAGAAAATAAAAATTGCATAAGTTTGACACAAAATATCGCAAAAAATACTCGTTTTTGAAAAATTTAACATAAACTTATTTGAAGATGTTTTTTATGAACACATTTCATTAAGAAAAAATTGAATTTTCATAATTGTAGTTGTAGGAGATGCCGAAAAAATTTTGAACTTTCTCAATTTTCGAAAATCAGTTTTCAACCTACATGAGACCTGCGTCATTCTCTTTTAAACAATCTTCAGATTATCCAATGACAAAATTTTGTCAAAATTGTTGGCGCCATTTTTTTTGAAAATGTCCCAGGGGCTTCATGTAAAGTACTGCCAAAATTAATACATTGTTTTCAAATTCAAGGGGATGGCTACGACATCAGTCCGATCCATCGGGGAATATTAATTTTGGAGAAAATCGACTGAATGGTTAGTCGCTAGCATTGTTCATGGACGAAGGAACGGACGTTTTGCTGTCAATCGATTTTTCGGTTTCAAGGAGCCATAAAACGTGGATTCTGACTGTACCATGTGTTGAAGTTGTTTTTTCTTTATAAGTTTAGCAACTGGATTTATCCACATTTTCGTTACCAGGGCCCTGTAATAGAGTTTTTCTGCCGAAAATCCGCCGTTTTTTTCGTCCAGCATTATGTAACTTTCCATATACTCCGTATAAACATATGCATACAGGAAACTAAAAATTCACATTTAGGCAATTCATTCAAAATTGCATAATTTGCACCAGTATATCGGTCAAGAGCATTTCATATTCTTGCTCAATGTAACTTTTTCTGTCCCTCTTTATCAAAAAATCAATCGACATGGTAGCAAAAATTCATTGAACCTGCTATCCTACTTATTTCACTAAATATAATTCAAAATTATAAGATAAGGTTTCAATTTCTTATCAATTTCTTATCACTTGTTTTCATAAGTACTAATTCCATGAAGTTCATCCATCAAGACAAACAAATGAAACTATATTTTCAAATATAGAATTTCTTTATTAAAACAATATTCAGGACCAATTTACATTTTCATCAATCCAAACAACTGCAAATCAATAATTTACAAAATTTACATTGACAATAAATTAAAGAGCTCTCTTATATAAATAACTTTGACATTTAGTATGCTTTATGACTTTCAAAGCCTTTTTTCCACAGAACAACCTAAAATCTTCCATCACCTTAAATGCACACGTGCCCACTCACACATACACACAATGTTTCATTGTATCTAAAGACACAATTTTATAAATTTCTGAATACACTCTCAGATTCCAATGTACATTGGAGTGATGATGTGATTATATTCTGCACGATTTGATGCCTGTATACAACTTTGCATTATGTTTATGCTCAAATTTATTTTTTACTTTGTTTCTTACACATTTTTATGCAATTGACAATTACTGAATGAAAATGCATTATTAGACAAACAACCAACTATAATTATTTTAAGTAGAATGAACAAAATCTAAAAATTAATAGCAGTACAATACCTTAATGGACTAACTGACAACATTAATCCATTATGGTAATTTTCCATCCCCTTTGGAGAAAATAAACATAATATGTCAACAATTACATAGTATTTCCCTACAAATAAACATACCAAGTCTATATTCTAGGTTGGCACGATGTTTCTCAGTACTTTCCCCGAGGGTAAAACAATACTGAAATTATCAGTTCCAAGAATACTTTTTTTTAGACAGCTGTTAGTAAAAGTAGCTCTTCAAATAGCACATAACATGGTTAAAACAATACCTGACATTAAAAGCTACTCTGAGTTAAAAGAAAAAATGTAATAATCACTTTATCAGCTCATCAAATGAAGCTCTTTAATTGTTATAAAGATGAAGAAGAGAAGAAAAGAAAAGATGATGAAAGAAAATGTATGAAGTAACAGAGGACAATAGTTAACAAATAGTCTTATAATAGTTTCACTTTGGCTACATTTGTTGTGTAGAGAAGAAAGAGAATAACTAATTCAATTGTAAATAGCTGTCTAAAAAATAGCACACATTACTTTTAATACAGTTTGTAAATATTCTTTAACAACACTCATTTTTATTTACTAAAAAAATAATTTACTCTATAAAATACATTAAAAATCAGAAGCTCGACCACAGTAAAATTAAAAAACAGTGGCCTGATCCTCTCAAAGAACCCTGGTATCACCTACAAATTAGAGTTGTGAAGTGACTAGTAAGTTTTTGAGCACTAGAAAGAACATACATTCATTTTTATTCCCAACATTGTATTAGAATAATGCAGTTACAATTGTTCTGGAAGTCATTTGGAGGAAGTAGCCAGGAAAACTAGCATATGCACAATTATATATCTAAAAATCTCTGAGGAAAATATAAGTTCAGAAAAAGAAACATTAAGGCATTCCTATGGGAAAGTACAATGTTTCTTTAAATTACTTCTACACACTCCAAATACCAGAAAACTTAACCAATCAGCTTTCCTAAAACAGAAGGATTTTATTCACAAGCAACGGGTTTAAGCTTCTGAGAGGTCAACAGAGTCAAGAAAACTAATTTTTTATTTGACTAAAATCTTTTGTGTCACATTTTTAATCCGTTTTCATGCATACATTCATACACTTCATTCCGCTACACATTTTAAATCTATTTTCACTGTAAATAAAACAGTTTCAACAAAATATCTTAATATAATTTATGCTCAAACGGAATACACTTTTCACTGCTTTAATGAGTGTGTTGCCAAAAAGACATAAACAAATTGACATTCTTATATGCATAAGTTGAGGCAGTGAAAGCAAATTGCCTTGCAAGGGCCTTAACAGCAAGTGATCTATTAGTAACGCAGTTAGGCCACTCTTGCTTTACAAATAGATAGCAATCAGATCACTGTAGCACTCATGGCAGATTGCAGTTAGAACTTGTAATTGATAGCACTTGTAACCTTGAATAAAATTCATAGCTCCTGTAGCCTTTAAATAAAATTCATAGCAGTGAAATTAATGTTTACTTTCTCGTATAATACATACATATATACAGAGTAATATATGTAGTAAAGAGAAAGTTATGTAATGCTGCGGAAAATTGATCGTGAGATTTCAATGGAAATACATTTTGGGGTCCCGATACCGAAAAAGTGTTGTTTTTTTGTTTGTTTTTTTTTTTCTAAATGTCTACCTGTGAACACCACTAGTGCCTAAACCATATGCACGATTTTTTTCCAAAATGGATATTTCCCAGTCAATCAGGCTTGACTCTCAGCATAGCAATTTTGAATAACATTCTTTAAAATTTGGAGGTACATTAGATGAAGGCCAATGGACATTTTCAAAATTTTCTCAAAAACAGCTCCAAATTTTTTCTTTAAACCTTTGGCAGTGATAGTGCTACATGTACTCTTAAGATGCAATAAACATCTATCTACTCTATTCTTTTGTTTCTTCAAAATTATAAAAATGAAATTTTTTACTTGTCTCTCATGTCGTTAATATTTACATTGAGTGGCGATTTGTTCACATATTTATGAGTACATGTCCTTTAAAAATGTGATATAAAGTTTCTTGAAAACTCATGAGCTCAAAATTCCGCATTTAAAAAAATGGTCAAATGCCATTTTTTTAAAACTTGCTCCAAATTTTTCTTATGAATAGTGCTAATTGTACTGTTTAATATTACAAAGTTCATTTTGGGGTATTCTTTTGTTTTTTCAAAAATTACACAAATGTAATTTTGTTTTAAAATATCTCTCATGCTGTTAATACACACATTTCCAGCAACTTTTAAACACTACTGCATTTGTGAGTGAAAGTGTTTCTAATGACTTCTAATGAAGTTCATCAGAAACTCAAACATTCTCTGTGAAAAAGAGCTTCAAATTCCACATTTACAGTAACGCTTAAATGCCCTTTTCTTCAAAACAGCTTCAAAGATTTCAACTAAAATTGCTACTTAGGATGAGGCTTTACTCTTCTTTAATATTCTTAAAGCAATATTTTGGTTCCACTATTAGGAAACTGAAAAAAATGAGAAAATTTCAAAAAAATATAATTTTGGCGGCAATAAATGGCAGCTAGCAAGAGTATATGGCAACTCTGAATATACTATACATGGTATATATAGTATACGGTCTGTGCCACTCTATAGCACCACTAGTTAATTCATTAGAGGCTCAAATTTTTGTTTACTGGCAAGAACAAAAATATCTGTGATAAATAAGGTTTTACATGGTTGTGTATTTTGATTATTTTATAATGGCACCTCCATGTCATGATATGCTGTGTTGCCTAGCATGCCTTGCATGGCAAGCACATGGCTGCAACCCCCAGCCCCTATAAGGATGTTCGCGTATGTTCAATATTGGAGTGATGTTGAAGCTCCCTATCAGAAATTGCCTTCCCTCTCCCTTTGCATACTTGCCCTTGAGGTGCCATTATCAATAAATCAAAGTATAATTTATATTTTAAAGTTGGTTACAATTCAAGAAATTCAAGGGAAGCATCAAGGAAAAGCTAAATGTACCCACACTCCATCATATATTACATGAAGAGTATATTTGTTATGAAGATGATACCAAATTCAAGGCTTATCATAATTTTTAACAACCCAGAAAAACATTTACCTTAATATTACAGAAATGTAACTACCATACTGCCTTTTAAGAAGAGTCAGGAGCTGAAGAATTCCTAGACAGGTTGGAAGATATTCAAAATAGATTTACACACACATAGAACTTGATATACTTGGTGATAAGCATGTATGTACTGGAGAACCATTTTGAGAATAAATTATGTATCATTTACCAAAATTGAAATAGTTGCCCCAATAGTCCAACTACTGCTACGTACAAGTTTTTAATACGCACAAAATAATTGTAAACATTTCCATCAACAACAGAACAAAAATGTACAAGTAATGGTAACAAAATACATCTTGTACATACATGCACAAACAGACTCTAGTGTAGGCCATCTTACTTAGGCAATATTTAACTGAAAAATTACCTAAGTAAGAACTGAATCTTACCTTATTACTAATCTCATAAAAAAAAAAAAAAAAAAAAAAAAAAAAAAACCAACAAAAAACAAACATATGCTACGACCAGATTTCTTTTAACACGAAAACGGTCAGTGACTATCCATTTTTCTCTTCTACTGAAGTTATACACAAGCCACCCACATTGTAGAGTATTGACACAAGGCACGTCAATGTTTTTTGGTAACCTATTTGATATCACAAGTTTTCCACAAGTAAATTTTGAAGGAATAAATTAGAAAAACCTGGAAATAAAGCGCTTCACTTCTGCTATGCTGGAGACCTTTTGTTACATCAGAACTTAAGGAGTACTGCGCAATAGGGACAGTAATTAACAAAATCCAAAGAATTGCAATTCAGTGAGGTACATTACATGATACTCGGTATAAAAGCGATTCAGATTCGAAGAATTATACACATATTTTGCTCAATTAAATTTGGGATACATTTCTATTTACATATACCGTCATTTTTCTTCATCTCTAGTTCTTATTCCTAATTGTAACACTAGTGCACCATGGACAATTATGACTTTTCAAAGCATTTAAAATGAAACAATGAGTGTAATTAAACAACTGAAGAATAATCCATGAAATTAAGTCACATTACTTATGGGTATTACAGAATATAATCAAAAGAAACTACTTCTCCAGAATTCTGGTTTCCCATACATCACATAACTTACTTGCTGCAGTTGGAATTCAACTGCTTCCTTTTCTCAAATCTTATTCAATTTTTTTCTGAACTCTCTAATTGAAATCTTTTCTTCTCTAGTAAGGAAGAAAACAATGAAGTTATAAAAATGTCTAGCAGGAAAAGAAAAAAAAAGGGGGGGAGACATACAATACTTTTGATAAGAAAGTCAAAGAATTACATTAAAGCTATTGAAATTTAATGCCAAATCTTTCGGTCCATTGGATTTCCAAGATATTACTTGTGTACTAATTTTGAAAATTCAAAAACACAATAAACTATAATTTTGGTTTACCTTTGAAAAAACACCAAAGGTAAGTTAAATTGTTTTTTGAAACATAATTTCACAAATTCTATGTCCAATAACAAATTTTATGTCCAGAAAGTGCTGCCTTGCTATTAAACACTCCAGAATAAAATCTATCAATTCTTTCATTTTCAATTCAAAGTAATATCTTTTGATTTCATGAATATTAAAAATACATTTTAAAATAAGCAGAAAATAAAATTCATTACAAATATTAGTAGCAATTAAAAAAAAATCAATAAAACAACCCACTTTTCTAAATTTTCAGGGAAAAAAAAAAAAAAAAATCACTTTAGTATCAAGCATCATGTAATGAAAAATCTAGCAAATTGATACAGTACAATTTCAAGATAGAAATGCAAATACTTTATAAAAATGTACTTACAAAATATTCAACACTCCAATAAAATATCAAAATTTATCTTATAAGGTTGGAAATTCTGATTCTTTGTATTCAAATGAATTTTGAGTTTTTTGGGGAGAGTAAGATACAATGTTTTTTCCAGGTAAATAACATGCAGGAGGAATATTTGAACTTTTAGTTCCAAACAAACAAGTTCTTGTTGACAAGGAACCACCTATTTCAGTCTGTTCATTTTCAACAGATGTATTTTCAGGACGGTTCATTCTTTCCAGACTTTCCAAAAGAGCATTTCGATATCGACGTTTGCTTCGACGGCTCTTGATAACCTTGGATACCTCGACTTCACGGTTTGGTGCTGACTCTTCCGATTTTGGCTCTACACTTTCACTCTGATACTCAGCAACGTTAGCAATATTATCAGTCTGTCCTTCACAATCTTGAAATTGATCAACAGGCAAATCTGAACCAGCAGGCTTCTTATCTAAAAAAAATAAAGGAGAGTGGAAAATATTAAATTGAAATCCTGAAGAAGAATCAAGAGAAGGTTAGGTTTCAAAAGAAATGCTACAAAAAGAGAAAAGAAAAGAAGGGGGGGAGAGCTCCACGTCAAAAGAGAATAGTTTTGATTTACAATCCCTCATTTATGTAAACATTTTCAAGTCTTTTTTACTCTGTCCAGGAGACACCATCTAACAATAGCATTTACTGTTCAGACTGTTAGTGTTCCAGTGAAGATAAGCCAAGGGCATCTTGAAATGTTGATTAGATGGTGAATTAATAGCACTATTACTGGTAGAGTCATTCATGCTGCACTAGCCTCAGCAGACAGGCAAATGAAGGGATGCCTCAAAACGTCACATCTGTGTGGCCAAAACCTTTCCTCTAATTCAGTATCATTGATTCCCAATATCTCCTTAGAGCTTGGTAGACATTTGCAAGGCTTTTCTCTGGTAAATGATTACTTTCTTTCTTCGCTATCATTTTTTTTTTCTCTTCTTTTTTCATTATCCCATTTCATATTTCTAGCACTCTGCATTTGAGTGTTGATTACTTTCAATAACCCATCTTAAATTGCCCCCTATCCCTAACAAACAATAACTAAGGCTGGCCAACTCCCTTTTAGTTTATTCCAGTCAAAGTACCTGCAGCCTACTAGAAGGGAGTACAGTCAAATTATTTTAGCATAGCTGCTGAAAGTCACATATATACATGTAATAAATAAATGTAAGAACTGCCAGGAAAGATCATTCCTCATACTTATCAGTCTAGGGGATAGCACGTCCCTTCCCAGCACGTGTTGACAGCCAGGGCCATCTTTAGGCACAGGCAGACGAGGCTCGTGCCTCAGGGCCCCCACAGATAATAAAAAATATATAACAAAACTGAACTAGTGGTGCTAGAACAGCACGAACTTTCCCGAATTATAAAAAACAGCTACATTGAAATAGCGTTAAGAATTTTCTTAACTGTGAATGGTCACTAATTGTACGGGTGAACGCTCATTTTCAAAGCTGAAGTACATAAAAAATGAATTAAGAAGTAATGTGAGTCAAGAACGACATTCTTCGTTAGCTTTATTAAACACTGAGTACGATATTTTGAACGAATTGATCTTCGACGATGTAATTGACGACTTCGTGCGTGCGAAACTACGTAAAGTACCATTGACAAATGCTTGTTTTTTACTTAGATCTTATTATGTAAATATTGCTTGTGTTGTTTTTAATCATATTTTATTATGTTACTATTGTTAGAGTTATTAGTGAAATATTACTATAGAAAATACAAAGATTAAAGATACTAATTAATTCCGTTTATCTAGTTTTTTTACAAATCCTTCCTTACCTTAAAAAGAGGAATCAAAATGCTTATTAACTGTGTAATATTCAATTTTTAATAACTTATGATCGCCAGAACTGTAATTTGTTGAACTAAGAATTAGGGGCTCTGAAATCTCTGAGTGCCTCGGGTACTTTCAAACCCAAAGACGGCCCTGTTGACAGCCCTACTCCAGTTGTGTAAACATTGTCCCTGACTTTTCATCTCTGTGAGGTGCAAGCTTTCTGTTGCATTTCCCTACTAGAGTGAACCATTGGTATAAGATTTGTGCAAAGTTCTGTCTAAGTGATTATTGCAATGCATCCAGTTTAGAGCAAGTTGCATAAAGAGGTCCTTCACAGGCATATGCATGAAGTTATTGCAAAAGTATATTAATTTATGAAGAGATAAGCAAAGGACGGTGTTAAAATTGTCAAATCAGTTCTTAAGAGAGTGGCTGCTGCTATGGGTGTTTTGAAAAGATCTATTTGCAGAATTAATAAGAAAATGAATTCTATTGAATCAGAAGAATCATATTCCTTCTCAATTCTTAATAAACAGAGGAAGAATGTGGAATTTACTCTCAATGGTTTCAATGAAAGCGTGATTTGTTGCACAATTATTTAACACACAATATCAAGAAATCGTTATTTCTGGAAATGGTGCAAATGGAATAGTTGAAACCTGCCAAAATGCTACTGGAAATTTCTGGTTACTGGAAACATATGATACGAATTACAGTGATAGTGATGCTAGTTATGATAGTTAGAAAACATGGTATCGGTAACTGTGGAAAAGATGTGGATGATGAGAGCAGAGTCGGGCCTGGGTATATTCGATGCTTCTCCATGTCCGATTGAAGACACTGCAGCAAATTAATTTCCAAGTATGCTCGCATGTGTGGTGCAGTAGGCTAATGTTTTTGGTATAGGCAGATAATAGAGCTCTGCAATCAGGCGAAAACATCCGCTCGAGTCTCTTGGGCTCCGCGCCGACGCTCGGCGAAGGGAAGGGGACCTTGCTTGGGGGGGGGGAAGAGATAGCTGTTTAACGGACATTTCGACCGGCCGCCTTGCGGCCTCCCGCCGAGACTCGGGAGTCGCCGAGCGCCTGGGCGCTCGACCAAGCGCCGGACTGTACAGTAGCTTCGCCCCTCAATGCATATACGGGATATAAAGTCGCCGCATGTAGTGATCGCAACACTTTCAATTCATTGTAATCGAATTTCAATTATACGATTAATTTGTTGAAAAGTAACAATTTATCGATTGACTGGAAATAATTTTATAGAGACAAAAAATACATTTTTTGAAAGAATTAAGGCAAACAAAGAATCTGAAAATAAATTTTAATTTTTTTTTCTATATTTATAGTGCTTAAGGGAAGATAATTCGTTGCGTACCAATTGTAATGTCATTGAAGTTTCTTACGAACCCGAATATAAGGCATATTTATTAAATACAATGAATATTTGGTCATAATTTCACGAGTATATAAGAAAAAAGCATATGCTAAACAAAAATGAGGTGGTACTATTTTCCTTGCGTCAAAATGTCTTGTCGTCATTGGGCGTGGTAATTTATTGAGAAATAGTTGATGTAAGCCGCCATGGCCTCGGTATTTGTCGACTCAGTCGGCGGCCAAACAACTGCGGTCACGGCACATCAGCCTATTCAACTTAATAATTCAAAATACATTATTTACTATTATATACACACGTTTAACATGATTTTAAATTCGGCAAAAGTATGTATTCACGAAATGATGCATATAATGCAATTAATTTATTCCTTTCACCCATCTAATCTTTCATTGGCTGTTGATTGCTTAAATGTGGATCTTGCTAATATTCATAAATGGTCTATGGAGAATAGATTAATTTTAAATCCTAATAAATCTGTGTTTCTCTTTTTAGACCCTACAAATCGCCTAAGAAATGCAAATACGGATAATTTTCAGCTGATAATTGATGGTCATTCTATTGGTCATGTTGATCTTGCTAAAAATCTCGGTTTATGGATGGACAGTGGATGGAATTTTGATCATCATGTGTTAATCAAATGTAGAGCAGCATATTTGAGATTAAGGTCCTTATATCAATATCGCAACCAATTAACACAGTCAACCAAGCTAATCTTGTGCAATACTCTCATACTGTTGTTATTTAATTACAGTGATATTGTTTATAGTCCTGTACTATATCAAAGAAATTTTGCTAGAGTTCAATCTATCCAGAATGCGTGTTTGAGGTTCTGTTTCAATGTTCGGAAATACGAGCATATATCATCATTCATGGATAAATCAGACTGGTTGACCATGAGACAGAGATGGATATTTCACCTATGTTTACTGGTTCACTCTGTGCTCTCTTCTTATTCTCCCACTTATCTTCGGGATTGACTTAAACTTTTTTCCAAATCTAATGTAGTCTGCTTCACAGTACTACCCGATTTGCCAATTTCCTACTTGTTATACCCGTTCATCGTACTACCAAATTCGAGGCATCCTTTAGCTATCTTGGTCCACACTTCTACAATTTAATCCCTCATAAGCTTAAAACCCTTCCCTACAAATCATTTTGTGAAAAACTTTGTAAATTTATTAAACTTAACTTTTAATCTTTCTTCAGTGTTTCTTGATGTATTATGTTAAATTTTTTGTAACCTTCTTGATGTATATGTTTAGCATTACTTCAGTGTTTCCTGTTATGTTATGTTGCCTTCATATTATCTGCTATACACTTACAATTATATTGTACTCATGTAACTTTCTCAATTTCTAACCCTCATGTACTTACATTTATGCTTTTTTTCTACTTATGCTTATTCTCTTTTGATGTTATGTTTATGATCTTCTGTATTTTTCTTGTGGTTAGTCTGAAAAGCAGTAATTTAATTACTGAGACTCGCCGTTGTACTTCTTTGTGCAATAAAGTATTATTATTATTATTATTATTATTATTATTATTATTATAAAGTTTTATATGTATGAGTACAATGTTTTTCAATTACTCCATTATTTTACGTTTCAATGCAAATAAGCGATTAATTGTAATTAAAAAATCGTAAAAGCTGAAATTGTGAATCATTGGCTTCTGTGGAGTAGTATTGAAGCTCCACGAGACCCCCTTCCTTTGGGTGAACTATTTGCTCAGCGTGGCAGGAAGCGATAACAAAGGTTGTGCGAGGTGACTCGGTGGCTCCCACGCAGCGCGCCATCTCCTTTGCGACGAAATTTCCAGGAAAGGACAGGAAGCAGTTGAAAGAGAAGGGTCGAGATATGTGCACAAAGCTTTCCTCGAAAGGTATTGAGAAGCTCGCAAGATTATAAATAAAACTAAAAGTACAATGAGCTCAAAACAATGCTGGGGTGACTGAGGCACCCCGCGCGCCTACCGCTGGGTTAAGAATCTAAGACCTGCGTCTCAGATGCCTGAAAATTACAACACCAACAACAAAAATATTTGGAAAAAGAAAACAAAAATACAAAAGTGGAAGGGAAAGGTACTAATATATTTCATTGCACTTGCATCTAAATTTAGCAGAGCATTTGTATTTACACCTTATAAAATGAAGGAAAATTAATGATTTTATGTTCATTAGAATAAAATAGGCAATTTCCGAAACATCCGATGCCAAGTCATTACAAAGAACGGAATTTATCTTTAAACCTTTGAATGCCTTTTCTTTGAAGTCACATGCAGAACTGCAATAGATCCACTTGAGGTTCTCCAGTACGTCCGGGGAGTCGATTTTTAAAGCTTTTTATTCTTTTTTTTATATTAAAATTTATTATTTGAAATAATATTAAAATTCGTCTATATTTTAAATTTTGAAAAAACGAAATTATTGGTCATTTATTTTAAAAACCATTCAATACTCCTTCCTTTTCCTGAAACTTGGCATTAGCATATTTACTCCGATGTGTCGGCCGATTGTTACGTGGCGCAGTTCGCCTGAACGGGGTCCGCCTGTTGTCGAGTCTCGGCCGGTTTTAGAGACCGGCCGAGTCTCGGTCGGTCGCCGGCTCCCGGGAGTCCGCAACCGGCTGCGAAGGACAGTCGAGCGCATGGTCTCGAGAGAAGAGAGGCGAGCGAGCGCTGGTCGGTAAACATCGCGGAGAATGCAGACCTCTAGCAGATAAGCCAGACATGAGTGAGCGCCACCACCTGGCTCCCTCCCACCACTTTCAGCTTCCCCCTTCACTCGCGAATCCCATTGACCACCATAGAGAAAGTAAGTTGTATTTTCATGGTCATGTCCCAAGAACCAATGATTCTGGACATAAAATATTCCTCCAATCAGATGCCCAGAGTAAGTAAGCATAGTGTTGGACCTGTCCACATCTCTGCCCCCAACATGCAGTTTCTTTGGACTGCCATTTCCTAGGTGCACTGTCCTTCACTTTGGCTGCAGGGTTGTACCTTTTCTTCTCTGCTTCTGTGGGCATGCGCTCCCTCAAAGAGGGATAAAATCTTCCACTCATATGCCCTTCTAGAACAGCTGTGGACAGTTCTGGGAAAGGTTCTGTTTTTTTACTTCTAAGAATAAGAGAATTACTTCATCTACCAGTTCATATGGCATCAAGGTCTCCTTCTACTTGTTGAAGCCTGCAAGTGAAGAATGCAAGGAAAATAATGGAGAGGAAGAAACTGATATGCACTGAGGGGCCTTTAAGCAAACGCTAGAGATATTTCAAAAATAATGAGACCAAATCAGGAGGCTTAAACAAGTAATTGAAAAAGACCACAAGGTCACACCTAACATTTTAATAATCCACAGTTAACAGCACTGGAAAGAAAAAAAATATATACAACAAAGAGAAATGCCAAGAGTCTTTAATCTCACTGAAGATTACCGAGTTGAATATTGATTTGCTAAAGAAACACAACATACCAGCCACGTACCATACAGATGATCTCAAAATAGCCAAGAACTGGAGTTATGGTCTTATATAAGAGTTCGTAATTCTACTTACCATTTTTCAAACCGAATTTCTTCTTGAATGATTCTTCAATGAATGCATTGGAATAACCAGGACCCATAACCTATGAAAGGCAAGAAATAATTTTCTTAATTTATCAATTCAACAGTATGAACACAACACAAGTAAAACATATACTGAATCAATAAACGAACAGGAATAAAAATAAAAATGTTTTATAAAAGGTCACTTGCTTCTCTCAACTGCTCATGTACTTCCATCTCTTTGCTCCGATAAAGATTTGCTTTGAGAATTTCCAATCTTTTTCCACGGCCAATAGAATCAGGAAGTTTTCCAAGAGTTTCCTCCTGAAACCACATGTCGTAATTACGATCATCCCAATAAAATAATGAGAAATAACGGGACGATACACTTAAAATTTACAAGATTTTCACTGATAACTCACAAAAATCCACAGTAAAACTTGCTCCATGAGAATCTCAAGAGACCAGCATTTTTTTCTTTTTTTAGACAAGATTTTACAATATACAAATAAAGCAAAATGTTTGCAAGAACCCTAGTTTCTCTACATATTGGACACATTTTCACATTCCACATTGAGAAAGTTTTACTGCCACCGCACTAAAGTAATGAAAGGATTTTTATATAATAAAGCCTCAAACAAGAATGTTATTCAGGACTAAGTACATTGAAAATATCCCAACCTCATTCAACCATGGAATCTTACACAATTAAAGAACAGAATTATTCTGATAGCATTGGAAAAAGAGCTTTTTGTATTTTCTTTTTGAACTGAAATCAATGCTGTATAATTTACCATAAAAAAGATGTTTCTAAACCATGAACTAATTATTGACTTGTTTTCTTGGTAAATAATGTTCCTTAAACAAATTATGTGCTGTATGAAAATTAGTAGAGAAATTAAAAAATAAATTAATTTCTAAGTATATATAATCTTTATCAAGTTTTTATGCATAAGTTGCAGGAAATCAATTAATTACTAAAGAAATGAATGAAAAATTAAAACATTCATAATTCTTGTTCAAGAAGAACTTTAAAAAAAATATATGGGATCTTGCAAAACTCAATCAACCTCACCAAGATTCAATTTAGTCAAAAACACAGAATCCTATATTTATAGCTGTCAACTTCTGAAATTCAACACAATTTTAATGATACCTCTGTAAACCATTTAAATTCTTCAACATCTGTCTTCTCTTGGGGCTCTGGAAATGTGTTGATATCATTGTGCAAATTCAGGTTTTGACCTCTACCCCACGATGAATAAGATTTAATTTTTTCTTCAGGACTTTGAATGCCAGACAAAATATCCATATCCCGGGCAATATCTTCATCAGTTTTCCAACAAGCCATTTCTGAAATCAACTAGCAAAAACAAATAAATAAATAATAAATAAAAGACGATAATACTAATAACATAATTAAATGTTACAGTGCAATGTGTGGATATGATTAAACTAAAAGTTAGAAAAAGTACCAGGTACATACAATCAAAGTAGAAATTATTTAAAACATGAAAAATTGTCTGAATTTGTAACAAAATAATAAATAATTTGCTTTTTTGAAATTTTTAAATCAACAAAAACTATTTATGAATTATAAAATTAAATAATATTCAAGTAAATAATAAGAACAAAAAATATTTAAAGCATACTACCAACATTTAAATTTAACATTCCAATTCCAAAGTGATGCTGGAATAAGGTATTTGTTAATTTTTGTTTAGTGGTTGGCTTCACTTTCCTTTATAATTAATAAGACCATCCAAAATCAATAAACCACACAGGTTTGGAAAAAAAAACTGATTTTCTCTAAGAATCAAACATGACCAAGTTATAAACAAATTATTTTTTATACATGTCAACATATTTTCTGTACCATAGAACCCAATAAGGTAAGCTTGGGTAACTGGGCCATACATGTACAACATACTTAACTGGGCTCACTTACCCTGTTCCTCTGGAGTAAGTGGAACTACTTCCCTGAATTTCCATAAAACACTTGAGTAATTTCTACAGAGTATCTAAACCCATTCTTTGTCTATCCACAATCACAAAAAAGTATTTAAAAAATACTTTACTTCCTTACTCTACTCCCTGATGCTTTTTTATGCTGATACTGGAAAAGCTGTGTCCCAGTTTTGGAAATCAATGAATCATTCCAGTCCAGGTCTTCCATCTCTAAACTTGGTTTTAAGATAATTTCACAAAACATTGTACCATGTCCATAACATCTTTTCTAGACAGGTCACTCTCTCTCTTTTCCACGATTTGAAACCAATTTGCCTGTAGATCTTCAAATGTAACTAGATGTTGAAACCTTTTTCTTCCCTTTCCATTCTGGGAAACGATACCCACACTTCATGTCTCATTCACATAGTGACTAATGATACTCTGGGAAAGCTGCAGTGGAAAGCAGGAGCCCGAAGTCTGCAGTTTCCATTTTTAACATCTTCAACTGCACGAGGAAAAACCTTCCCTTAACGATGATCTCTGATCAGCTCCTCTTGTTGTGCATTTTGGTTAATTTCTTGGCGTTGTCCAAAAATAAGTATATAAACAAATATGCATGCAACTACTTCACTTTAAGATCATTCCCATTATGAATGCACTATAAGATTTTTCTGAACTTGTAATGTAACTGGTGCCTTCTGTGGCTCATTTACCCAAAGGGTATTGTCTAGTTATCCCACTGAGCTGCAAATTAATGTGGTCCACAATCATCTGGTCCACACCCTGAAAATTAGGGTTGAATTTATTTTATCAACCACCAATTTTGAATTCCCTTATACAACATCTCTCAAAGTGATTCAGATTTATTAAAAAGGGTAGTTACCAACAGTTACGGAAGGAGGTCAGTTAGTAAGTTAAATGAACACAATGATGCAAAAACTCACAATGAATGTAAATTGGATGAGAGAGCGATGGGCAGTTATTTTGGAACATGACACTCATCTGTGATGCCTAGTTCACAACACTTCCTTCAACTTTAGGGAAAACAGCTACCCCATTGCCTCAGTTACCCAAACTTATATCAAACCCATCCAATCAGGATCTTGAATGTCACCATTGTGACATAAGCTCCCGATTCGATGAGACTGTCAATAAAGCCGAGTTGAATAAAACACAGTATACCTAAACACATTTCTAAGCACATTTACATTATCCTCCAAATTATTATCTTACAGCAGAGAGATTGAAGAGCCTCAAAAAATCCTATTTATTATTACAGTTGTTTTGAAGAATGCTTTCTATTCTCATTCAAATAGGGTTGTAGACTATGGATATTCTTGGTATCTCAATCCAGATGATAATGAACATTAACTTTATTGGGCTTGGCAAACTTTTGCTATACATCCACCTGCTATTTACACTGTCAAGAGAGATTTATTGAGGATTGTTTGAAGTTCACCAAAAATCCTTCAATGTTTCACCAACTGAAACTTCAATAAGTGACAAATAAATTGAAAAAGTGTTCAATGATATAATTCATATTTTGACATGTGACGACCAAAAGCCACTTTGATATTTCTGGTCAAAAAGAATCTACAATGTTTATTTGCTTAAAAAGAAGTGCCTGATATAATAGAAACAAGTTGGTCACTTACCTTTTTGAATTGATGCTGTATATTATCTTTACTTTTCATTTGAATGAGTAAATGTCTTCTAGATGTACTAATTTACAATCCGAAACATACTTTGTAGATATGATTTAAACTTCACATTCAGATAAATTTCTCACGATAGCAAAGTGGAATGAACGAAATATGAATTGACAGTCACTGGAAACAGAATTTCGTGTCGTAGCGATTGTAAATTCAAACTGGAGTAAAGCGTGACTGGCAGCGAGCAGGCTGCGAAAGTCTGACACCTGCTTGAAAAAGGTGTCCTTTAAATATAACCAAAAACTTCGTAAAAGGTAGGAACCTTTTCCCGAATATCACTTAAAAACAATAGTTCTGGAGGTAATATTATTTTTTAAATCCACAACCAAAAGAACAAATTCATAATTAAAAGAAACTACGACTATACAACGTCACCAAATCATTGCATCAAATCCGCCCGAGCATGACTCATTTATTATCTCCCAGTACTGCTCGCGGATGCTTGAAGTAAGACTGCTAGTACTCATATTTTGATACGTCCGCTGCTTGACCAAGTACAGCTTCCCAGCTAGGTCAAGCAGTTTATCTGAGGCAACGTAAGGAATATCAGCTGGGTAAGCAAAAACACGGCAGGCATTTCATGACCATTCATACGATACGTAGCCCAAAGGACATAGTCGCAAGCATAGAGCACCCAAGGAGTACAGAGTTAATATACTCTCTGGCATAGAGCACGAGCACCACGAAATCCTGACGAAGTCTACAGCAAAGAGTATTTCCTACAGTAGACGTGCAAGAGTTCTCGCACGCCGTGCGAGAACGGGTAATACACGCAAAGGTAGTGGGGGAAATCCTGTGCTATGGCACAACACAAAGAACACACTTTTTAAAGTAGCTAAAGTAAAATACCTCGAAATAAATTGAAAACAAAAATCAAAACGCGCTAGCCTACAATACTACGTGAATTAATTAAAAAAAAACAGCTAAATTTAAAATTATAGAAAGAATAGCGCAAGTCACTCGACAACTGCCAACGATCACAGTCCAAACGCACGATTTAAATGTTGGCGGTATCTGCAAGTATGTACATCAACGCCCAGCTGCAAACTCATATTGTAAATAATTCACCGTTTGATATTAAATTCAAGGTGTCGGTTCGTTAAGATGTTCAATATGCAAACATCGTTTGAGCAACATTCCCATGTACCGAAGTGAAGTCTAAAATGCCTACTAAAATGTTTATAAGTGTTAACAAATGGTAGTTAGTACTCAAAGGTGAAAACATTAGTTTGAACATTTTTTGGCTCGGAATAGCTTTTCTTGAGGTACGTAATTGCATTGTTATTTTTTTGATATTCTGTGTACATTAGTAGTTCCTCTCCTTCTTTATGGAAAGGATAGATAAATAGGTAGGAAAAGGGTGGGGTTTACCATGCGAGATTTCTTGAACGGGTACGCTATTAGTATAGTTTATATAGTTGAGATCACTGGTGTAGACTAAACACACAAAAACATTGACATATTAGTGCTGTAAATTCGTGTACGGGAGAAGGGCGAACCAGAGCTAACTACAAAAGTAATCGTTGGTCAAGCGATTGCAACCGATTCCAATGGTTGAAAAGGCGGGAAAGGATCTGTAATTCATCCAATCAGTCGTTGCCATCATTAGTGTAGATGACTAGACGCGTTCATCCGAAGTAATTTTGACCATTGTGGCGGGGGGAGGGGCGCAGAACCATGGATGGCTACCTCTAACCCACTCGTGCTCTAACCGTTAGTATTTATTGAGTCCTGCTTCATTTCTAAATGTAACAATAATTGGAAATAAAATGTAAACGTTTAGAGACGGAACATGACTTCCATAGACGGAAGCAACAATAACTGGGCGAATCGACTGAGCGAACACTGTGAAATGAAAGGGGAATGCACTTGTACTTGACCCCAATATAATATACAAGTTATTATACATTTTTATGAGGCATTGGATCAATTTGGCATCCATGAGCAGGTATTCTCTTCGACTTGTGTCTCGGGAGAGCAAAGTGAGGAGCCACGAACGTCTACGAAGACACCCGAGCGGAGTCGAGCGATCGGAGAGCTTGAGCTCTCGCCACTGATGAATATGATCCATATGATCTATCATCTATGTCGCTCTGTGCCTAGTGCTGTCTCGAGACAATTTGCTATTTACATTGGTTTGGAGTTTGACTTTGAAACCGCGGAAAAATGTCTCAGTATCGTTGTGACTATTGTGATAAGTCATTTACATTAAATAAGAATTTATCAAGGCATGTAAATAATGTACATAAATAAAATGAAGACAAATATAAATGCGATGTATGCAAGTATTCAAGTTCGCGGCGGGATAATTTCAATAGACATAAATCTTCTCATCGCAATATACAAAATGAACCGAACAGTATTTTGTGTGCAATGTGCAATAATTTTACGTGTTCTACACACAGCACCATGCTTCAACATTATAAGTTGCAACATGGATATTGTGTTTTCGGATAAAGAGTGCTTAACATTTGAAAGTGAAAAAAAGTTCTCTGAGTGGAAGTTATGTGTTGAAAACAGCGGGAAGAATAATTTTGTACGTAGAAGAGGAGTAGTTCATTCTGCAGACGGTAGTTCAAAGTTGACATTTATCTGTTTTCGCAGTGGGGTATTTAAAAGTAGAGGTTCAAATGTTCGTCACGAAAAAATATTGGGAAGTAATAAAATAAATGGTTATTGTCCAGCTAGAATGGAGGTATTGTGTCTTGCTTCTGGTGAAGTAAGGGTGGAATATTTTAAAACGCATGTTGGCCATAAATGTGAACTCGGCCGTATGAGATTAACTAAAGCTGAAAGAGATGAAATTGCAAAAAGTATTGCATTGAAAATACCTTTTGACAATATTTTAGATAATCTCAGAGCATCTATTTCAACTGACGAATTGGAACGTCGTGATTTAATAACAAGGAAAGATATTCACAATATAGCAAGAGATTATAATTTGAAAGCCGAAGGTGTCAGGCATAACAATGACAGTACCAGTGTGCATTCCTGGATTGAGGAGATGCAAAATACTAGTAAAGTTATTGTTTTCTACAAGCCACAAGGGTCTATTTCAGAAGTCTTTCCACAGTTGAAAGAAGATGACTTTGTTTTAATTATAATGAATGACACGCAGTGCGAAATGCTTAAGCGATTTGGTGAAAAGTGTGTGAGTATGGACAGTACACATGGTTTAAATTCATATGGGTTTGAGCTAACAACATTACTTGTTTTAGATGACTTAAATCAAGGTTTTCCTTGCACATTTATGTTTTCCAACCGTACTGATCGTGAAATACTTAAAGTAATGTTGGTTAATGTCAAGAATGTTCTTGGTGAAAAATTAAAACCCAATGTTTTTATGACCGACATGTCCGATGAATTTTTTAATGCCTGGGTAGAAATTATGGAACAACCAACGTTCCGATTATTTTGTTCCTGGCATGTGGATAGAGCATGGAGAAAAAATCTTCATAAAATCAAAGGCAACAAAGAAAAACAAGCAGAAGTGTATAAAGTTCTTCACACTTTGATGGAGGAAAGGGATCAAATTGCATTTGATCAAATGTTTCGTGAAGCAGAAAAGAATCTAAAGAGCGACCCAAACACTGCTGAATTCGGTGAGTATTTTTGTAGAGAATACTCTCAAACCGTGACAAATTGGGCTTATTGTTATCGGCAACATGCAGGTTTAAATACTAACATGCATTTAGAACGCATGCATGGTGTCATAAACATATATATTTAAAAGGAAATAAGCCAAACAGAGTTGATATCGCAATAAACGCTTTAATGCGTTTTTTGCGTGACAAAATTTTTGATAAACTTATTTCCAGTCACAAAGGAAAATTAACATCAAAGATTTCGGCAATAAGACAACGTCACATGAATTCATTGAAATTGGATGTAAATAATATTATTAAAAGTGATGATAGTGACTTGTGGAAAGTATATTCAATTAATAAAAGCGAAATTTATGAAGTGGCGAAAGCAAATCCCACATTCAAATGCGATTTAAGGTGTCCAGAATGCAAAGTATGTATCCATGCATATGTTTGCACATGTCCGGATTCAGCAATAAAATTTAATATGTGTAAACATGTTCATGTGGTCCTGAAATGCATTAATGAAGAAACAACATTACATAATGAAATAGAAGAGAATGTTCTAATCATAGATGATGAACAATTTGAATGTACTTTACAGGAAACCATTCTAAGTGATCTACAATGTAAAGAGGTAATAAATAAAGATCTGAAACGGAAGAAGGAATCTATCATGAATGAATTTCTTGGTATATTAAATGAAGCGAATTCAGATAGTGATTTAGAAGTTGATTAATAAAATGATCAGACAAACTCAAGCAACAATGCGAAGCTCAAAATTGTGTGCAAGATAGTTCAATTTTTAAATCAGTGAATGAAGAACCGCCGTCAAAACTTCCAAAATTTGAACATCAAAGATGATTTATCACTACAAAAAAACAGAGAAAACAAAATTACTTCTTTAGTGATACCTACTGCTCAAGAAAGAGAACACATCACTCACCAGCCTCCAGTCCTCTCGTATCCCCACCAGTTCCTTCTCCCACCCCCACACCTCTCCTGCCCACTCCACATCCTTCACCTGCCTCCATACCTCTCTTGCCCTCTCCAGTTCCTCCTCCGGCCTCCATGCCTCGTTTACCCACTCCACTTCTTTCATCCTCTGCACCTCTCTTACCCTCTCCAGCTCCATCACCTACTTCCACACTTCCTACTCCCCACCCCATCCATAAGTACAACTTCCGTTGCAACCGAAAACCCACTCCTGTGTATAACTTGTAGCAGCAAACACCAGCAGGAAAGCAGACAATACACACAAAGAAAAACTATTTTCACATTCTACACCAAAATGTACAGTCATTGAAAAACAAACTTACTGATATAGAAATACTACTTGAGGAGAAGCTCAACCACATTTCAATATTATGCTTCACCGAACACTGGCTGACCAAAGAACAACTAGATAATACACATATTCCAGGCTTCTCTCTAGCTAGCAGCTCATGTAGAAACATTAACAATTCACATCATGCCTATGGTGGGACATGCATTTTTATTAAAGACACAATTAGTTTTGTACCCTACACCAATCACACTCATCTTATAAAAGAAAGACAAGACTTTAGAAATATCCATCACTGATTTAAATTCAATAAAAACAAGGGTTGTATGCACATATCGCAGCCCTACTGGGAATTTAAAAATCTTCTTAAAAAATCTGGAAGTTATTCTTACAAAACTTAAAAATCGCAGACAGTATAAAATTATTATTTGTGGTGATTTCAATATAAACTGCCTCTCGCAATGCCAGTAATGAAAATCTGTTTAAAGATCTTCTCAAATCATTCAATCTACAAACAACTATAAATACCCCAACTCGAATATCAAAAAATAGTAGTACTGCTATTGACCAAATAATAATAGATGCAAATAACCATAGTTTTTCTGTTACTACATTCACCACAGGCTTCAGTGACCACACTGCTCAGATTTTAACACTTCAAACAGAATCAAAAGTCATTGAACAGACAACTTACCAAGAAACGCGTAACTATTCCCAAGGAAACATAATAAAATTCCAAAACTTGTTCAAATTAGAAAATTGGGACGAAGTATATAAGGCAACTGATACTAATGATAAGTTCAACTCATTCATAAATATATACTCAAGACATTTCAATGCCATTTTTCCAAAAAAACCTAGAAAAATCCCAAATAAGAAAACAAAATCATGGATCACCAAAGGCATCAAAGTGTCATGTGAAAGAAAACGTAACATGTTTAAAATACTGGCACTTAACAAATGTAATTCCAACTTCATTACATACTACAAAACATATAACTCAATCCTAAAAAAAGTAATCAAACAAGCAAAAATTATGACAAATGAGAAGTACATTAGAAATGCATATAACAAAACAAAAGCTATGTGGGATATTATTAAAAAGACTACAGCACCATCTAATAACAAACAAAATATAGAGCTCCACCACAACAACCAAACTTTACAGGACCCACAAGAAATAGCTGACATATTCAATGAACACTTTTCACAAATAGGCAAAAAATAAATCTCTCAACACTCTCTAAACAATAAAACTCACCATCCAAACAACAGTGTCACACAAATCGTAAATACCATATTTTTATATGAAACTACTCCCTCTGAAATTTTTAAAATCATCGGACAAATGGAGAATAAATTCTCAGCAGGCCTGGACAATATTCCGGATTTTCTTATCAAACATAGTGCTCCATATATAGTGCAACCACTCTCTCATATTTGCAATTATTCTCTAAAATCAGACATATTCCCAGATGTTTTCAAAATGGCAAAAATTAAACCACTGTTTAAAAAGGGAAATAGCTCTGATCCAATGAACTACAGGCCTATCTCCCTGCTATCAGGATTTTCAAAAATTCTGGAAAGGCTTTTTAACGATAGACTCAAACAGTTTCTCAATGCAAATAATGTCCTCACAAATGCTCAACATGGATTCAGGAGTAATAGATCCACAGACACAGCCATCTTCTCCTTTTTAAATGACATACTTGTTGCACTCGATCAGAAGGAAATTCCCATTGGCCTTTTCTTAGATTTGTCAAAAGCCTTTGACATTATTGACCATCATATACTTTTAACAAAACTAGAAATGCTAGGGATTCGAGGCATTGCAGGTCAATGGATCAAATCATATTTATCAAACCGTAGCCAAGTAGTTACCCTCCAGCACATTAAAGAAAACAAAATCTCCTCATACTACTCCTGCCCTCAGATAATAAATTGTGGAGTCCCACAAGGATCCATCCTTGGGCCAATTCTATTCCTTATATACATAAATGACTATGCCTTTGGCTTTAAGGAACAACAAAATAATTTTGTTTGCAGATGACACAAACATAATCATCAAAGCAAAAACACAACAATCATTAGAAAAAGAAACTCGGAAAACTCTGCATGCCCTAGTAAAATGGTTTCAAGACAACAATCTCATCATAAACACCAGCAAAACAGTCTCTCTAAATTTTATGAATCCTCGAACCAAAGAAAAATTCCCTACAGCAGTTATTCATAAATAATAACCCTGTAACGATAACTCATGAAACCACCTTCCTAGGTCTAACAATCCAAGAAAACCTAAAATGGGATGCTCACATCTCAAATCTTAATAAGAAGCTCACCAAATCTTGCTATGCACTATACACCCTCAGGTCGAACTCCAACATTGAGACACTTAGGACAATGTATTTTGCAAATGTGCACTCACACCTAAAATACGGAATAATTTTCTGGGGAAATGCCCCTGAAAGCACTCGCACATTTATTATCCAAAAAAGAATACTGCGAACAATGACCAGCACTCATAAGCTGGAGTCTTGCAAACCCCTGTTCCATAAACTAAGGATTCTTCCTCTACCATGCATGTACATATTTGAAGTAGTGGTATTCACAAAAAAGATTCTCATGGAAAACAAAGACACTTTTACTCTAAATTCTGATGTACACAACTACAACACTCGTCAAAAGGATAACTTACATGTTCCCCACTCTGAAACTACACTTTATCAAAAAAGTACCCTAATAGAGGGCATTACACTTTACAACAAGTTAGGCCGCGATATTAAAGACTTAAACACAATACATACATTCAAAAGTAAATTGAAAGCTTTCCTGCTTAACAACATGTTCTACAGTGTGAAGGAATACACAAATCACAACCCTACTTCCCTTCACAACATATAAACCAGAATACTTATCCCATTATTAATACTATTATTATTATTATTATTATTATTGACATGTGCACCTGCATATATCATATCTGACTAGTCATCCACAATTAAAATTGTATAAGTGAGTCAATATATGTTGTTATTATTATTAGTAATAGTATAATTATGATTGTTATTATTAGTAGCAGTAAAATTACATAAACAAGTGAATTTTACTTTCACATTAAACATTACAATCTGGAAATGTTAAATTATTTTGCTATTAAAAATAAATATATACTGTATAATATCTTAATCTAGCTGTAACAAGTATTGTAGTAGGCTATTGACTTATTGTAGTAGGATAATTCCTAGGCTAATGACCCATCTCGATCAGGTTTTTGTCCAGTTTCCCTGGTCCTTTAAGCAAATGCTGAGATGGCCCCTTGTTTTGCTTCTGGACAGTAATGTAACTTCACTCTCTCCACCCAAAACATCACTTTGACTCGTCATACACGATTGTAATTGTATATGTGACTTAATAAATTATTATTATTATTATTATTATTATTATTATTATTATTATTATCACATTAATTTTATTATGTGATAACATCCTTCCCGTTTCGAGCCCTCAAAATCATTCACCTTAAAGGCACTGTTAATTGTCTCTAGATATTGTGCATTTCTCTGGTTTGGGTGTAATAATAATAATTTTTGTTGTGTATGTTTTTGTTTAGATTTTTTCTTTTTCCTTATTTTATATTTTAAACTTTGTATTTTGATATTGTGAATTTTTCTCTGGTTTGTGTACAATTTTTGTTTTGAATGTTTTTGTTTAGTTTTTATTTGCCACTTATTTCATGTATTAAACTTTGCATTCTCCCGAATGTTCTGTACTTTAAAAGGGAATGCTCCCATATAAATGAATGAATGAATTAACCCGGCTGCAGTCCTTAAATTACTCCTTCTCAAGAATCCTTGGGTCCAAATTGACCCATATATCTCTTGCATATTATTTACTTTTCCAATGATAATATTTAGTATTCTTAATAGGAAGTTAAAGTAAGACACCGAAATGTTAATTATATACATTTATTTTATTTTTAAGGATGTGCAATAATGTAAAATAATGGTCTCTGAACATGCGTGATAGCAAAATAATGAAATGCACATGTAGAAAAATTGCATCACACATGTGTAGTACAAATGTGATTGACATGATTTTACCTGTAAAAGTTTTTATTTAGAGTAAAGAAAAGTAATTTTGTTATCAGTTTTGCAACACACTCCATTTTCCCCTTTTTCGAATAGAATTCAAAAAAACTTAATTTGAAGACGGTGAATTTTGCATCGGATTCTAGTTTTTGACTTCTATTGATGTTGTTTGTGGCAGGTGTGTTTTGCGTTTAATAACGGCTTTACAAAAGATTCCCCACGTTTTCTATAAAAAGTGTTTTTTATAACCTTTTTATTAGCAATCCGAATTTGCTTTTGTGAAAAAAACGTTTGAATTGATGTAAAATGTTCATTTTGTCAGAGAAAAACTACAATAGGTCACAAAATGTATTTTTCTATGAATAAGAACTAATCGTATCAACAGCTCCCTTTGTAGAATTATAGGTTGTCTTTATTTCTGGTTTCTTTCCTCCAGATTTGCAGCCTCTTGCATCATTGTAAAGGGTATATACTCTTTGGTAAAGGGAGCTCTGAAGGATAACACACTTGTTCATACGTGGAACATACGATACTAATGTCGGGTAACTCGCAAAATCGAAAGTAGAATATTAGTTTGTTGTGCCCTTTGTCTGGAGACGTTTTGGCGGTATAGAAGATTTGTTTTTGTGCATAGTTCTACCGAGAATGATGTCCCGTTTGAGAAGCTCCTGACCCAACTGGTATGATGTAAAGAAATTGTCAGGAGTTATATTGTTATCCTTCAGAAGTAAGGATAATTGTAGCACAACTTTTATTCCCAAATTTTGTTCTCTAGGGTGCCCTTTTTGTTTGCCAGAGGTTGTGCATTCCACATGTAACGTGTTTCATTCAAAATTTCCCTTCCTATTTGCCAAGTCTTTGGTATGTGCGGCCGAAATGGACAATTGACTCTGAAAACGCCTAATTATTCAATAATTGTTACATACAATTGAAGATTGCACAATATCGGAAGTGAAGAAACCCATCAGAATACTACGTTCAAGTTTTAGAAAAACCGTCTATCCGTAGTTTAGAGAGCTGAGATTGCTCCCAGCTGTTCATAGTACTTCGATAGTGTTTTCGTAGTTTGATAGTATTAATCGACAAAATATTGTCATTGTACACCTTATGAGAAGATAGTCTCCAATGATAATACAATCCTTCCATAGTTGATTTCTACGAATTTACCGACTTATTATATGAAATTTCTAACGAGAGTTCAACATGAGAAATGTCACGGGGCCAAATGGACCCGAAGAACTTATGTGTAAAACAAATTATAATTCATTTCGTATTGAAAATAAATGAATGACATTTTATATGCGGGTAGAAAACAGTCAAAAAATAATTGTCAAGGAGTATCAGAACTATCGCACCACTTTCTTAAACGGTACAAGAAATTAAAATTTTATTTGGGTCGAAATGGACCCGAGGACACAGCAGGGTTAAATATAAAAATGCTTAACATGCTTTATAAAATCAATTATATATAATCCGGCAGTAGGCGCGCGGGATGCCTGAGTCACCCCAGCATTGTTTCGGAGCTCACTGTTCTTTTAGTTTTATTTATAATCCTGCGAGCTTCTCAATATCTTTCGAGGAAAGCTTTGTGCACATATCTCGACTCTTCTCTTCCAACTGCTTCTTGTCCTTTCCTGGAAATTTCGTCTCAAAGGCGATGGCGCGCTGCGTGAGAGCCACCGACTCACCTCGTGCAACCTTTGTTATCGCTTCCTGCCACGCTCGGCGTTCTCAGCAGGACGGCTCGGAGCGATTCGATTATTTTCACATATACACCATGAAAAGTGCTTTTGTTCGAGAGTATTTTTTCATTACAAATATTTTAATGATGATTATAATATATCTATAATATTGTGATGTATTTGCAAGCGTATTTATATATGTATATATGTATATATATATATATATATATATATATATATATATATATATATATATATATATATTATATATATATTTTGTCACTACCGCGCGGGCCCTCGCGCATGCGACGTCGGGGATCGATCGGGCGATCGAGATCCCCCCCCTTCTCTCACTCACCTGATTCAGTTGCCGGCTAACTCAGGCGCAGAGACTCTCTACAAGAAATGGGAGCCCACGGACGGACGCTACTTGTTACCAAATAAATTCATTGAGGTTTTGAGGAACAATTAAAATTTAATTAACTGAAATGATGAAATATACAAAAAATCCTATTACTAATACCCTTTCCCTTTTAAACCCAAAGACATCCCCCCCTTTTTTCCCAGATTCCCTGTTCACTCAAATAACTTTCTTACTACAAGACAATACAAATGAAAGTACAATTTACCGAGGAAGAAGCAACATACAATTTAGGAAGTTTATCCTCAAAAACAGCCACAGCGCGGCTCGCTTATGACGAGGCACAGGTCTGTGATCCGGGCCATTCACCAAAGCCTAAGGGGACAACAGACCGTGTTTTCAGAAGACTCCGCAGGGTCGATGCCCGACCTTCGGGGTGAGGTCATCAGGGCGCCGTCTTCGGCGGTGAAAGGCCGGCAGTAGGTCACAGCTGGCGGTAGGCTCCTTGCCGGGGGGCCCGAGAGGCAGGTACTCGTGCCCGACGTCGGCGAAGAGAGGTAGGCGGAGACTTCAGCATGAAATACAGCTCTGCAGCGGTCGCGGGCGTAGTGACGCAAGCCGAATTGAATAGTTTTGACTCGCGCGCGGCACAAGATCGCACCGCACAATCAGCGATAGTCTTTGTCAGGCGACCGGACGAGATTGCTCTGCGCACTTCGGAGGCGTCCACGCCAGCGGCGTTTGCACCCGAACGACGCACCGCTGAGGTGCTCACTCCTCCCCGAACCTACTCTCAAGACCGTCTCCTCACTTCTCTTTTATGTTTCACTTCGTCACATCTCGCGAAGCCTCTGTAACCCCCTCTCCTTACTTATTTGCCGAAAGTTCTGGAAAGATCTTTGTTTGAATTTTAAAAGGTTCCTCTCTATTGGTAAAAGGCAACTGCGTCTTAATTTTATTTCGGCCAATGTCCGGAAACGTTTCCTGGCCGAAGTCGGTGGAAAAATTCCACTCAACCCTCTCTCTCTAACGTCGGGGGGGGGCGCAGGTCGCCTGGGGATGTGGCGGCGCCAGAGAGGCGCCGATCGGGTCATAATTCTCGTGTACCCTAGCCCCCTGCCGGACAGGGAGCGCGAGGGGACCTCGCCGCGCACGTGTCCGGCGCGAATTGGTCCGACCCTCGCGCACACAAAGGGGCGCTGCGTAGACCCGTGACAGGCTACTATGTCGTGTGTTTAAAATCAATTTTTCTTCTATTAACTATTCGGTATCGTCACAAAATATATATATATATATATATATATATATATATATATATATATACACACACACACACATACACAAATGGTTTTTTTTCCAAACTAGTGTAACTACTTGGAAATAAACACGTTTTCATTAAAGAAACAAAATAGTTTGTTATTAATTGTTTTCTTGACATTTTTGGGATGACTGAGGCACTCAGCGCGCCATAATTTGTTACAAAACTTGGCGCGCCTACAGCCGGGTTAATAAAAATAATTATATATTGAAATATTTGTACTTTATTCATTGTGGTCTGATTACGTCTATCATACATCTGTAATAAGAATTACAGAATACAATTATTTTATATAAATAATTATTTTAATAATAATTTTTATAATTTAAATAATTTTGTTAAAATAATTATTAATAAAAATGTTGGTATTTTTACTTTCCCGTGTACGTATGTATATATGGAGTAATACTCGGACTACACGGAAATACGAAGAATAGGGAAAGTTATGTAATACTGCGCGAAAAAACGACGGATTTTCGACAAAAAAAATCATTACCGGGCCGTGATAACGAAAAAGTGGATAAATCCAGTTGCTAAATAAAGAAAAAAATCCTCTAACATGTGGTGCAGCCAGAAATTTGTGGGTCCTTGATACCGATAAAACAATTGAAAAAGAAAACGTTCCTCCGTCCGTTCCATGTATGTGAACAACACTAGCGCCTAAACCATGCGTACGATTTTTTCATCATCAGTAAACTTGGAAAGAATGTTCGCACTCACTAATGGCTTGACCGGTGAGATTTTGTCAGATAATGAACAAAGCTTGACATCTGATTCTAAAAAACTTTCTGCTTCCTCAGCACTGGCACTTGTGACTGCAATATCCTGCTGTTTCTTTACAAAAGCTGAATTTTTATTACCAGTGCACTCCTTTGCACCGAAATAAATCTAACTTAAACTAGCCGACGGAAAATAAATTCAGAATATTAAATACTTATTAAAAAACCACCTACCAACTAAGTTATAGAAAAGTTAAAATAAAGAAACTAATAGTTTGGAATTGTTCTTGTAAAACGAAAGTTCACAACAAATCTTGTTAATTGCGTTAACGATCACTTGACATTAAAAAAATTAATTTCTGACAGATTACGAATAAAGCTTTGCGCCATGGAAGTCCGATCGGCTCGCTCCACAAGCTGTCCGATCGCTCGACTCCGCTCGGGTGTCTTCGTGGACGTTCGTGGCTCCTCACTTTGCTCTCCCGAGACACAAGTTTCTCTTCGTCAAGAAAATGTTACCGGTTCCTTCAAACCAACGTAAAGCCGTACTCTAGGCCTACGTCATAGCTTTGTATATTAAATGTATTTTCCTCAAATTTTCAAAAATACAGGTGTCCTACCAACAATGGACCACTCCCATAACTTCTAAACGGTTCAGGATATCGAAATGAAGTTTCGCTGAATAATGCGAAATCTTGGAGTAAGTAACATGCCGTAGAGAAATTGTCTATAATACTTTTAGTTTTAGAAAAATTGAATGTTCTTTGATTTTTCAAATATAACTATATATTTTAATCACCAGCAATGGATAGATCCAGAAAAGAGGAATAAAATGATGTGTCATATGCTAGTACTTTGATAGTAATTTGACTATAAAACTAGACTTTCTGAAATGTGATTTTGAATTAAACGGACAATATTTCGTGTAGTAGCCGTTGCAACTCTCGCCTTCGGGGAAAGTGGCCTTCGTGGCGTCAAGATTGTTGCGTGGAGAGAGGAGACTGAGAGGGATGGCAGTGAGGTATGAGGCATAACTTCAGCAATTCATGGTCTTGACACAAAGGTTACACTAAGAAACACCAATTTTAACGATCGGAATGATTTTTTCCATTGATTTATCTGCATGTAACTTGTCTTCTTTAATATCATCTTCAAACTTGACAAGAATCCAAACACAGCATTTTCGTTGGTAATTTTTTTAAAATTAAGATGATCACTCGTCCACTTAGCAACCGTACCACCATCTCTCATCCACATCGTTAATATTGACGGTTGTTCATATGATCTTCGTGTCAAGACCATGAATTGCTGTAGTTACGCCTCTATCCCTCACGGCCACCCCTCTCACGCTCCCTGTCTCCAGTGACGTAGCGTCAGGGGACGCTGAGCATCCCCGAATATAATATTAATAAAGAACCATAATACTGTATTGATAATCTTACAAGTGGTCCATTGAGCGAAACACGTTTTATATTAATTTTAAATTGATTTCCTATCATTAAATTCGGCAGGTTGTTGAAGCGGGCCTGTGATTGCTTGGAAGCTAAAATGCTTCTAGCGTCTACCGCCAGATTGCGACGAGCAATGACGCATGCGCAGTTGGCGAGGTTCCCCTCTCCCCTCTTCACCCCTGACCCAGAGAAACCCGACTGCTTTACGCTAGCATCCACTTGCAGAAAGAAACTTGTTTGTGCACGAGAGCGCAGCACACTTTAGGCGGTTCAGTAAATTATCTCTCTCTCACTCAGGAGTCCCCCTTGGTCATGGGCACAAACTGTAGAAATAGTGCCTGTCTATTTCTTAATTAATATCCAAGAAACTGAATTATCCCTTACATAGATTACATATTATTTTAGTCTGCAATGTATAAATTAACGAGTGGTCTCATTAGCCATTCGCGTGTAAGTATTAAAGCTAAGCCATTGTATAATTTGCTTTCGAGACATCGGCAGTCCTGACTGTTGTGAGAATTTTGTGCCTGCACCGTCGTAAGCAATCGAGATCGTGGAAGTAGTTCCAGTGTATCTGTCTTGTGATGCATTCGCCTGTTAGATGAAGTAGTTGATAGTGAGATTTGGTGTTATTGTTGAGCATCCCCAAACGTGCGAGTCACGCTACGCTGCTGCCTGTGTCCATGAAACTGTCTCGACGCCGGGATGGCCACTTTCCTCGAAGGCGAGAGTTGCAACGACTGTTACACGAAATACTGTCCGTTTAATTCAAAATGACATTTCAGAAAGTCTAGTTTTATACGCAAATTACTATCAAAATAGTTCCATTTAAAAAATAAAATATGATTCAATTTCTCGAAAACTAAAAATATTAGTAGACAATTTCTCTACAGCATATTACTTGCCGCATGATTCCGCATTGTTAAGCGAAAACTTCATTTTGATATCATGAACCATTTAGAAATTATGGGGGTGGTCCATAGTTGGACATTCTGTAGATGAGCAGTAGTTTTCATTGGAACTGAAATTAGTATTTCTTCCTCGAAAATCACATATTTCGGTTTCGGATTGAATACTGAGACTACTGTATTACAATAAAATTATATTGGTTTTTATATTTTACAGATCAATGTAAATAAAGCATTTGTAAATACAATAATATTATATATTTAAAAGCACAATAATACAATGCAGTACATTTACATATTTGCAATATTCAGGACATTTCAAGGCAATGATAGATTTGTATTTCTCACAAGTATTGTCTTTTGTCAGACAAAGCATGTTATTCAAATTCTTTTAGTTGTTGCAATGCAGGGGGAAAATGCCAACACTGTGACATGATGAAAGCTTCATAACGAATATTATGTCTCTTAGTCACCACCTATGATAAGTAATTACATCACATTACGATTAAACATACATTCTGATGATTAATTTCTACATACATTATGAAGACTTGAACACATTTGATTTTAAGTCATCAGCTGTGGAAATTGTTCCAGCTGAACAAACTGACATTAAAATAGTTCATTTATTGAATTGCTTACAAGTTAAGAACTCTAAAGCAACACTTTTATAAGAAAATCATAATGTTCTAATGCAATAATTGCACTAGTCTGATTGCTTGGAAAGAACAACTTCATCTCTAAAAGATATCCTTCAATTTTTCCATATCCAGCCTTGATCAATTCTTTTATTTATCAAAATTAAAATTGCATCTCCTTGAATAGTTAGATACACTGCGATTTTCGTAACGTTGCCCCTGACAGAAATCAGCTGTTTCGCTGCCATCCAATCGGGAGCTAATATTTCGCCATAGTGACGTCACTATGGTGACGTTTAAGCTCCCAATTGGATGAAACCGTGAACAGCTGACTTCCGTCAGGGACAAAGTTACGAAAATCGCAGTATACAATTGCATCTCCTATGGATAGTTTAGATACAATTCAGTCGAAAGAATATACAGTTTTTTTATATATGTTATTTTGATTTTAAAAAACTGTTACATTCACTCAATGAAAAAGTACAATTTAATTTCATGTGGGATTTCAGGGAATATTATACTCCAAGAGATGTTTCACTTATGTAATTTTCAATTCAAGATCAAAAAGTGTTTGCTTCTCTTGTATAGGTGATTGCATATTTTTGCATATTTGATTAACTTTTTTTACAGTTCGGGAGGTGATGTTAGAATTGCAATATAAGAAACCTTATTTATAAACAACAGGTTACTAAATTTTATTACTCAATATATTTCACAAGTAAAAAAATTAAAGTAAAATATTAGATTTTGGCACATTAAATTCTTTATAGAGAATTTTCAGTTCAGATAGAACACATTTACAGGAATTGGAGAATGTAGAAATATCCAAAAAAATTGGGATGGAAAAGCAGTATCAGTTAAACAGGTTTTACATTTGTTCCTAAATGAGGTTGTTCCACATAAAAATATCAAGACTTTATAATTAGTTTTTCACCAATATTAATTTCCCACTTATCCCATTTTGACTGTATAATGCAAGGTTAAATGGGTAAATTACATATTGGAAGTAACAAAATTAAATAAAAATTTTTTAAAAAATCAATTTTTTGCTTCCCTTGTCCCTTCTGACAATTTTGTAACAAAAATCTTCTAACCACTTAAGTATACATTCACACCTCTTTAAACTTTACAGAAGTACAAAAATATAATGGATTGTGGGTTTTCTCTAGTCAAACACCTTTGGTATTTTTTCTTAGTTTTTTTTTTCCTGTGCTTATTCTACCAAAATGTATTCAAATGTCATACTTGTTTTTTAAGTGTTCATAGTTCTCCCCAACCCTTATCGCACTATTTTTTAACAAAGTGGCCATCTCCCTCCCCCTGAATAGAGTGAACATATTTCTCGAATGATCCTTTTATACTTCATATTTCCTAGCATAAAGAATTTTGATAACAAAATATGAATACTTCTAGGAATATATAGAAAAGATTTCTGACTCATGTAAGCAAAAAGATACATGGAAAAAGTTGACTAAATGCATACATTGGGTGATCTTATACTACCATCCTAAATCAGATGAAGTGAATTTAAAATGAAGAAATTTTTCAAAGTGCCCATAAAGGGTGATCTAAAGAGAGTAACGTAGTTTGATTTAAAAAAAAAAGTATGGAGGCATGGCAAAATCAAACTATTTTTTTTCTATTTAACTCTCTTGTCTGAATGTAGTGGAATAAAAATATTTTAAATGGAATGCAATGAAATGTATTAAACAAATTGATTATTAACAGATGTTAATTAACTTTGAGTTTGCAACAGTCAAAAAAAATTGTTCAGTGTTGTTAAAACTCACAAGAGGTATTAAATGTTTCAATTACCACCATGAATTTATTGATGAATGATTTTAAATAGATGTAAACAATTCATAATAAAAAAAGTTGACAGTTGCATGAATTATTATGTAAATTTTAGTCAACAATAACTTGTATCAAAAGATACTAGTCTGTAATTTTCATAATTAGCAAACTTGATGCTTTAAGTGTTATCAGATTTCTCCAATACAAAGAACTGTGATGAAACTATTCCTATGAGAGATTTCAGGCTAATGAAAAATAATTTTACACAAGCTGAATGCTGGCCAAGAACTTTTTATGTTTATGAAAAGCTGGCTTAGAAAGGGCAAAGAGATCTTATAATTTTAAGGCCAGTGCAATTTTGATTTAAGGGCACTCAGAGAAAACAGAGGACTGGGCAGTAAATTCTCAGTGAGGTTGCTTATTGCAAACAAAAGTTTTTTCCATATATATTTTATTATTAATATGTACATTATATGTCCACCTTGTATCAATCTTGAACTGTTTAGGCTATGACACTCGAAATAACTCATTACATGTTTATTTAATGCAATGTCGCTCTTAGAGAGAAATTATTTTGTCCGTGACACTGACAGGTATCTTTACATGGTTTAAACAGAATTCATCTCTTCAAGCAACAGAAATATTTTCTAGTGGTGAATTTGAATTAGAAGTAAATACTTTTTATACGTTTTGAATGAAAAAAACAATTGTTTGGGAGCGGGAATGAAGTCGGGTCTTAAGCAAGTTGCTTCATGCTGCCTTCCCCTCTCTGGCTGTATCATTTACGGAGGCGGAGCCTGCCCCCTGCTAAGCGGACAATAATAGGACGGACTCAAGTGCGCGCCGTATTTTCGGAGGTGAGAGCAGCTGTCCTGTGTCGACGCAGCAATCGCGCGCCATCCAACGGTCGTGACCTTCCAATTAAAACCGCGCTCTCTTATTGCGGGCCTCACCAAATTCCCGTAGCCGGCAGTCACGACAACTTTCTTCGGAACCAGGTACTCGAACTGGACGGGCGTCACCAATCCGCCCTGCAGCAAGGGAGTCTCGAGTTTCCGCAAACCATGTACTTTTGTTGACGAAATTATATATCGTCTGGCCGGACGCATCTCCGCCCCGCGATTCGCTCCGGCGATCGCCGGCCCAAGAAATTAATCGCTCAAGAGAATTTACCACATGTCGCATTGAACCTTTTCGGCAGTCGCCAGTCGTAATTGGACTCGGACGAACGACTTTTAATGGGCCCAACGACCGTTGTTCCGAGTCTAACATCATAAATGTGCAGTCTGAGGCAGAACCGCCACGGGATACGCCCACTTTTTCCGATTACCCAGAGCGCGCAGGTACGCCTCCCGCCCTATAGAGTTCCTACATACAGATACGGATCTATCGCCCCGAGGCCCCCGATACAGATTTAGAGGCTCTATCGCCCCAAGGCTATGCAGCAGGAGACCTGCGGGCGCCCTGAGTAGCCCCGCCCCGCCAAATATCCCTTTGCTAAAAGGGGTTTTCTTTGTATACTGTGATATACCAAAATATATATTTTGTTAATAATATTTGCTGTAAATGGGTTGGATAAAAGTCTGCAAATGGCGATATACAGCCTTAGCAACGCCGGCGCAGTGGTTGGCAAGGTCAACAAGCTGCATTCAGGCCTTGAATAGGTGGGGGCGCTGGCTAGATAGAAAAATAATGTGTGATTGGTCTGAAAAGAAATGACTGTCGAGGGCGTGGCTACTTGGTTTGATAAGAGATGAATGGATTGGCTAAGGGAGAATAGACTGTCAAATTTTGTCGTTTTGTTTTTAAAAAGAGGAACGAAGGATGGATACAGAAGCGTTGAGGGCGGAAGAACAGGGAGAACTAGACATTCTGATAGTGATCGTCGAGTAGTAAAGATCGCTCGCGAGATCAACATTAGTGAAGTATGACTTGTAAGTTTCGAGTCAGACTCGATAGTTTTTCGGAATCTGGAAGTTGATGTGCAACGGGAAGTTCGATTAGGACTTTGAAAGTTTTTTCTTATATTGCGGTTTTGGACTTTAATATTTTACCACTAGTTGGGGAAGACTAGGAACTCTGAATACCAAGTAAGAACCGGTAGATATTCTAGTCAGTGAGGGCTGGTTGCGTCGGCAACGTCGCAAGATTAGAAGAGAGAAGCGGGACTTGGGATCACCTACATTCAAGTGAGAAGAGACTAGCGGGGCGTCGGCGACCAAGACGGTAGATAAGTACTGCAGTACAAAAGATATATTTTAAAACGAGGTCATGACCTAAGGACAAAAACAATTGTTAATAGTGTTAAATAAATTGTTGAATTTTTTCTTTTGGAAATGAAAAGATTTTCATTTCGTCAATCAAAATTGTTAAATAGTTAGAAATAGATAATTATTCCCTTTCAGATTCCTCGCCATACTGTACAGTTGGCAGATCAAGTAATCGGCTATCTAAGGCGATAGCGATTATCCATAACGGGACCCATTGACCCAGCTAGCCGGACATTTATACATTTGTTGAAATTAGCTGTGGAAGCATTGGTCATTTTTAATTAACGTAACCTGTTCCTGGCGCCCAAAATTTTAATATAAATTCGGAACGGGTCACGATTATAACCATCTTAGATGAATGATGCCAACGATCTCGTAAGAGTCTACGACGAGACGTTGTTGGTACATTTCAATATAAATAAATATATATATATATATATATATATATATATATATATATATATATACACATAAAATCGCGAAGGTCGCGGGGGAGACACGCAGACCCTCAGAGGGATAATCAACATTGTGCCAAAGCGCGGGTAAGTAAATCGGGAACCTTTCGTGGAGCGCCGCGAATCAAAACACTGCTAATTGGGCTTAAAGAACTTTTGCTTTCCAGATCGAAAGTAATTTTGTAAATAGTTACTTGAAATACAAAAATTACAAATAGAGAAGAATGCATTAAGACTTGTTTTAACTTTAAACAAAAATTAAACCCATGCCAGAAGAACAACTCCATACAGATGTCACTGTTCAAAGTAATCTGACGGTATCCTGCATAGGAAGGGATTGTATGAACACTACATTCACTAACCATCTGCTTCTTCTTTCATTACAGTTCAAAATCACTACATGTGACCACTTAAGTGAGATTAAGTCTTTGAAATATGACTGGTCACTGACTGCAGGGTTAGGTGGCAGCTGAAATGAGGGAATTTTTCAACAAGTCTTATGGAAAAATCAATCAGTTCCATGAAAAAATGGCCTTCAATGGAGATGACTGTTTGAGTAAGTTTCACTGCATACAAGAAGGCACTTTTATTGTTTTCTGATGCATTGAATGTACAAATACTTTGTTCAAAAAACTGAAAGTATTTCTTAATCTGATACTCATGTTATACATTCTATTAATTTAAAATGACAAGTGATATTAATATAACATACTAAACTGAATGGTATGACAGATTTTTTTATTCAATAAGCAGGAGTGGTGAGTTGTTTAGAATGTTTTATTATTTGATAAATAATTTGGGAAACCCACTCAACTAGGTCAAAAATTTTATTTAAATCAGAATTTTATTAGAACCTTTAAATTTCCTTCTATATTATTTATGGTGAATGGTGACAGGAGAAGTGGTATTTGAAACAACAATACCTCTGCGAACATATAAACAGATAGGGTCAAAATGTAAAAGGTCATTGAAAAATTAGCCTCCTAACAATGGTCAGATGAACAGGGATTTCAAGTTTCTCTTGAAGATTAATTCATTATTATAAATAATTGATAATTTTCTTTTAATCATTTTTTGCATTATTTTAACACCCAACTATTCAATTCATTAATTTTATAAGTTCAACACTCACAGTCATGACTAGACCAGATTTTTTTTGTAATTACATATTTTTTGTCTTTGTATGTTCAACTCCTTAAATTGCAATCTTGGCGTATCAAGATTGGCAATCCTACTGCAACACTGAAATTTTTCATTCTATATTTTTACATATTTTGTACTATATTACAATTTTTTCTTATTTACAAAACAATTTTATACATATTTAATAAAACTTTTTATTATTCTATGGGTTTTCTTGAAACTTGTTTAACAAAAAATATCTAATTAATTTTCAAAAATCAGCATTTATTTACACAAAATCAAAATTGTGAACAGATGATGTGAGGTGCCACACTTGAAGAGGGGGTCAGATGCATGCCATCTGTCTGGGTTAACCTCCATCTGTACTGCTGTAAAGTTGCGACAACTTCTTATGAACTGAATATTCCTTTAAAGTGTGAAAAGTATCAGGTGATGTCATGATTCTGTATCTTTAATCCTAAATTCTGACAAAATACTGAAAAAATTGGTAGTCGTACACATGAACAAATATGAAAACAATGCTGTAGTTTATTATTTGCCGGATATCGTTTTTCTACATTTGTAGAATGGCTATCTTTGCTCTAAAAAAATTAAAAATACACTATTAAATAAATGTAATCCAGAAGACCCAGCATATTTACTTTTAAAATTTGTTTAATGAATGTTTTATTAATGTAATTTCAAATTTCTTTTGTTTGTAAATTAGAATATTTGATATTACATATTATTCCTTCTTTTTCATTCATTACTTTACATTCATTCTTTCCATATGTATGAACATATTTTGCCATTTCATAATACATATTTTTCCAGACTCTAGTCATGTCAAATCACTTTGCACCAAAGGGAGAGAAAGTCAGGAATAAAGGGAAGCTTTATCACAAGGGGCTAGCAGGAAAATCCAAAGCTGCGCTGCTCAAGTAATAACATGTAATGAAAACACACAACTATTGATAAATATTAATTATTATGACTTTATAACAATTAAAAGAACTAACAGTACGAGAGTAACTAAGGCAAGTATTAAAATACACACAATTTTTCTATTTTTCTTTTGATAATTTTCAGCCTTCTGAAGTTGTTGGTAACCTTGATGTACCTGAGTTTGAGTTTGTTCAATGTTGTAGTCAATGCGGTCCAACATAGTACCCTGCAATTATAAAAATATTAATTGTTTATTTAATTTATTACACTTTGGTATATGACCACTCAAACACATTAATATCCCAAACATTTTAATGGGCCTTTCAACCCAAAGATCACCAACTAAAACCAAATGGATTTAAGAAGCAACAAAAATGTTGTCATGATATGCTTAATACATATTACAGCATAAACTTGCTTCACAGAGGTATAGAAACACATTAAAAAATAAACAAAAGAATATTGTCTTTTACTTTCTTTAAAACAGGTGATACTTTAGTGCAAGTTACAACAATGTGGGAAAGTACCATATTTCAAAGAACCATAGCAAATTACAAATAGAGGTACTGCAAGTGAAGAAGCACTTTTATTTAACACATCTATCAAAGCTATCAGCCCTACCGACTTGGACCAAATATTTTGGTAGCCAAGCTCTGCCTGTTATAAGCCAGGACAAAGAGGGGAGTGATAGATGAGTAACACCTCTTTAAAAAACGTAGGTCCAGCTGGCTCTGGCTGATAGCACCTCATAAGGGCCCCTTGCCATGGTTACGGTGAAGACCTCAACGGGCAGATTGCACAGAAAAGGCATCCATTCTTCAGGGATTAAAAAAAAGACCCATCTTTGGGGTAATAAGAAGAAACGACTTAAAGGCTAAAAGGTGGATGAGGCAATCCCTTCATCCAGCACACCCAACGTAGGGTTAATAGCCCAACTTGGGGAACTTATCTTACTCACATGCTCCAAAGAAACTGATGGACGCAAATGAAGACAACCTCAGAATTAAATAAAGGACGAACAAATAATGGAATCTTGGAAAGACTGTATAGCAGCTTGGAATGTCAGAGGGATTGCAAATAAAGAAATAGAATTAGAAAAACAATTGATTAAAATTGATGTAGATTTTGTGGATTTATCTGAAACTAAAAAGAAATTAAAAGGTACAACAATTAGAAAAGTATATAATGATCTATAGTGGAGTCCAAGAAGTAGAGAGAGCCTCAGCAGGAGTTGCTATACTTATAAAAAAATAAGATTAAAAATAGAATAGTATCATACACATTTATAAACGAAGAATAGTGACACTAGAAAGAGGATACATAATAGCAATATACGCTCCAGAGGAAGGAAAGACATCACAATTGAATTTTATGAAAGATTACAAGTAATAAATGAAGTTAACAAGAATGATTATCTGATAGTTTTAGGAGATTATAACACCAGAGTTGGAAATAATCCTACCCCTAATCTAATGATCTCGGATCATTTCAGTGTTAGTTAGAAACATTTTACTAAAAAAGGTCTAGTAAAGTTGGACTTGAGTATATTGGAGTAAGTTGGACTGAGTATAACTGGGAATATTTATTGTAAACATTGCATAGGATAAACAAGTGACGGCAGTGTCACGTGTAAATCTTCCTTTTTGACCATGGAAACGCCCCGAACGAAAATGAATCCACGCATCAACATTCGATGGCGCAAATTCAGAGAAGAATTTTAGAACTTGTTTCATTAAAATCGGACCACAGGTTGCGTTGTTTTAACAATTTTTAGAAAATGCATATTCAACAAAAACTTCATGTGAACAAAAAACGAGTGTTACAATTTCTGACATTCATTTGAGACAAAATTAATGTTTTTTCAAGGATTACAGCAAAATGGAAGAATTAAATTACACTAGAATTTACGAGGCTGCAGAAGAGAATTTCGGGAAAATTATGAATATAATACCGAAAATTTAGGACACTGAGGAAGAAGGTACATAAAGTTTTTCGTATTCATAACTTGGAGTTGAAGCAAAAACAATTGACGAGATGCGTGGTCACGGAGAGTATTAAGTTGTGAAATAAAAATGTTTCGGCATAATAAGACGCAGAACGTCGGTTTGAAGAACAAAATAAGGGCAGTGAGAATTTTTAAAGAATTTAGAACATTATAACATGACGGAAAAAGGTGAAACGGGCGAAATATAATTATTTCGTAACCTGACAGGGCAAGAATGGCGGCGAGTTTGTTTTGTTCGAGCTCCAGACTATAAAAAGTCTTGACAACAATGGTCTTAAGATTCTGGCGAGTGTTTTCATAGCATGCAGACGGTGTGTTAGTGGCTGCGATATTTTGGATTTTTTTTTAGTTTTACACGGAGATGTGAAATTACTTAATGTTAGAAAGATTTTGACGAGTGTTCTGACTAGCACGCAGACGATATTTTCGTGGCTGCAATAATTTGAATTGTTAGGGATTTTTGTATGGAGATATTAGTGACTTTGAATGTTGTGAATAATTTCATTTAGTAAGTTTTTGCGTTGTACGGCGGAACAATTATCACAAACCTTTTCGGAACTTTTAAAAGAACTTAGTTATGTGGTGTTTGCGGTACCTGAACAGACAGCAACAATAGCATTGGTTACTTAAATGCTTACGTATTTTATTGCCGCGATGAAATGCATTGAAACATTGCAAAGATTTTTTAGAATACGAGTGCGCGGTACGTCGCGGGTCGATTCGTGTGTGGGTGAGAGGCGGTGACACGAACCGGGCAATTACGTCGATGTCATTGATGGTGCGTGACGGAGTTGGTGACCGAGCCGGACTATTAGAAGCCAAGCAGCACGCACGGAACAACGAATCTGGTGTCCAATGGTTGGAGCGCGCGGATTCGACAAACAGGGAAGTGTGACGATCCATACAGACGCGTCACAAGACGTTAGAAAGACAATTTATTGATATTATTTTAATATCGGGACTGTGTATACCAGCAGAAAAACAATCGATCGCGCGCGATGTAGAGAAATAACTCTAAATTTCGCGGTGTTACGGCGGTTAAAATTAAATAAATAAGCAGTGTGAGGCGATTGGACGAGTAGTTGTGATCGTATTTTCCCAAGTAAAATTAAAGCAAAGCAAAAATACTAAATGGTTAAATAAATTGAATTAAAGAACATTGCCCAATTTGGTAAAAGATAGGCGACGGTATCATAACGTGACGAGTCGCAATAAATTAATAGTTGTGGCTAAACTAGACAAGAAAATTAAGAAAACGGGACACAGTATTCGTCAGGAATTTTATTTCGAATTATTAGTACAGCAAAATTTAAAAGGGAATACGAAACACTAGGAAAACAATTGTAAATAAAAAGGTGAAAACATTGTGAACTGGACGAGTCTTTTTTTGTTATTGTAAAGCAAGAAGAAGGGACTTCAACAATAGCAAAAAAACTAGAGATGCTATCGAGTGTGAACGGGAGACAGACGTGTTTGTCTACGTAACAAAAATTAATCTTTTGGTTTTGCGGTACGGAGTTTATTTCGCGAAAGGTATAAATACGTGAGTTTATTCATTCGAAAGTGTGGTTCCGATATGTAGGAAACGAACATGTAATGGATCAGTGGATGTCAGCGGATACAGAACTAGTGGTACTACAGAATGGCACAGTCTTTCCCGTATTAGTTTTCTATCTCCTTGGGTCTTCGCTAGCTATTCGGAATTGCCACAAACTCTTTCTTGCCAGCTGTCATCTATCACTGCCAAAAGTACAATTTTTGTCATTTTCTTAATTTTTTGCTTTCCTATTGGTAGAACGGAAACATTAATTTTAGAATATTAAAGAACAAAAACCTAGCCGTAAATAGCAATTTTCTTTTAAAAATTATATGCCGTTTAAGAGAAAATGGCGTTTTATCACTACTAAAAAAGCGAAATTTGAAGCTCATTTTCACAGAAATGTTTTGAGTTTTCAAAATACTTTATTTGAAGTTATTTAAAGCACTTACACTCACAAATATAATAATGTTTACAAATTGCTGATAATGTGCATATTAAAGATGTGAGAGATCTTCAAAAAAATTACAATTATGTAATTTTTGAAAAAACAAAAAAAATTACTCAAAATAAACTTTACACTATACTAAAGAGTGTAATTAGTACTATCCGTTACAAAAGTTTGAAGAAAAAAATTTGCAGCCATATATGATAAACTGGCGTTTGAGATTTCTGAAAATGCGAAATTTTGAGCTACTTTTCACAGAAAACGGTTGTGTTTTCGAGAAACTTTACCTGACATTATTTAAATCACATGTACTCGTAAATATAATAATGTGAAAAAATCGCCGCTAATGTAAATATTATCGACGTGAGAAACGTGAAAAAATTTACATTTTTGTAATTTTTGAACAAAAACAACCGATAGAACAATATGGTTTTTATGTCATCTGATAGAGTACATTTACCACTATCCTTACCAAAAGTTTAAAGAAAAAATTTGGAGCCGTTTTTGAGAAAATCTTGCTTTTGTAATTATTTAAAATTGCACATATTGCACGCAATATTGCGCGAAAAATACTAAAATTTTGAAGAACATTTACGTGACCTTAAAGAAAGAACTCACTATGAAGAAAAAATCTCTATCTTCAATTTTGTAGTTCCAGAAAGACGCCGTAAAAATTTTAAACTTTTGCAATTTTCAAAAATTCAGAGTTATCCGTGAAAATCGGATCTATGCCATGTAAATAAGTGTACTTTACTCTATTCATACAAAAAATTTATAGAAAAAATTTGGAGCCGTTTTCGAGAACATTTTGAAAATCCCCGGGGAGCTTCATACAAAGTACCCCCAAATTTTGAAGAATCTTTTTCAAAATCTCAAAGCTTCGACTAGAATCAGATCGACCGGGGAATATCCATTTTGGAAGAAATCGTACGTATGGTTTAGGCCAGGGGTCCTCAAATTTTTTAAACGGGGGGCCAGTTCACTGTCCCTCAGGCCGTCGGAGGGCCGGATTATATAGTGCGATTTTTCTAACTCTGCCTCTCAAGCCCCTTTGGCCGATCACACGGCATTTCGCGTCTTTCTCGGTCCTGTCGCTAGATGTCGCGTGGTCGCAAGCACTGCTTGATAGGTCGCGATCATGCGATATCTAGCAGCATGACTGAGAAAGGTTCGAGGTACCGTGACATATTCCATCATGAAGACAGGCCTTGAGAGGCAGAGTTTAAAAAAATCGCACTATAGTAAAAACAAAAACCTATGAACAAATTCTTATACACACGGCATTTATCTTATTTTGAAGTGAAGAATCAAAACGGGAACAAATACAATATTTAAAAAATAATTAATAAAAAAAACGATATTTTGGCAACAAAATATCGATGTGAAGAAACATGAAAAGCAAAATATCGATGTTTCAGGTGGAAAACATCGTTGTTTTAAAGCCATCGATTTTTTTGCCATCCCTAGACACCCTAACCATAGAGTAAAGATGTACATCCTTAGTCTATGCCCTAACACATAATAAAGAAATGTGCGGATTTTAAGAAAAAAATTCTTTAACCCGGCGGGCCGTATAAATGTCCTCGGCGGGCCGTAGTTTGAGGACCTCTGGTTTAGGCGCTAGCAGTGTTCACAGACGGACGGACGGACGGACAGACAGACGGACGTTTTCCTTTCAATTGGTTTTTCGGTATCAAGGACCTAGAAAACAGGGTTTCTGGCTACACCACGTGTTAGGGATTTTTTTTCTTAATTTAGCAACTGGTTTTATCCACTTTTTCCTTTTCACGGCCCGGCAATTAATTTTTTTCCGCCGAAAATTGGCCACTTTTTCGCGCAGCATTACATAACTTTCCCTATACTACGTTTATCACTCCGTGTATACGTACGTATACAGGAAAGTAAAAATGGTATATGGATCGCAGCAGCGGCAAAGTGAAACACGGTCGAATTTGATGCAATACAACGAAAATGGAAGTGAACGATTTTCTTAACATTAATAAAAAAAATAATGTGGAAGGCCAAGATATGTGCAACATAATAGAATTTTAGAGTAAACAATGAAAATGGCCATGGTAATATAAATATGCACAGTGTGAATGTATGTTTATTTATTTATGTATATAAATTCTGTAAGCGTGAATGTGTTTTAGTGTGCTGTTTTGTTTTATTTGTTCGTAAATGTTTTGTGTTGGAAGGAAAGGGTGATATTAGTTGAAAGGGAAAGGAAATTAATGTTTTGTTGACATGAGTGATATGAGAATTTTAGTTTTTGTTGTTTTGAAAAAAAGTTAACATTTGAAAGAGAAGAATAAATAACACCCGATATTCTTCTGTATTTCGGCTTTGCAAAATTGGAATTGTTGTCCTCTTTAATACAATATTCCCGTGAAAAAAAAAACAAAAATTACAAGGCAGGAAAATAGAGCTAGCAAAATAAGTCTTCCCAATGTATTTGATAATGTCATTAGCTGGTATTCTGTATGGAAGCGGATCCCCGAATTCACGATAAATAAATATATTCAGATGAGGTGAGAGTGAACCACCATTAGCCTAGGGAAAAGTAAACAAAACAGATGTAATGGAGTAATAAAGATAATTAGACGAGGTGAGGTTTACAAACCACCACAGAACAATTTCTTGGGTTCTTTAAGAAGACAGAATAAATTATTCAAGGCCAAGATTGTTGTAGTAGTAAGGAGTATAATGAATGGCCGGTATAATTAGTTTTAAGTATGCCGGTTTAAAGTCTTTTAATCTCAAAGTCATTATTAAACAATTTTCTCAAAAAAATTAAACAACTACAGAAAAATATATGTAATATAGTACCAGATCTCAATTTATGCAATAATTTATTTTTTCATACTATAATATTTATATTGAGGAAAATGTGTTTTGTAAAAAATCAGAATTCTTCACATTTTCCAAATTATTCAGTATTTTAAAGTGTACTTTATTCAGAATGTCATAGAAAAAACTAGCAGTCAGACAAGACAAACACATGCGGGCACGCATATAGACAAAGACATGACAAACACGTTGAAAAATCACTTTCAAAATTAGAAACTCCCAACACACGTTCTTCCATCTAAATGACTTCATAAATTTTGCAGAACTTGATAATTTTCCCAATACTACACAAGTACTTGTAGTACAGGGAGTACATTTTGCAGCGATTTCCAATGAAAATGTCTATCAATTAATTTGGGATTCATTATAGTCTTTGAACAACAACCTTCTTGTCTAATAATTCTTGTTAAGACTGCAGATGCAGCTGGTTTTACAATTACAGCCGAGGACAGCTATTTTGAAACTAATGGGATGGAGTTTTGAAACCAATCTCTAAATTAAATATCTCAATTCTTTTCTTTTCTTTTTTTTTTACATCAAAAAACACACCTTTTCTCATTACTTTGCCCCTCCTAGTAATTAAATTAAACACGAATTATATATTCGAGCAAAATCTTCTATTTCAACTTTCTGTACACTTGGCTGGTTTTGCAATTCGGCTCTTTAATAAAATTTCTACATATCTTGCAAAGAATATCATGATTTCAAATTCTAAATTTTAAGAAATAAATATTTTTACTTTCTCGCTACAGCTATAACGGTAGAGAGAAAGTTATGTAATGGTGTGCGAAAAAATGGCAAATTTTCGACAGAAAAACTCTTATTGCAGTGGTAACGAAAAGGTAGATAAAACCAGTTGCTAAAAAAATATGTATAAAAACTCTAACACATGGTATAGCCAGAATCCCTGTTTTGTGGGTCCTTGATCCTTGAAACTGAAAAATCTATTGACAGAAAAACCTCTGTCCATAGATAATGTGAATAATGCTAACAGCTTAACTGCTCAGCCAATTTACTCCAAAATTGATAATTCCTGATCGATCTGGGTCATGTCATGGCCCCTTGAATTTGAAACTAATATTTTAATTTTGGGGGGTACTTTAGATAAAGCCCCTGGGGCATTTTCAAAATTTAAAAAATAATGGCACCAACAATTTTTTTATTAAAATTTGTTGTTAGATAGCCTAAAGAACGTTTAAGAGAACGGCGCAGGTTTCATGCTGGTTGAAAACTCTGATTTTTCGAAAATTGAAAAAATTCAAAATTTTTTTGGTATTATCCTACAACTACAATAATGAAGATACAATTTTTTTTTCTAAATTAAGTATAATCATAAAAAAGAGATCTTTAAATAAGGTCAAGTTAAATTTTACGAAAATTTGAGTATTTTTTGAGTAATTCGACCGCTCCCAGTTTACTGTGCTGCTTGAACATGAAATGAATCCGATGCTTAGCAGTTGGATGCTATGAAAGTTAGAATTTGTATGTTATTTCATAATTCTTTGTTCATTTCTTCTTCGAGGTTTTGTCGTAAGTTTTAAAATTAATCTTTTAGAAATTATTTAAAACCAATATTAAATTCTGTAATTTAATTGACTTAAATGTTAAAAGGAATAGATGATTTGGTTTAGCTTAATAAGATATGGGAACAAGAAGTAATGCATATAAAAACCGAGTAATTTTGATGTACATACAATATTATAATTAATTATTATCATTGTTGCTTGTAACCAATTGTTGTTAATGCTGCACTGATAACAGGATGTAATTACTGCTGCCTTTTCGTTTGCATTAATATAAACTAATAGTTTTATTCATGGCTAAAATATGCATTGTGCATCGTTGGTATTCATATAATTTGGCGTGATTTGCTTAAATTCACACACTTTTCGCACAATTTTGCTTGTAAATACAGGCGAAGAAAGTGCATGCTGTTTTAACAGCATATGTTTATTTACAATACGCAAACTAATTTTTATCTTCAAGGGTGTTTTGAAATAATAATTATCAACAAATAACAATGGAATTTTAAAAAATGACCACAAATCTACACATGTATGTCTCTACTCATCTGTATGAAACAGCATTAGATTGCCTCATAACACTGACCTGCTACAGCCTTGGTACTTCTTTAAAAATTAAATGTATCCTAAAGAATAAATAAAGAAGCATTGTTCAGAGTATCAATAATAAGCATATGCATTTTCATATTTGACAGTCCACCTTAAGTTGATTTCAACAAGATATTTTTAGACATCCCGTATGACCCCCAAAATTTGGCAGCCCTTAAAATTTGTGGGGATCAATACCATTAATTAAATGGCATGATAAATTCACTGTAGGTGAATATAGAATCTTGTTTAAGAGATATTTTTATGGTCACATGATATTTGATTATATAAAAAATATTAAATTTATAATGACACCTATTTAAAAATATATCCTATATATTTGTAGCAAACAATCATTGCAAAGCAACAACTCTTTAAAGTCTAAAATTTGTTTGATATTATTTTGCTTAATAGTGGGTCTTGCAGATTCAATTGTCTTACCTGATCTACTACCATGTGAGAAAGATCCTTGAAAATATCGTTGAGATCTACAATAGACCGCACAATTTGATTCACTTCTTGTTCTCTCTGTTGAACTAATCGGGTATTTTCCTCTTCCCATAGCAGTCAGCTGCTGCTGTTGTGACAAAGACATACCACTACTTCCAAACTCTCTATCAATGTTTTCTACATCATTGTCCAACTCCCAGTCAGCACTAGGAGTAAACCCCTGGTCAAAATATTGCCTTGAACGTTCTTCCCGTGAATTAAGTTCTGGAAAAAATAAAGAGAGAGCAACAAATAGAAAACATGCAATCCTCTTGTATATTTAATATTAGGACCAATATTTTGATAAGAAAATATAATTAACTACTTTTTATGAACAAAACTAAAATGTTTGAACACTAGAAAACTCCATGTGCTATTTTTGCAACATTACAGAAACATACAGTACACGACTTTTCATGTACTGCTATAAGGGGATTTTTTTTAAGTCTGTGGAGTTGGGTTTTGGTGACTTTTCATTTTAATGGATAAATAATCCCACTAAATTTAACTGATCTGGGTCATATAGTATTTTTTATCTTTTCAAATTTACCTAGAATACCCAAACATGCCATTTTGACACACTGCGATTTTGTGTTTTTAAAATGAGAATGGATGGTCATCATCCATAAGTAGGATTTTAAGAAGAGCAAAGCTACTTCAAATCAAATTCCATTCCAACTGAGAAAGAAAGCTCCTCCTCGTGTACAAAGCACTCCTAGGGTGGTAGGAACTGCAATTCCACTTGCACTCGTAGGAGTGTAAGTAGTCCATCAAAATGTAAATGTATTTACTTTGTAGTATTTTTATACCACTAAATTGTATGTGCAGTACACCTGAACTTAATATGAGCACAAAATATTGTATGTACCCAATTATATATTATTGGCATAAAGTATGTACCAAAATTCAAAATTCGTGATAAAAGCATTTCATTATGTAGGTTTATTTTGTAGGTTAGACAGTCACTAGTATATCAACATGAAACTAATAAACCTTCTCTTTGAACAAATGTTTTTTGCAAAACTTCTTTCCCTCTAGGATGGTGGATCAAAACTTTGGCGAAATTCTCCAAACATTATTGGGGTTTGAATGAAACAAGAAAAATGGTAACGAGAGAGGTAATGCCTTAAAAACTGTATTGAAGGTCACTGCCCTAATACCCAGCAACACTGTTCTCACTGTATGTCAAGGTTTAGAAAATAATAATGAATTAGTTTTGAATATAATATCTAATCTTAGAGTGCAAACAGGAAGGTACAGACAGAAGTAGTCATAAACTATTCTATAAATAATATATATTTAAATGTTTGTTAAAGACATAAGAGAACAGTGAAAAGGGTTTTATGGCAAAGATTAAAAACATTTTCTCTACTTCTAAATGGAACCCTTTATCATTATTATTCAAAATCCTTTACAAAAGCATTTTAGTGAGTTCAATGTGTACTTCTTGCACAGTTAATATTCTATATAATTTCCATGCATGTTGAATGTGTAATTTGCAAAATATTTTACAAATTGTTCTTAATGTATTTAATAATAAATAGGATCCTTCCTCAGTAAAACTAATACAATTTTTCCTAGAGCTATAATTAGTTTTGTTAATTAATTTCTAGCATTTTTGGACATTCTAAGATGTGAGGAAAGTCCCATGTTACCTAACGCAAACAAGACCCACATTCTCTCCAAACATTTTTCAGAGGAACCACAGTATTCCAAATGAGATGGGGTTAGATAAAGCTGAAAAATTAAATTCATTGGACATTGAAGTGCGTGTTATGGAGATTAATAAAGCAAATTTGACAGAACTGATTTATGCACACTGAAATGGAGAGAATTAATTTAATAAAAAAAAATTACGTTCATTTGTACTATTGTCCCTGGGACATGTAAATGGGAATAGAAGCAACACAACAGTTCAGAGGCAAGGAATTTTTGAAAATTAAATTTAATATTTTACATAACTTTAAGCATAGAGTAAAGATGTATCATCCTTAGTCTATGCTTTAAGTACAATGTAAATAACTTGAAGAAATTTACTGCGGATGAACTAATTTTTGATAAATTAAAGAAGAAATAACAGCTGAAAACTATTTTCAATAAAGATTTACATGACAGTGACTTGAAAGCCAGTCAACAAATGAACATAACATACCTTCTTGATTTTGAAACCATTTAAATTGCATTTGACCCTACATTTCACTCTCAAATGGAATGCTAATTAACAACAAAAAATCAAACGGAGTTATTAAGGTTAGTGTTAACAAGATTCCATTAACTCGTTTAAAATTTTAATTTTTCTGAAATTTCCATTATTATTAGAAATAGTTTTTGAATTAGGCAACACTTCATTCTGGATTCAATAAGGATTCTGGTTAAAACTGCAGAATGTAGCTCACATTCTAATTTCAGTTCTCTACTGTAAACTGAACATATGAAATTAAAGACACATTTCTTTATAGCTACTCTCTTGGTAAGAGAGATCTCAAAACCAATCCGATTCTATGCAGAAACATTTTTCACGATTGAACACAATGAATGTATGCAAAAAATAATTATATTTATGAAAATGCCAAGTTTATTACAAAAGAAACTCATACTTCTGAGATAAGAATTCTGAGCTTTCCGAAATGCATTAGACAGCTCTTGTAAGGAAGAAACAAGAGACGAAACAACATTGTATGATAATTTCTTTTCTCGACGACTCCCTTCGTTACTCTGGTGACGAATCTGTTGGACAAGTCGGTGGGTTGAGCTAAACATCTGCAAATAAGCAAAAGAATAATACTTGTTATAAAATATTCTGTGGTTGTTATATCACATATATCAAAATACTGGCATTACAATATATATATATATATATATATATATATATATATATATATATATATATATATATATATAAAATGATGAGTATAGACCAGAAGATGGGAACTAAAACATTTAAAATAGGGGGAAAATTTTTGGTAAATATTGAAAATAGGTATTATCTATAAACAACTGAAGAGAATTTGTATTAACAATAGCAAAATAAGTACTGACATTGCACAAGAACATAGGCCCACTGAGAAAGCAATTAGTGTGTTTACATCAATTTGTTTCAATCTTATTTTAAAGTCAATTTTTCACACAGTTTTACTGATTTTCAAGAAATGTGAAAGAAAGAGTTTCACAGTTTATTGCATCTACATTTTCTCAATTTTATTTTCAGTGAAATTAGAATAATAAATCAAGTAGGCAAGTACTTCTTCAGCATGAAAATAGGTAGAAGAAAGCAAATTCATATTTGTGCTGCACAACACTAATAACCTTATTTCTCCGATACCTTCAACAAAGAAGTATATGCACTTTGTGCAAAATAGCCTCTAATCATGAGATTGAAGGCACAACTCTTTTCTCATTTAGAATAGGGTGAATTTATAGATTTATACAAGATTTATTTAAATAAAAATAAGGCAATTATGTTTGACATAGACTAAAAACTCATATCTAACTTTCAATCATACCAAATAACACGGAATACATAGAATAGTAGTGCTAAATCATATATGTTCTCACATTACTTCTAACTGCTATGCAATATTATAGTACTGCATGAACCTGTTAAAATGTTTTCAACCATCAACATTTGTTTGTCACACCAAGACACAAACTCAGGTCCTCTGAGTTAACTTGTGCACCTAACCTAACCTAACACCAAGCAGCCGGTCTGACTTGCCAACTCGGGTTGACGCTTAAAAATCAAATTGTCCCAACCCAACATTTACAACTCACAACTTTCAAAAATTAAGAGAGATCAATGATACTGAGACATCTACCACTACTATAACCATCCATTGTTTTATTCATAGAAAAAGTTCTGGAACTTATTTTGTTCAAGTCAAGAATCTCTATCTTCAATTTTGTGGTTTTGAAAGGTTATAATTTGCAATTTTCAAAAATTCAGAGAGTTCGCTGAAAATGGTACTAGCACCATATTTTTTACTGTCTTAAGATATATACAAGGATAAAATTTGGAGCAGTTTCAAGAAATTGTTCTTTTTGTAATTTGCATTAATTTCAAATATAAATTACATGAAAACTATTTTTTCAAAAAATTTAAAATGGCCTTTTTAAACCGAGTTGATTTTTTGAATGATTTTGTTTAACAATTTGACTGTCAGGTGCTTGGTGACCTGTTGGGTTCCTAGAACCCCGGGTTTTGAGGTATTTTAAATGACATCAGTTATTATTTTGATGAAACAAATGATTAAACATTATTAGACCACGGGAGTTCAGGCATTTATTTTACCTAATATAGACAGGCAAAAAGGCTTTTATTTTAACAGAAATAAACAAACAAAAAGGCATTTACTGTAGCTAAAGTAGTAGGGGTGTAAAACGGCATACAGACTATGGAAAGTCACATTTAAAAGAAATTGTAAAAAAATAATAATTAAAATGATTTATGTTTTTATTCAGTCTTTATAATTTACATTATGGAATTGAAAAAAAAAAGTTGCAATGTTTACAAATTTTTTGTTTAAAAACATATTTCCGGGCAAAATTCATGTTGGCGAATCAGACATTTGTTTTAAGCGATCTAAAAAAAAATATCTAGGAACCAAATTTCAAAACTTCACTAAAACTTTCCCTTATTTTCTACCACTGGGCTAATAGTCCTTAACATGTAAGGAAATGATATTTTCTTCACCATCTTGATTCCACAAAACCATCCCGGATGACAGCAACAAATTTGTCTCACTCAGGACTTTGTGTCTTCGAAATGCTATTGTAGACTAACTTTTGAATCTTAAAATGGCATCAGTGAAAACAGAATTACATTTTTTGTTCCATGCACTTGTGTAATCACCAACTCCGAGAAGGGTAAATCAAATACAAATGCTGTCTTGAAAAGTTAAACCCATTTTTACTTTCCCATATACGTATGTATATACGGAGTGATATACGTAGTATAGGGAAAATTATGTAATGCTGCAGTGAAAAAATGGACAATTTTCGGCGGAAAAAAATTAATTGCCGGGCCGTGAAAACTGAAAAAGTGGATAAAACCAGTTGCTAAATTAAGGGAAAAAAAAAAAACCTAACACTTGGTGTAGCCAGAAACCCTAGTTTTCTAGGTCTTCGATACCGAAAACTCAATTGAAAGGAAAATGTCCGTCTGTCTGTCGGTCCGTCCGTCTGTGAACACTGCTAGCACCTAAACCATCCGTACAATTTCTTCCAAAATGGATAATCCCCAGTCGATCTGGTTCTAGTCGAAGCTTTGAGATTTCGAAACGGATTCTTCAAAATTTGGGGGTACTTTATATGAAGCCCCCCGGAGATATTCAAAATTTTCTCAAAAACGGCTCCATATTTTTTCTTTAAATTTTTTGTATGAATAGAGTAAAATGCACTTATTAACATGGCATAGGTCTGATTTTCATGGACAACTGAATTTTCGAAAATTGTGAAAGTTTGAATTTTTTTCGGCATCTTTCTGCAACTACAAAATTGAAGATAGAGATTTTTTCTTCAAAGAAAATTTGTTCTTCATACTGAGTTCTTTCATAAAGGTCATGTAAATGTTTTTCAAAATTTTAGTAGTTTTCGTGCAATATGTGCAAATTTACATTACAAAAACAAGATTTTTTAAAAAAACGGCAACAAATTTTTTCTTTAAACTTTTGGTAGGGATAGTGGTAAATGTACTCTATCAGATGACATAGAAGCCATATTGTTTTATTGGTTGGTTTTTTCAAAAATTACAAAAATGTAAATTTTTTCACGTTTCTCACTGTCAATAATATTTACATTATCGGCGATTTTTCACATTATTATATTTATGAGTACATGTGATTTAAATAATGTCAAGTAAAGTTTCTCGAAAACACAACCATTTTTGTGAAAAACAGCTCAAAATTTCGCATTTTCAGAAACCTCAAATGCAATTTTCTCATATATGGCTGCAAATTTTTTCTTCAAACTTTTGTACTGGATAGTGCTAATTACACTCTTTAGTATAGCGTAAAGTTTATTTTGAGTTTTTTTTTTGTTTTTTCAAAAATTACATAATTGTAATTCTTTTTTAAAGATCTCTCACATCTTTAATATGCACATTACCAGCAATTTGTAAACATTACTATATTTTTGAGTGTAAGTGCTTTAAATAACTTCAAATAAAGTATTTTGAAAACTCAAACATTTTCTGTGAAAATGAGCTTCAAATTTTGCATTTTTAGTAGTGCTAAAACACCATTTTCTCTTAAACAGCACATAATTTTTAAAAGAAAATTGCCATTTATGACTAGATTTTTGTGTTCTTTAATATTCTAAAATTAATGTTTCCAGTTCTACCAATAGGAAAGCAAAAAATTAAGAAAATGACAAAAATTGTACTTTTGGCAGTGATAGATGACAGCTGGCAAGAAAGAGTTTGTGGCAATTCCGAATAGCTAGCGAAGACCCAAGGAAATAGAAAACTAATATGGGAAAGTCTGTGCCATTCTCTAGCACCACTAGTTATGTATTCATCAGTAGTTTGGTTCCCATTTTTATCTTTATACCCATAAATTAGAAACAGGGCAACTTAAGTTTTTTAAAATTGCAGCAACTCACTTTAATTTACCAGATCCATTTACTGATCATGACTATCGTGCAATATCATCTTCCTTAAATATCCCTTCTCTCACCTCATTCATAAAATATAATGATGTAATTTAATTATACAAATTAATAAATAACGAAACTGACTGCCCCCTTTTGTTGAAACAATTGAGGTTCCAAGTTCCTACAGCAACAAGAAGAAAAGTTACATATTCACTACCTTTATTTACGTCAATCCATACACTTAACATTCCGCTTATTCAAATGTGTAAATTAGTAAACTATAACCATTTCAATACATGAAAACTGATTGCCTCAAAATTTGTAAAAAAAGCAAAGAGAAAATTGCCAGACTTTAGTTAAATCTAAATGCATTATCTAATTATTAGAGACCGGATTTTTATGTAATTACATATTTTTTGTGTTTCTACGTACCGTTCTCAAAATTTTAATCTTGGCAAATTGTGGCCATCCTAACACAATATTTAATTTTTTCGTTACATTTTTTACATATTTAGTACTATATTACATATTTTGCTATTTTCTCTACATATTTTACATATTTTGCCATTTTCTCAACATATTTTCTTTCATATTTTTATGAAAAGAGGTATTTTCAAAAAATTCAGCATTTGTTCCTACAGTTATTATGGTGTGGTACTGTGTACTCAACTTGAGGTACACAATGTGAAGACATGGTCGGATGTTCTCACAGCCCAGTGCACCTGCTTCAGTTATCTCAGTGGCAGGAAGTGTGTGCGTCAGCGACTGACATTTTCACCTTAAGTGTGAAAAGCATCATTGATGCCACGTTTGGTGTCCTTTAACCTTACTTTCCTAGAAACTTTGGCGATTGCCATTGTGTAACACTTCGATGAAAATATTGCATGCTGCAGTGATTGTTGGCTGAGTGTAGTTATCGCCAGTTTGAACAATGGCTTCTATTGAGTCTAGTCTGGCTGTTAAACTTCATATCTGGATAGCAATTTGTGAAGCTTTTACTACTGCTGGGAAAGTTGTATGGTGCAAGAGTACATCAAATTGTGCTTATCAAATGATTTTTAAAACGTCTGTATTTTTTTAAAAATTTGTATAGGAAATTTTTATAAATGTAAGTTGGTAATATGTAAATGTGTTTTATAATTAGAGTATTTTAATATTACATATTATATCATATTATACATATTCTTACTATTTTCATAACATATTTATGTACATAATTTGACGTTTCATACTACATATTTTTCCGGTCTCTACTAATTATTGTTTGATTGTTTATCCTCTGTTGATATTCTATCAAGGTGTTGAAATTTCAATTTGGTACCAACCTTATATACTGACCTGAGTCCAAATGAGTTCACTAAGATTTTAAAATATACTGTACTTTCATACATATAATATTCTTGTGTAAAATTGTGTTTTTGGTACTTTACAAATTAATCTTTTGCTTATTATGTTGGTTTTGATATTTTTCCCTAACTGAAACTATCTTCTACCACTGTGCAAAACTGTACTCCATTTATTAATGAAATAATAACAATAACAACAACAACAACAACAACACCTAGGGAATACACAACCTTGCAGTTGGTAGTGGAGCTTAAGTACTGCCATGAGTCTGAGTGCTATGTCAGTGGTGGGTTACTGGTGGGGCTCCGTTGATGAATAGGTTGAAGGTGAGGGGTCAAACGAAGTATTCCAAAGGACAGTGGGAAGTAAGTAGAGAGGGAAGGGTCATGAACCTTTGGACTTCCTGTTATCAGCCCATGAAGGGTACAGGAGAGAAATTGGGTTGGCACACCAAGCCAGTGATTAGAGGCATGAACGTTGCATTAGCCGGTGAACGAGTACTGATTGGAGGCATGAACCTTGCATTAGCCGGCAAACGAGCACTGATTGGAGGCACTGAACCTTGCATTAGCCAGCGAACGAGGCTGCCTACAGCAGTCAGTGAAAATCCCGTATGGTTTAGTAATGCTGACTGGTGATCGGAAGGAACCCTTGCTGTCTATGTCTTAAATGAGGGTGTACAGACCCCAGGTAGAGATCTAGATATTACTGAAATTAATCACACTGAGTATGCAACTGGATATCCAGTATCTCAGATAATTTTAGGACCAGCCAAAAACACTGATGGCCAGCAACCTGACTGAGTTAACACCTCTGCACCCCCATGGGTGAAAAGAATTATGAAACATATAGGCGACACTCGATGTGAAATATCACTCTTAGTCGAGGCATCTTCTAAATCAACACACACCTCTGAGATTCAACGAAAAATATTCAATGTTGAACAAAAATACCAAATTGAAAATAACACAAGCAGGCTAATGGTAGCTGAGAAGCTAAAAGAGAAAATCCAAGCATGGGCTCAACGAATTAGACATTACAAACATACAATAGATTTCCATATGCAGAATTGGTTGTTTGAAACAGACGCGAAAGAGATTCTACACTAGTCTGACTCAAAAAACAGATGGAAGTGCTGCCCCTCCTTCAAAAGATGACGTTGTAACATTTTGGTCAGGAATCTGGGAGGAAACCAGATCCTACAACAAAGACTCATCTTGGCTCCAATCTGAAGTTGATACTGTCGATGGACTTGTGGAAACAGTGGAACTTGTTCACGAATTCTCAGAAGAGGACCTCTGCCAAGCAATTAAGAACATGGGAAACTGGAAATCACTCAGGATGGATAAGATTCAGATTTATTGGATTAAGAAATAAACAGCATTACACTCTCATCCAGAAAAGACTGTTAATAAAATTTTAGAAAACTCAAAGGAACTCCCAGCTCACTTGCAGCATCACATTTTGCTACCCAAGGCAGCTATTTGGTGAAGAACTACAGGCCAATCACTTGTCTGCCAGTACTGTACAAAGTTATAACTGCAGCCATAGTTGACAATATGTACAGACACCTAGAGAAGAATAATCGGTTGCCAGTTGAACGGAAAAGATGTCATAAAGGTTCCTATGGCTGTAAGGAAATCTTGCTACTGAATAAAGTCCTCTTGAATGATGTAAAGAAATGAAAATGTAATTTAAGCATGGCTTGGATTGACTACCAGAAGGCCTTTGACAGTGTGCCACACGATTGGATTTTGAAGACCCTGGAGATCTACCAATTTCATCCTAGACTTATTGAGTTTTGCAAGGCTAGTATGAAGTCGTGGAGCACCAGTTCCACTAATACACAGCAGAAGTAGTAGAAACAAGAAGTATTCAGATTAACACTTGGAAACATGATTTTTATAACGCAAAGAGAAACACGGGTCTCAGAGACCGCCATTTGTTATTGGGCGTTGAATGTGGAATGTGAAGTTGAAATAAATTATAGACCTGTTTTAATCAATTCTTACATTTCGTTAGAGTATTCTAAAATATTTTTTATACGACAAAAACATTAAAATATTAGAAAAAAATATTGCAATTGTTGAAATATATCGAAATTTTTGAAGAATATTGAATTTTTTAAAAATCATTGATATTGTTGAAAAACTTTTTCAATTGTTGTAAAACATTGAAATTGCCTCTAAATCAGTACAGCGTTGATCCAACTGGTCTTTGTGCACTAGCAAGGAATTCCACAGGAATTATTTTTGTCCTTTTTTACTGTCCCAACGAGTTAATTTTCTCTTCATCAGTTTAACAATAACTTCTGTAGAACTCAATTGTCTAAAGTGATATTCCTGTTATACCCTTTAATAGGTTTGCATACACGAGGCATAGCTTCAGCAGGGTACTAAATTTTAGTCTTCTTGAGCTGGGATCGTCTGAACGAATTGGGTGATCTATTACAATACTTTGAAAGTAACAATATTAAATAAATATTTCAGAAAGTCGCCCAAGAGCAAACATGGAAACACCCTTCTCACTGACCACTTACACACTAAGAAATAAACGGTCTCACATACCAATACGAAAAATAGGAAAGAGAAACTGATGGTCTCATAGACTGCCACAACATTCAAAAATGCCCCTTATATGCCAACTGCTTCACCAGAACTAAACAAAACTCCGCTGAGTGATAGAAGAGGGTCAGGGAGGAAGCTACTATAACCCTCAAGGTTCTCGCCCACTCATATCAGTCATTATTGCATAAACCAATTTCACTTAGTGTCTGTCAAACCAATGTTTCCATATAAGTGTAAACAGGGGAAGTTTTCAAGGAGATTCGCTATCCTCTCTGCTGTTTTACATTAGTTTTATCCCACTATCTAGACAACTGTCGCACATTGATTTTGGATACATGCTTTGTGGTGATGAAATGCCAGTATTTGTGATCTTTAAGTGATGGTCATGGATGATCTTAAAGTTTTTGCAAAGAATGAAGCGATTCTCTCCCAAATGCTGTCCATCACCAATGATTTAGCAATGACATCTGCATGAAGTTTGGTCTTGATAAGTGTGCAAAAATCAACTTAAAGAGAGACAAAATGACAACATCAAAGAACATTGAAGTTGACACACACACTGTGATTCAAGATCTCGAGCCAGGTAACACTTACAAATAACTGGGCATTGAAGAGTGTGAAAACATCTCGAACGACATTGAAACAGAATTCGCTGGGAGTATTACAGAACAGTGAGACTTGTCCTGCAGTCCGCTCTGAACTCCAGGAATAAAATACCAGCAATAGGTAGTTTGGTGGTGCCTGTAGCCGAATACAGCTTCGAACTAGAGGACTGGACTGAGCAAGAAATTAGCATCGGAGCATCCCAACAGTCATCGGAGCTCTTGGATTTGCTCTGCAAAGTTTGTGTAAGAACTTGACTTAACTCCCAGGTCGTTCAAAAGACTGGACAATGCAAGATATTGCTTTATTTGGAATAGCTCGTATTTTGTGCAAAATATTGTAGAGGCACTGACAGTCCCTAGATCGGCTCTTTACGTAGCTGGCTGCAATCTGGAGTGAATTTTATATTCAACCGACTCATAATATCTTTAGTTGTGATACAGTGGAATAATAATAATAATAATTAATAACAATATATAAAATCCGAGGCTCCTAATAGGAACACAAGAACAAATTGTTTTTGTTACTGATAACTTTAGTTCTACCTACTAAATCAACAATCCATTAAATAAATGTCTACAGTACCAGCAGAATATAAGCAATTCTGAAAGTTATTTCACCACATTCTGTGGTACATCATGTGACCTGCTCTGGAGAAATGAGCTTGTGAGGATTTGTTTGCTTTCTCACAGCCAGCATTCCATGTTGCTGCTCATCTGATTCACATGAAGTCACGGAAGCAATAAGGTTCAGCGGTGGCGAAGGTTATGAACATGATATCAAGATGTGTCATAGCGTCAGTAAGTGTTAATGTTTTGAGATTTAATTTAGTTGTCATGTAGGTGATGCCACGAGCAGAGTAGTATGTGGCAACAGCCCATCAAACTATCAGAGTCGCTTATATACTGCCGGTACTGTAATTATGTTCATAGATTTAATGCAGAACTTTTGAAAGTTATTGCTTGAAAGTTTGTTGCATTTTGTTCTGAGTATTGAATAATCTTGTAATCATTTATAGTAAGTATTCCTATATTCAAGTCTTGATTGCTGGTGGAATGGCATTCCAACACCTCAGGACTAATTATTAGATTATAGACATATGTATAGACATACATAATTATTTCTATAAAATTAATAGGTAGTTGCCGGACCTAAAATTTTATAAATCAAGCAATGTCTATATTTATAATTTTGTATATTTGTTATAAGTTTTTTGGGCTATCTTGTCTTGTGCTGCCCAGTATGTTTGAAACTATTTTTGTAAAATTGAAATGGTCATTAAACTATTAATTAAAATTAAAAAGGAATTGGAGTCCATACTCAAAAGTAGGATGGGATTCCTTGTCAATTATGAAAGCCTGTCAGCAACAATGAAAAAAAGCCAAAAATTTGACTGGAACTACTTTCCTTTTTCATTTAGGATTTTAACACTGCCTCTGATTCCAAAGAAAGTCAAAACACAGACATGCCTTCATAATGTCCAGGCTTGCAGGTATATATTGAACTTGATCAAGACAGGTGCCAGGATAAAAAAAAAGCAAAATTATGACGTAAAAGGCAGAAAAAGGCAAAATGCCTAAAATAAGCATAGGAAACTAAAATAGGCAAAAAAAGGCAAAATGAAAATCTACTAAAACAACTCCAGAAGTACTATTAAGCGATTGCTATTATTAAAAGACATAAAATTATAACAATAACAAAAAGACATTTTGCCAAACTTTCAGGCTCTACTTATTAAATTTACAATATTTGGTTTTTTTATCAATTGCAAACAAATGAAAAACAAGCAAAGTGTCAATTTTTGTTTTATTGACATTCTTGAAAATATTACAAAAACTAGTGGTGCTATTGAATGGCACAGACTTTCTCTTATTAGTTTTCTCATTTCTTTGGTCTGGGCTAATTTTTTGGTCTTGCCTCCTCTTGACAGCTACCATCTAACAATGCCCAAAGTAAATAAACTTAGGCAGTTAGTAAAAAAAAAACCCTCACTTTTTTGCTTCCCTAATAGATAGAACGACATTTTATTTGCTTTGCTATTGATATTTCATCGGCTTTCTTCAGCAGTTCTTCGTTTGTAATTACTTGTGGCCACCTAATATTTAGGATTCTTCATAGACATCGATTTATGAATACTTATAATTTATGTGTTATTTTCCCCGTTATTTTCCAAGTTTCTGACCTCGTCATACATGGAAATTTTTCTTTAAGAAAATTGGAGTTGTTTGTAAGAAAATGGCATGTAAGTGTTACTGAAAATGTGAAATCTGAAGCAGTTTTTCACAGAAATCTTTTTGAGTTTTCGACAAACTTCTTTTGAAAACATTTGAAGCATTTCCACTCACAAATGAAGTAATGTATACATATCACAGGAAATATGTTTATTCAAGGTGTAAGATGTAATTCAATGCAATTAGCACTATCCATAAGAAAAATTTTAAGAAAAAAATTGGAGAAAATGGCACTTGAGCATTCCTAAAAATACGGAAATTTGAGCTCATTTTCACAGAAAACTTTTGGGTTTTCAAATAACTTTATATGACATTGTTCACAGTATATGTACTCTTAAATGAAGTAATGTGAAAAATCGCTGTTAATGCAAATATTTACAACATAGAGAGATAAGTCAAAAAAATGACTTTGTTACTTAAAATTACTTGTACTTTATAGACTGTGAATACACTTACCTTTAAAATTAAGCTTACAAATTGATTCTAATAATTTTTTAAGCCTAATCTTTTCTAAATATTCTGAGGACAGTACTACTTACTCTGGTTATTTCTTGTGTCAGAGCTTCAATAAGCTGTTCTTCTTCACATGAATCATCTAGAGTAGGTCGATGCAAGTGTCGAGCATGCAAACTCTCAAGTTCTCGGAGCTTGGCTCGTAGACGAGTCATTGAATACTGAGCTTCTTCCAAATTATCTACCCATGCAGGTGGCATCCGAGACTCACCTCCACTACGTCTTAATTCCATCCCAAGTTCTACATCTCCACCCACAAGTGACATTCTGTCAGACATATGCTGTGAATAAACATACCATATAACATGTGTAATAAGGGTTTTTGCATTGTTTGTGGAATTATTTGACAGCTGATCTTTCAATTTTATTACTAAATGGTTCAATATCATTCTATTAATTTGGATAAATTAAAAATATACAATTGTTCTTACGAAATGCAATTAATATGGTTAATTAGGTATTGTATTAAAATATATTTTAATGCCAGATTCTATATTTCTGTATATAATTCCTTACCTGTTCAGAGTAAATGTGACGATTTTGCATTGCATTATTACGCATTAAGATAAACACCTCTGTTAAACTTCTAGTTGCCATCCTTGCTTTTTAAACTGCACAATTCTTGCTACAAAATGGTAAACACTCAAAGGAAGTATACTAACAAAATAACTGTTCTACATTGCATTTGACAGTCTTGACAATACGGCTCGCCAAACTTTTAAACTTTAGACAATACACACAGAGTGAAGAACGTCAAGTGTGACACATTCTAAGAACTTCTTAAAATTGTTTCAAGTTCATTGCATATATGAAATTACATTTTATTAGTCAAATGTTTATGGAAGTTAGATAAACTCGAGCTGTATTAGATGTTTGTTTAATGTTCCTAAACCACCAAACACTCACTGATAAATGTAATAATAGTCATCAACTGCCTTGACTAACATCTACATTAAAAGGTAACATTCCACATTCATTTTGATAGTAAATGCATTTGCACACTATCTCCAGTGCAGTCGAATGTCACGCGAATATGTCAGTGAACACTTGGTGCTTTAATTAACACATTTCTAAGAAATGAACTCTTAAGCGGTGAAAAACAATAGTAGATAATCGGCGATTTGCAATTACTCAACTCCATTGTCAATAAACACTTATTTTGAACCTTTTCTTTTTACATTCGTTTCGCTATTCTTCGTAATCAACTACATGCATTGGTTGAGGTTATACACCAATTTAAACATAGTAGCACTTACATATAAGCTGGAAGGGACCTGTCATCCAATTGAGTTCCAATATCAACAATTTACGTCGTAATGAAACTTCCAATTGGATGAGTATTCTCTCCATTCAACACGGACTTTAAAGTGTCACTACATTTAAATTGGAATGTACGCACGGCACTAGCTAAATTGAACGTAGTCTATTGGTAAAAATAATTCAGTGTCCCCAATATTACGAATAGATAAATTCTTTATTAAACCAAAAGGAACTACAGCATTTGGTGTACGCGTGTATGGATGTAATATGTATGTATATTTTGCCACAGTAAACTAATATACACACATATTAGTTTAGTGGTTGGTATTCGTACATTCTATTAGGTCGACCAAATTTCTAGTGGTGGCTTGAATAAAATGCTTGCAAGCGGGCAATACGAATAGGGTAAAGCGCAACGCTACATCCTCACAACCAAAGAGTATATATGCTCACAACCATCTTTTTTTTACTTTCCCTTGTACATACGTATAAGAAAAGAAAAAAAAACCCTAAGACCCGTCTGTGAAAACCACTAGCGCCTAAACCACTCACAGGATTTTTTCCAAATTGAAATAATACCCGTCTATCTGGCTCTAGTCGAAGCTTTGAGATTTTGAAAAAACTTTCTTCAAAATTTGGGGGTACTTTACATGAAGCCCCCCGGACATTTTGGAATTTTTTCAAAAAAAGGCTCAAAATTTTTTCTTTAAATTTCTTGTAAGAATAGAGTAAAATACACTTATTAAGATGGCATACGTCCGATTTTCACGGTTAACTCTGAATTTTCGAAAATTGCAAAAGTTTGAAGTTTTTTCGGCATCTTCCTCAAACTACAAAATTGAAGATTGACATTTTTCCTTCAAATAAAATTTGTTCTCCGAAGTGAGTTCTTTCTTTTAGTAGTTTTCGCGCAATATTGCGTGCAACATTTGCAATTTTAAAAAATTACGAAAACAAGATTTTCTCAAAAACGGCTCCAAAATTTGTCTTTAAATGTTTGGTAGGGATAGTGCCTAATGTATTCTATGAGATGAAATAAACGTCATGTTGCTCTAATCTTTTTTTTCTTCAAAAATTTAAATTTTTTGACTTCTTTCACGCCGTAAATACTTACATTAGAGGCGATTTGTTCACTATATTTGCAATATTTATGAGTGCATATGCTTTAAATAATGTCAAGTAAAGTTTCTCGAAAACTCAAGCGTTTTCTGTATAAATGTTCAAACGTTGTTTTCTCAAAAATGGCTCTACATTTTATCTTCAAACTTTTCGAACGGATAGTTCTAATTGCACTCTTTAATGACATTAAGTTCAATTTAAAGGTATTTTTTGTTGTTTCAAAAATTACACAAATGTACTTTTTTTGAAAGATCTCTCAAACTGTTAATATGCATGTTTCCCACAATTCGTAAACACTATTGGACTTGTGGGTTAAAGTACTTTAAATTACTTCAAATAGGTTTTCGAAAACACAAAGATTCCTGTGAAAAAGAGCTTCAAAATACATATTTTTAGTATCGCTTTAACGCCATTTTCTTAAAAATGGCTCCAAATTTTTCAAGCGAAAAATTAAGAAAATGTCAAACAATTGAGTGATTTAGCGGCGATAGATGGCAGCTGGCAAGTATGAACAGTTAGCCGAGACCCAAGGAAATAGAAAACTGTGCCATTCTGTTTCAACTATATGCAAAAGATTGTGCCATTCTGTAGCACCATTAGTTTTTTAAGTATTCTCGATCATCTTTAACAATACAACCTTTTCTATAACTACTATTTATACCCTTGAATCATTATCTAGTTCGTTTAATATTTATTATAATTACTACAAATGACATATTGATACAGGTTTATAGAGAAAGGGCTCAAGTCCCCCTTGAGATTAAATAAAATCTTGCTTAAGGTTGTCTTTTGTCACTCAAATGGTACATGAACTTATTTTACATTTACCATTAAAAACTTGTTAATAATAGTTTAAATTTCTTCCACAACTTGAGATGAAAATATATGAAAATTGCTCATTGAGGTTCCACAAAACATTTCCTTAAAGCATAAATTTAGTTTGGAATTTTCTTGCATAAAGTGTACTCTTCTCAACAAGGAAGATAATTGCAACTATTCAACTGTTTGGTAAACAAGCTGTATGCTAGAATTGGACGACAGCCCACACAGAAATTAATTGGTATGAAAGGAGAAGTATTAATACTCATAAATCAAAATGACAAGATGCTATGAGATTTTGTAAACTTGAATTCATTGCAAGTGGAAAACATTCTTCTCAAACAGAGAGATTCACAAATTTCTGTGGCCATGTCAAGGAAGCAGTTAAATAATAGAATGTCTAATAGCAAATGAGATGGGAAAATTATTTCAGGATATTAGTGGTGAGAGGAAGGGATGTAGGTTCCGATCATTTCTTGTCAAGAAGAAGTGGTTCTACCCAGTAGATGGATAAAAATAAAGCTGAAAAGAAAACAGTTTGAAAAATTAATCTCCAAGAAGGTCAGAGTATTAGAAAATTTTTCCAAGCACACAAAAATCTCTGTGGGGAAAGAATGAACATTGAATTAGAATGGCATAAGTCATTCAGTAGATTGAAAAGTTTGCCTCTGAAACTATGGGAAAGAGAGGGAAAAAAAATAATAAAACCAGAAGAGGACTATATATTTGGAATAAAAAACTTAAGAATGCTGTTGAACAGAAGAAAATATACATAGGTCTACACTGGCTAATGAAGAAAACACCTCAGGCATTGGAAGAATGTAGAGCTCAGAGAAATGAAACTAAATCACTTCTCATTTCTTTGAACAGGGCTGGGTTTTAGTTTTGCTCCTCTCTCTTCCCAGCTGCCATCTAACGCCAGCCCAACCTACATTTTTTTTTTCACATTTGCTCAACTTTTCAGTCCCCTAATAGCAGATCTGAAACATGACCAAGATTTTTGTAGAAGAGAAAAACCTTGGAAATTTTTGTTGAAAACCTTTAAGCCATTTTTAAGAAAATGTTGTTTGAGCGATTCTCAAAATGCCAATTTTAAATCTCATTTTCACCCAAGTGATGTTTTTGAGAAATTTCATAAGAAATTATTTGAAACAATTGTACTCACAAATGCAATAATGTACACAAATTGCAGTCAATGTACATATTAACAGTGTGAAGGATATTTAAAAATTTACATTCCATTAAGCACTATCCATTCAATAAATTAAAAAAAAATTTGGAGCCATTTTTGACATCATGTTTGAGTTATTCTGAAAATGCGGTATTTACAGTTTGTTTTCAAAGAAAAGTAAAGAGTTTTCAAGAAACTTTATAAGACATCATTTGAAGCACTTGTACTCACAAATGCAAATGCACTTATAGAAATCGGCAGTATACTAAATATTAAAGAGGTGAATGAGGTGACAAAAAAATTAATTCATGAAATTGTTAAAACAATCAAAAGAATGAGAGTAAAATTGTTTGTCATCTTATACACTTACAACTATCTTCACCAAAAATTTACAGAAAAAACTGGAATGGTTTTTGAGAAATTCTTGTTTTTTGATATTTTTAATACTGCCCATATTTAACTCAAAATTGCGTGATAACCACTAAAATTTCCAAAAAAGTGTTAATGACATGAATGAAAGAACTAATTATAGAGAATAAATTTAATTCAAAGAAAAAATCTATTATTTTAAATACTGGATTATTTGTAGGAGAAAGCCTAAAAAAATTAAACGTTTGCAATTTTTGAAAAATCAGGGATTTAAACGAAAATAAAACCTGTTCCATTCTCTAAGAGTCCTTTACCCTGTCTGAGATCAAAGTTCACTAAAAAAAATCAGAGCCATTTTTGGGAAAATTTTGAAAATGTTGAAGTTTCATGTAAAGAACCTCCAAAAATTAAATATCACTTCAAACTCACAGGGCCTAGAGTTCCTATAAGTCAATTAGGGAATATTAATTTTGGAGAAAATTGTATGAATGGTTTACATACTGGTGTGGACCACAAGTGGATGGACAGATGCTTTGGAAACATTAGATTTTTCCATCAAGGACCCACAACCAACTAACCTGAACACGGATTCTAACTACACATTGCGTTAGTGGATGTCATTTACAACAAATAGGAACAAGATTTACCCACTTTTTCGTTACCAGCAATAAGTTGAAAAATTCATGATTTCTGACACATGATTAATCTGAGAAAGAAAGAAAGGAGAAAAACTCTGAGCAGGTCTTGCAACCCCCCTACCCCACCATGGATGTTGGCCATGACGAACACATCACTGAATGTAGTAAACTGGGATTGACAATGATAAAGTTGGAACCGACCTCAACCATCTCATTAATTTTCTCTACATTCTTAATTTTATATTCATCTTATTTATTTCTTCGTGATTTTGTGTTTATTTTTTAAATTTTAATTTGGTGGCCTTTTTTCCTCTACAATCTGATTTATAATAGATTAACATGCAAATAAAATAAGTAGAGATAACGTGGAACAATATTTTGATATTTCATATAAAATTAACATGATTTAAATCCTTCTGAGATTTAGGTAAAGATAGAGATAACACTCTGATGAATAAACCTAGAGCCTTCCATTCTGAGAAGTATATGTTGGAGACTTGCTATTATGTACTTGGTCAAGTGTCGCATACATTTCTAGAAACCAGACAGCTCCTGCTGATGAGTTTCTCCACTCATGTAAATCAGACACCATTACAAGAATTAATCAGTGATTGATGCAGGCAAACTTTTTTCTACCACAAGGAAGAATTGTATACATATTTGATACTGCTCAGCTATTCTTCAGTTAAAACCAGAGTATCTATGTATCCCATCGAGATCACAAGCTGAAAAGAGCCTGTATCCAAACAGAAGCTTCAGTACCATAAAATTTAAGACGTAATGAAGCTTGTGGTGTCCCCTCTCCTGCCAGCTCATGATCTTGAAGGGACACGTTTAATTGGAGTATAAGGACTGGTGATTAGACACTTGTGATGAATAAAGTTTCGTTCCAGGCAAGATTTTTCGTAAATTTCAGAGTTAAGATAAACATTTTACAATTTTAATTATGATTTAATTTTTTTACTACATACCCTTTTTAATGCTTATTTTTTATATTTTTATGAAATTTTTTAACTCTATTTTTACTTTCTCTTATATGTATGTATATACAGAATACTAAAAGTAGTATAGAGAAAGTTATGTAATATGGTGGAAAATTGATTTCAAGATTTCAATGGAAATACATGTTTGGAGTCCTCTGATACCAAAAAAGTGTTGATTTTTTAAAAATTTATTATTATTCTTTTCAAAATGACTGTCCATCAGTCTGTGATCACACTACAGCCTAAATCGTAAGTAGGATTTTTTCCAAAATTGATATTCCCTGGTATATCTGGCTCAACTTGAGGCGCTGTGCTTTTGAAACATTTTTTGGGGCTGTCCATAAATTACGTAATGCAAATTTGGAGTATTTTGATTACCCCCTCTCCACATCATGCACCCGTAACACGCTTAAATTCCCCCTAAATAATTATGTAAAGCTTGCAACAGCACCCCCCACCCTTGTACATGCAAGAAGTGGGGGCAATTTTTGATAAAGAGTCATCCACAAGGCGTCATGGGCAAGAGTTTACTGCGCAATTTTAATGGTTTTTAGAATAAACTACATATCAATTTTGAATATTTTCTTTGCCATTTTACAGATTCATGAAAAATTATCACCATTTGTGATAATTTATATCTTATAACTTAATTTATTTTTGTTTTTAAATGAATTACTTAATATTTTGATGTTTTAGTACAAGTTAAAAAAAAGGAATTATTTGAGCTAATGTTGAAAAAAAAGAAATCAATGTTATGTAACAATAAGCCAATACCCCCTACCCCTATGTAACTTAAAGAGTAATGCTACCTAACCCCCCCCCGCTAGCGTTTATTCATGGACAACTCCTCTTCAAAATTTGAGGGTATATTATGAGAAGCTCCCCAGACATTTTCAAAATTTTCTCCAAAAAATGGCTAACAAATTTTTTCCTTAAATTTCTTGCAAAAATAGAGTAAAACACACTTATAATGGTGGCACAGGCCTGATTTTCACGGTTAACTCTGACTCAAGAAAATCGCAAAAGTATGAATTTTTTTCAGTGGCTTCCTACAACTACAAAATTGAAGATAGATATTTTCCCTTCCAGGAAAATTTGTTGTCCATAATTAGTTTTTCATTAAGGTCACATACACTTTTTTTGAAAATATTAGTAGTTTTCGTGCAATATTGCAATTAAAAAACATTATGAAAACAAGATTTTCTCAAAAACAGCTCCAAACATTTTCTTTAAACTTTTGGTAGGGGTAGTGCTAAATGTGCTCTATAAGATAACATAAATGCCATATTGCTCTATTCTTTTGTTTTTTCAAAACTTACAAATTTTGTTTTTTTGATTTGTCTGCCACATTGTTAATATTTACATTAGCAGCAATTTGTTCACATTAATATATTTACGAATACATATGCTTTAAATAATGTCATATAAAGTTTCTCGAAAACTGAAGATTTCTGTTAATATGAGCTCAAAACTCTGCATTTTCAGAAATGCTCAAATGCCATTTTTTCAGAAATGGCTCCGAATTTTTTCTTCAAACTTGTCCAACACTTGTAGAGCTAATTGCACTGCTAAAAATGACAAAGTTCATTTTGCTGTATCCTTTTGGTTTTCCAAAAATTACACAAATGAATTTTTTGAAATATCTCTCATGCCATTAATATGTACATTTCCAGCGATTTGTAAACCCTATTGTATTTGTGAGTGAAAGTACTTCAAATGACTTTAAATGAAGCTTTTTGAAAACTCAAAAATTTTCTGTGGAAAAGAGCTTCAAATTTCACATTTACAGTAATGCTTAAACATAATTTTCTTAAAAACAGCTCCAAATTTGCCATGAAAATTGCCATTTAGGATGAGATTTTACTCGTCTTTAATATTTTAAAAGTAATATTTCAGTTATACCATTAGGAAACCCAAAACTGGAGAAAATGTTACAAAAAATGTACTTTGGATGGTGATAGATGGCAGCCGACAAGAGGGTGGGGTAAGACTATAAAGCCAGTCCACACCACGGAAATTAAAAAAACTTTACTATGAGAAAGTCTGTGCCACTCTGTAGCACCACTAGTTTCCAGAATCTTGCATACCTATTGTAGTAAAAATAATTAATTTTCACTTGTCTGTTTTAACTAAAATAAATGCCTAACTTCAAAATATTAAATTGTATGATTGATGACTCTTGTTAAAAAAGGAAAACAGGAAGTAACAGAGGACAAAAGACATGAGAAAGATATTCAGTTTTCATATGCCCAGGCAGTAATCTTTAAAAAATAATTTCTTCTGTAATGCCATCTTGACTTCAGGCTCATGAGTACCCAAAAACAGTTGGTAAAGTGTGAAATTACTCAGTTGCATGGACACCAGGAAATGAGACATATCTTCCAAGGAACCTCCAGAAACATCAATATCTGAAAGTTTAAACCCAATTTGATGGCCACAGGTGAAGGGCTACCAACCTTAACTCTTTGGTCATCACTAGTGTGAAAATTAAGGAGGTAAATGAAAGTTACTAAGCTAGTTTGGGACAGTGATCACTAGGGCCAGGAGGTTTATGACCTAAAAATGTGCAAGCATTTATTACCCCCCCCCCAAAGAGAGAGAGAGAGAGGAGAGAGAGAGGGAGAGAGCGCTAGCTTACCCTCCTAATTCACATACATATATGTTTATAGGAAAGGCAGACAATTATATATAACAACTTGATGATATTAAAAATCTCTTTAAGACAACTACAAGCAAGTATGCGAAACAAGAATCAAAAAGATAAAAAATAACAAAAACCATGAAAATTCATGAAAAAATATTACCATAATATGATAAATTAATGGAAAGTGAGCAAAGGGAAAAAAAAGCCAAAATATGACTTTATATGACTCACGAAAATTGCATAATTTAAGTAACTGTAGATAAACTCATTCTTATCTTACATTTTTCATGTAAATAAGGCAAAGAAAAAATATATGACATGTCATTAACATCCGGCCCCTAGTGATCACAAACAGTTGGCAGAAATATAACTTCAGACCATCCAGTTGATTTCATCTCTTAAGGAATGGTTTAATGAAATAAAAAAGAAGTGAGAGAAGGGAAACAAAGATGAAACACAAGGGAAAATCTTATACATAAAGAATTGTTGCAATCCAACTTTATACCCTTAGGCTATAACTTTAGCAACTTTATATCCCTAAAGCTGCAACAACATCAACCAACTTACCTCTTAGTCATCAATTTCCTAATGGCATGCACATTAAATAAGCACATTTGTCCCACTAAATTTGTTTCAGATATGGTCGCAAATAGGTGGCAGAAATTGTTTCTGAGCATTTATCATAAATCATGGAAAAAATTAATTACATAAAACCCAACTTTTTCTCTGGTATGAACAAAATATTAAATTGTATGATCAGATATTTTATATTCTTCAGCCATTTTCTTCAGTAATTTATACATTAAGAGAATACACTTCATATTCATAGAAAAGTATTTGTGAAGAATAGAAAAGGTTAGCAACAGACTGCCTATTGACACATATTTCATCCTTCTGTTTTATTGAAGGATCTTATGTACATTTACCAAGCAATTAAGCCCTATGTGCAAAATGACACTCCTGGGACAAACACAAGGTCCATGTGATAGAATTTCACACACCACCATTCTTTGCTACCTTGGGGGCATAAAGGGTATTAATGCACAATAATTTTAAACCGAAGAAGTATTTCCATTCAATCTGGAAATGAAATGTTATGTGATTATATTTTTAAGTAGGTCTTTGAAAAGATGTCTTTAGCTTTAAGCAAATATTTCTTTACTTCTAATATGCATGTCCAATAATTAATGTCTACTAGATTATTTCCATCAATCATAACAACTGTTTAGGATTGAGGCATATCTTTACTTGTCCATAATAACAGAAGCCACTCAGTAAAAGACTACCAACTTTGCTAAATTTATTCCTTCCTAATAACCAACAAAGTATAATAGGAAAATTTTCATATCGCACAACGTATGGTGAAGCATGAAGCAACTATATATATATATATATATAAAATGAAAACAATAAGAATTCAGTCAAAGTATACAATTGTAAAGTAACTCAATAATAGATTGCATTGTAATTAATTGATAGGCTACACAAGACAGCGAAATAAAAATGTTTCATAATTCAAATTTTCATACACTGAATTTGTACAGTCATACACAATTTGATTAATACATTACACTATTTCACATCTTTTGCGCATTAGAAATTCCAACGAATCAAAGCTGTGCAGCATACTACAAAAGTATAATTCTTCTAAAAATGTGGCTTCTGTATTAAACTGCATGTATGCGTGCACCATGACTATGTTTGAGTTACACCAAGTGATGATTTCATGCCTTAAGCAACTTTGCATTTTTTATTACATACAAAAAATACTTTTTCTTTATAACTACAATATGTGGATCCTAGGATTTTACTAGATTGTATCATATATATATTTATTTAAATTTTTCCAATATCACAATTGGATGATAAAAAAGTATGTTGTTCTTAAGCACTAATAAGTCTATATTACATTTAAAAATAATATCAAGCACTCGTACATCACCTCGCCTTTATTTTCCAGTCTAGTCCATATATAGCAGTCGCACATGAATATCCTTCCCTATTGAACAAATTTGCTCATTTAATAGTGTGTCCCTTTACAAAATTACATTTTGCTTGTTCGTTTGAGCCACATTCATGACAATGATAGTTTAATGAAACAACAATAATAATAATAATTTGTTGGGTGGAATACATACTAAGAGCACACAAAAAAGTGAAAAGGCAAAATCACAAATACTATATTAACAAAGCACAGGAAGTAGAAATCCTCATATGTTCTTTCAAGTATACTTTTATTGCATGTCTCCTCTTACTCCATGTAGCATATTGATTGCTTTTAGAAAAAAGAGGGAGAGAGAAAAAGAGAGAGAGAACAGTAGCACAGCACCTCTCATTACCTGAATAATTTCCAGAATTTAATTCATTGTAATGTATTCAGAGCATGTATGAAATCCTAACCCCCCCCCCAAGTTCTCTATCTTTGACAAAAGGAAATCATATTTCATATCAAGATTTTCTTGGGCTTGAAACTTCTTGGAGAAGAGAATAATTAACAACTGGCAAAATACCAGGAGAATAACTTGAGAACAGGGTTAATAATTCTATTGGCATAAACAGCCATAAAAAAATATAGGTTCTTATACCAAAATACTTCTGTGTACTCTTGGGAAGGAGGAGGAATCAAAATAAACCAATCAACAACCACTCTACAGAAAAATGTTTGGTTATCATCAGACATTCCTTTCTACTTTATAAACCAACTCCTGGTACCAAAAAAAAACAAAAAAAAAAAAAAAAACAACAACAACAAATAAAAAACAACAGGAAATGTGCAATATTTGTTTCAACAAGCATCTTGGATGAAATATACTTATAAATTTCATGATATTTATTACCAACAAAAATTTTGTATTCCAGGTACACATCATTTCTAGTGTAATGAAGCTCCATTTCATTTCCTTTATTCATACATTTCTTGTAATTGAAAACGCAAACAGCTCTATGATTGTAACACGATTCTAGTCCCAATAACTTCCATGTAATAGCTTCAATAATATATATTCACAAACAATAGCTGCTGTAATCTTGTTCCCACAGCAACAGAAGCAAAGGTTCATGTTACAGGTAACACCGACATAATCATTTTTATTAAAATTATTCAGGAAAGTAGAGTCCAATACAGTGTTCATAAACTATCCTTCCTCACCCAATTCTAAATAAATAAGAAACAAAAAACATTTTTAAAAGCGGTGCTTGAACAGCCACATGGGAAATGTATTTATTAGATGCTGTATTTTGACAAAAGACTGTAAGATGTACACAGAATATTTATATATTTTATATATATGTATAATATATCTAATTGCTTTTGAGCTTACAAAAGTAAGCAAAGCAGCAACAGCAATAGATAACAGTATCCTCTTTTATTTTATGAATTATTGCAGAAACAGTTTGAAGAAATATAAAAATAAATAGCATACCAGCAAACAACAAGCTGTTGCACCTGTCAGGTGCAGTAAGTCATATACAATTTGAAACAGCACAGAATATTTCCCTTCCTATCTGGAAATGGTATTCCAAATAGCAAAAGAACCAGACATATTGAATTTAATTTTTCCAGGTCCTGTCAATGTGAACGTTCCTGCTGGTCTCCTTTCATGAATTTCTGTCCATATCCTATAACTACATCTATTCCTATCCACACTTCCAAACCCCAAACCATCTGATAAATACAATATGAAAATATCGGTGACCAAAAATCGTGCACCATTGGAAAGTTTTGTGCTTATGTAAAAACATAAAATAAACTGCTTGTAAAAGTACTAAAGTTGTTTCAGTACACAAATTATAAATTCAGGCTTGCCTCAAAGATATATTACTGAAGTCCATTACAATGGTCGGCACCACTGTTTTATGAAAATGAGAAAAGAGAATGAGAGTATACAGAATGGAAATGATATTCTTATTAATACTGAAGTTACATGAGATTTGAAGACTGCCTGAAAATATTACATTTCTGTAAATTTTATGTTTAGTTTAAAGTTATTACATACAATGTACATGAAACTTCCAAATTAAACAAAAAATTTGATTTTTGGAACAAAACAGATAATGGGATATATATATTATTACTGTTTTACAGCAAAACTTGGTATGTTTGCTGGAATAATCTTCACAATCAAAAAAGTTGTTGCATCCGTTGTGTTAACATAAAATGCATACTTAAAGGAAAAGTAAAGACTTGTTAAATTATACTGAACAGAAGAGCAAATTTTATATTTTAATGCTTACAAATAACACCCCTGTGAATCTGTTCCCACTTAACAAACCTATTTGATAGTGTATATATAAGATAAAATACAAAAGAATTAACAAAAATAATGTGCAGGTAAAAAGTTATCAATATAATGAGCATTACATACTACACAGACAACTTTGTTATCTTGGTTCAGAATCATCTTCTTGGTAAAAATTACATATTTTGGGAACAAGTAGACAGCTCTTCATCGTGCACATGAAATCTTTCCAGAAACAGTTTAAAAAGATTTGATCTTAAAGAGAACTAACCTTTTAATATTCTGTTAATTCCAGAAAACATGAAAACCCATCAAGAAACCGCACAACACTTGCACATTCTTTCCCCACAAAACTGTATTATCTATCTTATTTTCATGATAATCATATAAATCAGTTCAGGAACATTCACTTTAAAACACAAAAACAGTGCACGGCTTTTGGACATTATATACAATATATAAATATGGCCTTACGCTAAATGCAATTCAAATGCAAAGTTTAAAAAAGGTATTTGGCTTCACTTAAGTCATACTGACTTAAAAGAAGTCAAGATCAAATTTGTTACATGGTCACAAAAAGACAAGCAGTCACTTCTCAATCTTGTGACAAAACTCAATAGCTGGCAAGGGCCAAAATTTACAAAGTCAAGATGATGCATTTCATATGAACCACCCCATCCTTCCTTGTGCTGATGAAAAGCATAAAGAATATTCTAAAACCTATTGGAATGAGAAGAAATAAGCTTAGTTGAGAAAAAACTTGGGCCCATAAAAGTTCGGATCCATAGTTAATTTAAACAACAAGGATGGGTGAAAAAACTAAAGCAATCGGTGGATACAAAAATTAAAGCCCCTGCAATGAGCTCATCACAGAACACCAGCAGCAGGCTTAAATTTGTATATTTGCTTAAGAATGAAGCTACTGTCAAAGTGCTCTACATCACACAACAAAGACCTCTCACTCATGACTTAGCTAACGGCTTCATTAATAGAAGTACAGAAAAAAGATTTCTGGTGATTCAACTGAATGGGAGGAGTTGTGTTCATTTTTGGCTTTAGCAGGGTTTGAACATCTTCATTAACATTACAGTTGATCCACTATAATGTTGAAAAATAAAAAAGCAATTTCACAAAATTCTTCATTCAGCACCTGCTAGCCCAATATTCTTGAAAACACTGAAACAAATTACAGTTTGTAAGCAAAAAACATAAAAATACATACAAATTTGGATTTTAAACACATCTATGTATTTTATTTATTGGAAGATAAATGACATTTGGAAATGTCAACATGGATACCAAACAAAAAAACAAAGAGGTTTTGAGGCATGAAAGCTTCTCCATACTCACAATGATGCTATTTCAAATATCATTATTTAGATGAAAGCTTAATTTGTTGGTCACACGGGGTTTGCTTGCCATACAGAAGGGCAAATAGTTGGAGGTAAAAATGTTCTCTACAAAATCTCCACAAAAAGAGATAAAAATGTTCACTGCATGCAAAGATTCAATCAATTTAAATGACCAAAAACTAAAACCACATTCAGTACCCACCCAAAATCTTTAAAATAAAAATGTCCATTTTTTTAAAAATAAAGTTGATACACTTCTTTATCTTTGTTTCCTGATATTACAAGTTTTCACGTAATCTTGCATACCTTCAAATATTGAAACTTCTATTTGCTATCACTAATCTCTTCTGGTGATGTTGATATTTTTATTTTGAGGGAACTTGCTAACTATGTGAAAAAGTAGGGACATTGTAGTGTGTTGGCCTTCATATACCTATCATTTTAGCATTTCACTATTAAATAATTTTATTTCATTGTTGTTGTTTTTTCAAATATTGAAATTTCTAGCTGCTGTTGCTAATCTCTTCTGGTGATGATATTTTTATTTTGAGGGGACTTGCTAAGTTTGTGACAAAGTAGGCATACTGCAATGTGTTGGCCTCGTGTATCTATTATTTTACAGAGGAAGTTATGTAATCTTCCAAAAACGTATACAGAGATTTTCATGTACATGCATGGTTTGGGACTCACCGATACTGAAAAACTTTTTGATTACTTTCTCATGTACAAGCATATACAGATTGTATAAGTAATATAGAGGAATTTGTGTACTGCTGCAAAAAAATCTATGCTAAGACATAGGTGGAAATTCGCATTTTGGAGGTCCCGATACCAAAACGTTTCTTTGCTTTTCAAAATGCCTGTCTAACCTTTAACAACTAGTGCCCAAGTCATACATAGGATTTTTTAACAAAATGAATACCTTCTGACTGATAGGGATAAACACTAGGTCCTCTGATTTTTTTTATTGCTCTCCTCCAACTACATTACTGAAGCTACAGATTTCAGTTAATGAAATTAAAGGCATGGGGCAGAAAAAAGAGAATCTACATCTGACGCAGCAAGTCTCTCACTATTTGTAAATGTTAATATCTCAATTTTGGTTATCTCACTTCGTTGCTTGCTTCCCCCAGACCTTTGGTAAATATAAACAAGACGTGTAGTAACAAGATTAGACACACTTTCCCCAAAATTGAGATATTAACATTTACAAACAGCAGGAGGCTTGCTGTGGCTAGTGTGATCTATCTTGTTGTAGCCATATGTCTTTCAAATATGTTCTTCAAAATTAGATCATTAAACAAGGTCATGTACGATTTTTTCATAATATAAATAAGTTTTTGTATAAATTTGAATCAGTCAATTTTCAAAAAATACCTAAGCAAGGGATTGGATTCCTAATTTTTTCTTTCATAGAAACAAAGATTCTAGTTAATTGTGCATACATGTATTAAAAATGCTCGTTTTGCACAACTGCAAGAATTTTATTCAAGCATAAATAATTTTTCAGTAAGAAAGTGAAATAAAGGGCTGAATGGCACTGATATTTTACTTGTCATTAGCCAAATATCAAGTATGTTCACTGAAATTTTCTTCAAAAGCTTTTGTATCTCACCTCACTGTGGGGCTGTGCTTTGCTGCTGAATTTCTATTTTCTCCACAGTCATGTCAGGATTCATAGCAGTAGCCTCTTGGATGGCTTCAGCAAGAGCACGATCATGATCAATGGGATCTCCGTCAGATTGGATGGTTATTTTTTGTTCTACCCGGGTCTCTACCACGCCATCTTTTTCTGTTTTGTACTGTAACAATAACAAGTTTTTAAATCTTCAATAATTCAACTAAATTTTATAAAAAAATTAAATAAAAATATTGTAAAGCAGTTGAATTACAATTATGTAAGTAAAACTAAAAGATAAATGATTAAAATTGAATACCAAACTGCATGCAAATGAAAGAGTCAAAGTCAGAGTGGGTGAGAGAGGGAGGGAGAGGGGGGGGTAAGATTAGTGAGTTTTTGCAGAAAAAAGAAAGGAAAGTGAAGGTAGGGTAGGAAAACAGAAAAGTGAGTTGTCAAGAAATCTGTGTTAGTAATGTGGAAGCAGGAATCCTCCAAGCATTAACCCTCATTCATTGTGATAGAAGAGTCAATAAACTTGCATAACTCTCCACATTTTTTATTTGAGGTATCGGTGGATACGCAATAATTATATATTATTATTACCTTAAAGACAATATTTTCCTAATAAATTATGAAGTTATCAACATCAAATATTCTGAATTTGGGGAGCATTGTTTCAAATTTAAAACTTTTTTTCTTCTTTCAAGTGTACATTTCCTGAGCTTAACACCCTAATTAAAATTTTAAACCAGTAAGATATTGTGATTTGATTTTTCACTATATAATAATACTTTTTTATTTATTCTCAAACTGAATTTCTAAAGATAATTGATTCCCCACTTTTAAACACTTACTTAGTTTCGCACAATTTTCAAGAAGTTGCAAATGGTGGATGACGGTAGTTTTTCATCAAAATGCTTAGGAATAATTTTGTGAAGTTATAACATTTCTATTGAAGAATTACTTACAGTAATGGTCTCCACCGTTCGACGTTTGCTGCTGATGGTCTGAGAGCTAACTACCTCTCCTGTAGCAGAGTACAGGCCATCATCTGACTCCAGTGCCACTTTACAACTTTCAGTGGCAACAACAGGCAATGCAGTGGTCGCACGAGGAGGATCTACAGCTGCTGCAGGGTCACCATACACCAATGTTTCTGTTTGAACAATGGGTTGGGCACCACCTGCACCTCCCTGTTACACAAAACAGAATAAAATAATTTGAAGTCAAATTTTCTTTTCCGGATCTTTTAAAATTAATACGTTTTGTCATTTTCAAGCAAGATTTTTATCTTTAATTAATTAGCTAATAATGTACATTAATTAAGCCTGTTTGAAATATGTAATTTAAGTAAAATCAATAAGGAACTTTATTAACAATTCCAGATCAAACTGAATGGAAAACATAGGGCTTTCATAAATGAAAGATAGGAAGAAAAGAAAGCATAAAGAAGTTATTTGCCATTAATTTTTGGTTTTTAAATCAAGCGTAAAATTCAAATTAGACTGCATCTCCCACCAAAAAGAAACTTTTTTGCTCCTTTAAGATGCAATAATTTGCATCCTCATAATGCACAGTATTGGGGTCCAATTCAACAACATATTATCTGTAATTTCTAATTTAATGATTCTATTGCAAACCAACTTTTGCAATTGTTGCAATGAGTCTATTGCAAACCAAGTTTTCACGCTGTCTCAAATTCTTCTGGAAGCAGAAAAACATAGAAGCATATCATTTGCCAATCATTTGGGATTATTATGAATAAAGTTTGTTTTTTTACCATGAACATTGTTCATTGAATAACCAACACCGTTTTATACAACTTAACCTTGCTCATTGCGTTCTCCATTCTCAATCTCCATTGACTGAATATTTTAGCCAAATGAATGGGTACTATTTATAACAAAACACTTATCAACTGGCACAATACTGTTTCAAAATCAATTGCATCTGATGTAATGAAAAATCTTACAAACAACTGACAATACAATCAGAGCCATCTTACTCGAAATATTCCTGCTGGTCTATACCAAGGAGTTTCTATTAATCATGTAAATCTGTTTTGCGAATTTAAGTATGAAAAAAAGAGCAATGTAATATTACAACAATCTAAAATAACCCATTTTTTCCAAGTTTATTTAGTTATTTACAAAACACTTGAACAGGAGTTACATGCAAGACAATCCTGATAATGATCACGATAAAACGAAAATACATATGAGAAAGGGAGAGAGAGGAGAGAGAGAATGAAGGTTTACAAATTTTCCAGGGCCTGTTGAGCATATTACAACATTTTTACTGTTCATTACTTAACCATACGATGATACATGCTAGAAAGTAAATTTTGGGACTGATGTCAACACAGGTTTTAAAATACCTTATTCCTGACATAGTTTTTTCCAAGAAGTTAAGTCCTACAGTGAACAACGTTAGTTTTCAACACATGAGAAGGAATATTATTCTAAAAGGGATGTTCTACTATTGACAATTGAACGAGACCTCACAAATTTTGAATATAACTATAGATCAGGCCTGCACAACACCTACTTCTGTCGGCATTCTGCAGTCAATACATATACCCACAAGAGCAGTGAAAGTGCAAATAGTAGGAAGCAGACAGCTTTGTGGGGAGGGGAGCAGCCTGCCATTGCACAGTGGAGATGACGTGACATATAGATAGAATGCCTAATACAGTGATCCATGCTGTGAAATAATTTGCCCACTTACTTATATTTAAATGCCTTTTTCTAGCTGCAAGGGCCATAATTCACATTCAGTTTACATTCTTCTCGGACTGCTATGAATCAACATGCTATCCTTTTTTCATTTTTTTTAATGCTCATTGTGAGTCTTAAACAATATTTTAAAGCAGTAGCCTTTTTTATTTATTATTTAATTTTAACTAACAAAAATTTACAATTTAATAATTTACTTTTATCAGGAATGTTATAATCGCCAAATGGTAGCAAAATGAAGGAAATTATGCGAGCTATCTCTCACATCATGATCTGATAATATGTTACAGGTAATAATGAAATTATTATGGGCCTTATTAAATAGAATGCAAAGGGCTTAATCTTTTTTACACAATGTTATAAATGATTATAAATTAATAGTCTTTCTTGGTTTGATATTATAAATGTACAACTCTCTCTTGTCAGAAATTACAGCAGAAAGGAATCATGATTTTTTAAGAATAAGATTTTTTTAGCTTTGATAGAACTGTCTTTTTCAATTAAACATAGTTAATGAAAAAATAGTTTAATACTGTCATCATCATACACAAATGATTCAATATTACAATTTTGTGTTATAAGCACTACACTCAATTTGTAATTACATTGTGGCAAAGAAAATTACATTATCAGCGCTATGAGTAATTACAATACTAGGTGTTCAAATGAAATATGTATGTTTAATTCATTTTAAACTTCTTTTCTTTTCTTTCTTCATTTTTTAAACACTTTTTTTCACATTTGAGTTCTTGGAATTTCGATCATGACACATTTGGTTTTAAAAGTTTAAAAAGATATTCACCAATAGAATTTAGGATCTTAATTGCTTTCACAACAATTTAAATTAAGTCTCAAGAGTTCCAGATTTTTTCACAACAGCTTATAGAGAACATTTAATTATCTGATTTTATTTACGATTTTGTTGGTTTGATTTTGAAGTATAAAAACAATTAAATGTTTTCAAATTTCCTGATTGGACTTGTATAATATTACTTTAAGGCTGTACCTAATGATTTCATAAATTCAAAGATATACACATTGACAATGATTTCTTATGAGACAATTATCATTTATGCAGTTTCTCCATTTGTTAACTGCAAGCTTTAGTGTAGTAACATGTAGCTAGACAGCAAAAAACAAGAACAAACTTTATTTGATTTTCACTTGCTCACAAAAAATTACTCTTTCAAGAATTGCTAAACCAACTTTTCATTCAGAACATGTTAAGAAATAGGTAGGTATTAGAATATTTGAGTAATTGTTGAACAGTATGCTGAACTTCAAGACCTTTGGTAAACTTTTGTCAAAGACGGTTGATGTATCAGTGGTATAATATTTATAATAATAATCGTTTATATTAACATGACTGTTTCATGTGTTAGGAAACAGCCAGCTCCGAATTTCCATCCTTTAGATTCTAAGACAATATAAGCATATCCTAGTTTGGCTTATGTGGAATTGAAACTAAATGCATCATTCCCATCTAAATGGAATTTCATACACCTGTCTCTATTGTGAAAAACATTTCCAAATAATTTATAACATTTTCAATTGGCTGATGTTCTAATACTGTCACGTAAATTCATTCCTCATTAACATAGATGTTGAATTGCAAGTTCTACTAGAATAGCTTTAAAATCAAATTTAGTTTGTTAAATGATGGAATGACAATGAAGAAAGTATGAAACAATTGTAACAAAATACATATTAAAATGTACATATATTATCAGCACATGTACATAAGATGTTACTTTTATAAAATATCACACTATTACAATAAATAAAAATTAATATAATATTGGCAAACTAATTTTTATTTTGTGGTAATATGGTGCAAGAGAAATTTGAAATCATACCTGGTTTCCACTCTTGCTTTTACGGTGACACAATGAGCATGTTAACTACTAATTTCTTCACAATGAAGTTTGTTAATGACAAAAACCAAAATCATGCAAGTGTTTGTTTATCTAAGGTAGAACACAGCACAGGAATAGAATCGTTACCTGAAAACCATATGCTGCACCATTGGAATAGAACAAGCCTGAAGCAGTCTGGTCTGGATCCAGATCAATGGGTGTGCCCGAGTCATCCGAACTTGAACTATCCGTACTAGAGCGCCTAGAAAACAGCTGCCCCACAAGCCATGCACCTGATTAAACACCGCACATCGTGCAAGCATTGCCTGCAGATGACAGTTAGCACTTATGGACATATTAGGAACAAAAAGAAGACTGAAGCTGTATTGCAATTATAAATTTCAGAGAATATGAACTCTTTATTTCCCAGAATACTTCACACTTTAACCAACAACTTCTCATGTAATCAAAATGATTTGAACGTGTAAATACTGAATTAATGCTGTGAACTGCATATACTAATATATTTTTTTAAATTATCCTATTCCATAAAAATAATTTTGGTATATTATGCAAACAAGTTTTGACAGCTTGAAACCATTACAATTTGTCAGTTCATTCTCAGTCAACACAGGCTGCATAATCCAGCTTGCAACCTGCCGTTTGTTATGAAACAGCTTTAAGACCACCTCAATAAATCAAGGATCTTACTAAATTATACTTGAAACTTTCCTCATAAAAGTGTGGTTTTCTCTCAAGATTAATGCTGTTGATAATTTTAACTTTTTTGATGAAACTTTACACAAGTTCTTCAATGAAAACTTCACAATAGAAGAAAAATGTAATTGAAGTTGTGATTGAACTGTAAAGAAATGGGTAAATACAACATTTTTTCAAATGAATTGGGTACTATTCATATTTCATATTGTTAAGTAAGTTTTTGTCTGATTTTCTGAGACTGACTTCCAAAAATCTTGAAGCAACAACACATTTGCAGCTATAATGAAATCTTTAATTTCAGACTAAAAAGTTATGATAACATTTTCTTTTACAATATTTTCTACATAAATATTTTATTGACTGTCCATATTAGTACTAACAGACTGCAGGGCATGAAAATCCCAGAAGGCCTTCAAAATTAATATAAGATGGTTATTCACACCAGAACATGGGCTATCCAACAGTGAAAAGATCATGCAGTTTGAAAAGTTATGTGAAAAGATTATCAACCACACCACATGAAATTAAATTCTGGTTACGAAGATTAAATAATGAAAGAGCATTCATCACTCTTTGAAGAAGTACCAGAATTTAATATTCAGTACACAATAATTTCATGTGAAGATAAACCCTAAGAAATGAGAGCTGAATTTCAATTCTTTTCATTCAATATTTTATTATGGTATAAACCATAATAAACCATTTCATTATTAAACTGATTAGCATTCAAGTTCTCAGTTTTATTTAAAAGGAGACCAATTTTTAGGTAGCAAAAAAGCACTAACAGTGAAATAAATTAATTTTTTACCCCTTTCATGTCTTTCACTATGAACTGCAATATTAAAATTCAAGGGACAATAGTATTATGAAAGTCTTTGCTTGCATATAGAATTTTTTGGGCAATAATTATGACAAATTAGCTTTTCACACACTGTTTTGAAGTTATATCAACACTAAACATCAAGAGCTACCAGGATTGAAAATAAGAAAACATGCTTTAAGCTTTCTACAGAAATTGAGCTTTGGATTAAATTATTTTATTTTTTTGTTTACTTTTCCAGAAAATATAATAGAAGGTGCAAATGTGCATCATTACATCACAAATTAAGTTATCTCACATGAAATGGAGGAAATTTGGTGTTCTTTGATAGCATATACATGAAAGGCAACCATTCATTTATATGTTATAAAAAGTCACCAAAACAATGTTTTAATCATAAATTGATGGATTTCAAATTTGCAAATGAAGTGAATTTTTTGTGCTTCCTAAGAACAAAGAACAAATAGTGGTGATATTACAACTAAAGAAGAAGTGTCTTGCTGTAAGAAATGCACGCTCAATAACAGGAGCTCCCAAAACATTTCTTTTAGAAATACGTTTTATTTTCAGGCTGTACAGCCATGGTCGATCGGACATTTTTCGGCCCAAACGTTTTGTCTACAATTGTGGTAGACATTTTCAGTGGTCATTGGGTACTCACTGTTCTTCTAGACAGCTAATAGTGCGTACCCACGGACCATTGACGAAGTCTACCGCAGTTGTGGATGAAACATTTGGCCTGCAAAATGTCCGATCGACCAAGGCTATACAGCCCGGGAATAAAAGGTATTTTTAATAATATATCCAGCGTGAAAGCCTATATTGTTTTATTTCATATAGACTTCCTGAGAAGTAGATTATTAATAGAAATGGCAAGTTAAAATAAATTGCATCTGCTGGGATTGAATTCCATTCTTTTAAATTAACTTATAAACAATTAGTAAGAATTATCTAATTCTCACGTTCATTATTTTTTGTGAGTAAAATGCAATACCTTCATTTTAGTTACAAGAAACTAATCCTCGGAATGAAATTTCTGTTCATAAATAGCAATCCCTCTCCCACTAAGCAAAGACTAGGCAAGATTTTATACACAATGTTCACTCTACATCTCTTGTGAAGGCTGAGTGTTTTTGCTTTTAATTTTAAGTGAGGAAATTCAACTAGATTCTTTTCAATGAGTATATTAATAAAGTAACACTTGCTCAATGTGGAACGTGCATAAGGCGGAAATTTGTCTCATGTGAACAGGAATCGTGGTCCTGGCAAATGTAAGTTCTGTCGTATTACATTGTATAATGTGGAATCTTGTCTAATACAGAAAAAAATACTAGTACCTTCAGGTTCTGCACTGAGAAAGTTTTACTGTGTATCCATAGCAATGATTTTTAGATTTTTAAAAGAATGAACTCCAGCAAGGAGGGCTAAGAAGAAAATTGTCACATTGGGCAATTTGTTGATTAGTGAAACAGTAAACAGTTTGGGAACCCCTGGTTCAAAACATTGGAGCTACACAAACCAAAACATCATAATGTATTCATTTGATGTAACATTTTCATTCACAATTATATGAAGTAATACTAAAAATCTAAACTGGCAGCTATTGTACACTGCAAGCCAGAAAGATAAGACAGAGCAATGAATTGAAAAGCAGCAGGCAATTTTTTTGATTAAAAAATTTAAATAAATAAATAAATAAAATGTAAAATATCTGACCATGCTCGTTCAGAAATGTTGTTGGTAACATCTAAAAGAAATAGTTCTGATGTTACTATCAACGGTATAATATAAAATTGAAACTCCACCACACTAGAGCTGTTAATGAAAAATAAAATCAATAGCAAATGCATTAAATAAAATTAAATTAAATTAAGAAAGGGAAACTTTTAGAAATTTCAAAACTTGCTTACAGAGGCACATCTAGGTATTCAGGTGCCCATGGCAAGCATGGAATTTGTACCCTTCTCTGTTTACTTCAAATTAGTGTTGTGGTTATTTGTTTTAGCGGGAATACTCTAAATAAAATAGTACCCCATGTGAGTGGCGCCCATGGCATGTGCTATGACTACTACCCTACATACACCTCTGCTTGCTTATATGTTTTGTTTTGGAGGTACGTGTCTATTGAGGATATAAAAATAACAAATTTGTGCTAAGGAATCAAATTTAAATTGGTTAGAAATAAGCTTCCCTAAATGTAGATGTTGGGTTTTAATGGATTAAGATTTTTTAAAAGTGCTTTTCTTTTATGAAACAGTGCTTAATTCCTCCAAGTTTTTTTGTTTAATGTAAGGATTGGCCAAAAACAAAAGAATAGAAACTTGATAACTTTTTAATTTAAATTGTTCAACAGCTGTGATTGGTTGTGAAGTACACCATTACTTTCTTTTGTACCTGAAAAAATTATAAACTTTGATTGACTCTATATCACTCTTTTTAAACAGAGCTACCAACAACACAGTGAGAAAGCCAAGGGCAAACTTATGATAATTTAAGAAGGAAACTAAAAGCAAAATGGCCATAACATCAGGGTAATAATGTTCACACAACCAGTAACACACAGTTTAGAATTATAATGAAATATTACCTGAACATTTCTTGAGCTTGAAAAGTAATACTGACAGATCTTCAATACCATCATTCTAATGACACAATATTGATATACATACCTGATCACTAGCAGTAACAGTGGAGGTTGAGCGCACCTCATGAGTTACAACTCTTTGTTCTTGGCGTGTGGCACTTGTTGCCATTGTATGTGCCACGGTCTTCTCTTCAACCTGAGGCATAAATCTGAACTAAGCGCAGCAAGCACTAAGCTGTGATGCATAAACTAAGAAGCAGCAATAAATAACTGCCTATTATTAATGCAAAAGTCTTTTCAAATCAAAACAATTAATGAAAATTAACAAAATTTAAAAACGAAAGTAAATTTCCATGCTGCAGACCAAAATTAAACTAAATTGTTGAAATAATACTTAGCGTAAAAATATATAAAACTGGAAATGCAAGTCTATAAATGTTGCATATAAACCAACCTGACTGGTTTTCGCATTTTTCTCTCTATCTTCATGAGTTGTAGCAGTACGGGTGGTCACTGCCGTGGCAGTAATACGTGGTGATAAACCATCTTCTAACCCTTCAGCCTGAAAGCACATTTTATTTTTATCATATAGATTTTGAGTACCTATCTTTCATAGGAAAAAGTGGATTTCCACACAGGAAACATACGTATACATTTTCCTGATATTAATACATCTATCAAATAACCCCAAAAATAATTTTCAAGAACTAACTAAACTTCTATCACGCTTCTGAAACTCGAGTAAGGAAAAGCACAGCTGATGGATGTATTTCTCTTTCAAGACACAGAAGCTTTTATGATAAACCTAAAGACACATTATTAAAAATATAAACACTAGTTTTATATTTTGCAAATTTCAACAAAAATACCTTCTTTGGAATAAAAAGCTGCACCGTTTCCTACCACAAAATAAAATTGAGGAGAAAGAAATCACCTTTGCTTTTACTACTTCAAAATTACTGAAAGGCAGTCTGTTTTTATATAAAAAGAAATCATAAATAAATGAAATAAAAAATCAATACAGAACATAAAGACGGCTGAAAAACTCCAACCTCTCCAACAACAATCTACTTTATGTAACAAGCAAGCAGAACATTAAATATATTACTATTAAATGTTAATATTAAGATATTCATAAAGACACACAAAAAATACCACCATGCTACACGTCATGCTAGATCTCAACAGCAATACTGAGATGGTGAAATGATACAGAACTAATTCATCTACCATTTTGTTACACAAGTAGGTTATGTACCAATACACCATATTTATACATGCACTACAAATGCATATGATATATTACTTAGAAATTATTTTAAAAAAGGAATAGGCAGTTATCATGCAGCAAATTACTCTAAACTACTAGGGGATAAGTTTAAAGAATTCGTTGACGAAGGTAAGGTTAGAAAAAGCACTGACAAATGGCTTTCAAGTCAATCGTTTTTTATATTATTATTATTATTATTATATTATTATTATCATAAACAGCAAGGAAAATCACTCATATTTGGCACATGGTGAATGAATATTTTTAATTTTTCTCTGAATTTCAGCAATCAATGACTTAAATTAAACAAAGGTACATAGTTTAAAATTTGTAGCTGAATTTTCATTTGAAAAACTTATTTGAATGTCCCTTTACAGAACTCAAAAATATTTATATTCTTTATCTTTCTGTGGAAAAACTTGTTAAGACTCTCAAGAAAAATGTTAACACATTAACTTCTGTGACACCACATCATATCTTGCAAAATCAATAATTCTATTGTTATAAAAACAAAAAATGACAAATAGGAATACGATGATTCTCTTCCCCAACTTCCCTGCAAGATAATCCTCCATTATTTCATTTAAAATATTGTGGAGCACACCACCCATCTATGAAAGCAGACTTCTCTTGATTCTATACATAACATGTAAAATATTTGAAATTCAGCAAAGCACTATTTTTATTACTACTGACTTGCTCCAAAGTTTTCTTAACATGTGGCACTGTTCTTTCCCTTTCTATAATCTATTACGTGCATTTGTTAGAATTTGTGCACCAAGAAACAGAAAGGAGGTTGTTTACTCCAAGTATCCGAGTGCTATTCTACCAAGAGTCATGAATACCCAAATAAAAGATGTAGATTTATTGGAAATATTTGAGGCACATTACTGAAACATCCTATGTAACTAAAAGTTATGGTATAATTAAAGCTACATCTTTTATTGAGATATATTTATGACAATTGTGCCTAAAAAAAATTATATATATATATATATAAAAAAAAAAATCACCACAGACAATAGAAAGGAAAAACATGGTTAGTGGCATATGGTTAGTCCCAAAGCATCACACCAGCCAAAACAGCATGGCCCGTTTGGCATGCTGGTTCACCTTGTTGGTGTGGGTGGACACAGTGACAGCACCAGATCCCCCTGGCGTCAGGTCCTCCACCTTCTCTTCCACATTCTGCACCAGTCCCTCTCGGTCCTTCACCACGGTCTGCTTAGTGGTAGTCTTGACAATCTTCGGTGCTGCTGTATCAGCTCGCAGCTTACCTCCTGGCCCTCGCAATGCTTCCTCTTTACCTTCTGCATAATCAGACAGGTCATCGCTACTTGAGCTGTGATCACTGTCTGAGCTTTCAGCAGCCCTTTTTGATAACCCTGTTCTAACTTTCCCAGATACAGTATGAGCTTTACTAGCAGGAGTATCCCCCTCACCAATAGTAGCAGTGAACAAAGGTGTACCTTCTTCATTGAATACAGTTGTGATAGGTTTACCATCATCACCCATGCAGGTCTCAAAAATTAGAGGTATTCCTCTTGAATCTACTATTCTGCCAACAGTTATGGGTCTACCATCACTGGAAGTTTTAATTTTTGTAGCTATTGGTTTATTATTGTGATCTGTCATGGTAGTTATGGGATGACCATCTTTCCCAAGTACAGTTTCAACAACAACAGGTTTACCATCAGGACCTCTCACAGTTGTTGTCCATGTCTGAGCAGCAAGAACTTTGCCTGGTCCAACTGGTTCAATCACAAATGGTTTTCCATCTTCGCTGAGTACAGTGGTTACAGGTTTTCCATCCTCACCCATCACAGTTTCAATAATAACAGGCGTACCATTTGAATCAATTACTCGCCCTAGAGTTACTGGCTTATTATCCTTGCCAATTTTCACTTCTGTTGGAATAGTTTTTCCATCATGATCACGCATTACTGTTGTTACTTTTCCATCCTTACCCTGAGTTGTCTCAACTGATACAGGTTTTCCATCAATACCTTTAATTGTTGTAGTCCAAGTTTGGGTGGAAAGAATTTTTCCAGTCCCAACAGACCCTGTGGCAACAGTTGTTCCATCTTCTTGAATGACTGTAGTGACTGGCTTTCCATCATTTCCCATTATAGTCTCAAAGATCAAAGATCTACCTGTTGAGTCTATTATCTTTCCTAATGTCACAAGTTTGCCATTTACATCTATTTTTGTTTCTGTAGGTACGAGTTTTCCATCAGGACCTTTCATGATTGTTACAGGATTTCCATCATTTCCAAGAGTTGTCTCAACAGTAATAGGTTTGCCATCCAAACCAGTTATGTTTGTAACCCACGTTTGAGATGAAAGAGGTTTAGAAGCACCGAAATTCTGATCACCAGATCTACTATCACCAGCAAATACCCCAGTGACAACAGGTGTACCATCCTGTCTAAGAACACTTGTAATAGGTTTTCCGTCATTTCCAATAGAAGTTTCAATAATCAATGGAGTTTTGTTTGAATCAACTATTTTTCCTACAGTAATGGGTTTGCCATCTGGGCCAATCTTTACTTCTGTAGGAATTGACTTGCCATCATGAGTTTTCATTATTGTTACTGGTTTCCCATCTTTCCCAACAGTGGTTTCAACTATAATGGGTTTGCCATCTAAACCAGTAATTGTAGCTACCCATGTCTGTGAAGACAAAGGTTTTGATATGGTACTAAGAATGCCTCCTGCTCCTGGTCCACCAGTTCCACCAACCATTCCAGTGATAACAGGTGTTCCATCCTGACGAAGAACTGTTGTTATGGGTTTTCCATCATTTCCAAGAGATGTTTCAATAATAAGAGGAGTGCCATTTGAATCAACAACCTTACCAACTGTAATGGGCTGTCCATCTGGTCCAATCTTTACTTCAGTAGGAATAGATTTTCCATCATAATTCTTCATTAATGTTGTTGGCTTTCCGTCAACACCTACTACAGTCTCTACAGTTATAGGTTTGCCATCTAATCCAGTTATAGTGGCAATCCAAGTCTGAGTTGACACAGGCTTTGTTATTGCTCCAATAACATTTCCCGTGCTAGGTTTACTGTCACTACCAACCATACCAGAGAAAACTGGGGTACCATCTTGTCTGAGAACATTAGTTAAGGGTTTTCCATCATTTCCAATGCTGGTTTCAATTACTAGAGGTGTGCCTGCTGTATCAACTAATTTACCTACCATTACTGGCTTACCACTTGGCCCTATTTTCAGTTCCGTGGGAACCAATTTACCATCTGGTCCTTTAATTGTTGTACTAGGTTTTCCATCATTACCAACAGTTGTTTCAACACCAATAGGTTTACCATCTAACCCAGTAATAGTAGCCACCCAAGTCTGAGTTGGGAGAGGCTTCAAAATGCCACCAGGAACTACAACAGTATCACTTCTGCCAACACCAGGGACAGTTTTTCCATCAGCCTGAAGAACACTTGTAATTGGCTTTCCATCATTTCCAACAGTAGTTTCAATTAACAAAGGTGTTCCAGTAGTATCAACATATTTCCCAAGTGTTGCAGGTTTTCCGTTAGGTAACATCCTCAACTGAGTAGTGTTTAATTTACCATCTGGACCCTTAATAATTGTAATTGGTTTCCCGTCATTTCCAATTATTGTCTCTACATTTATTGGTTTACCATCTAAACCAGTAACAGTAGCAGTCCAAGTCTGGGGTGAAGATGATTTTACACCAACAACACGAGATAAAACTGGATGGCCACTACCTGACAATTCCGAAAAGAGAGGTTTTTCACCTTGAGAGAAAACTGTAGTAACAGGCTTTCCATCACTTGCCACAGCAGATTCAACAATAAGAGGCCTGCCAGTCAAATCAATGATTTTTCCAATTGTAATTGGCTTGCCATTATCTCCAGTACGCACTTCAGTTGCTAATGGTTTTCCATCAGGACCTTTCATAGTAGTAACAGGTTTACCATCTTTTCCAATAATAGTTTCCACCACAATTGGTGTACCATCAAGACCAGTAGCAGTAGCACTCCACTTCTGAGGGGAAGATCCTGCAATTGGTGAAGCAACAAAACTCCTTCCAATGACTGGAATTCCATCACTTCCAACAGATCCAGTGACGATTGGTTTTCCATCTTCTGTGAAGACTGTAGTGACAGGTTTTCCATCATTTCCTACTGTAGTTTCAATTATGAGTGGAGTGGAATTGGCATCAACTGTTTTCCCAACAGTTACCCGTTTACCACTAGGTCCTACTTTAACCTCAGTTTGTATAGGGTTTCCATCCTGACCTACCATTGTAGTTACAGGTTTACCATCTTTTCCAATGCTAGTGTCAACAGTGATTGTTTTATTGTTGGAGCCAAAGATAGTTGCCACCCAAGAATCAGGTTTCCCTCCCTCATTTTTGCGAGGATACACCACAATAGAATATGGTGTAGTAGTGGGACCACCTTGTTTACCCAATCGACCACCTAAACCACTCTCATGTGCAATAAAAGCAGCACTTGGATCTATTCCAGCTCGGGCATGTTCTTTCCTTGCAGCTGATTCAACATAATCAAGTCCAGGAGTACGTAGACCTGCCTTGCGTTTTTCAGCAGTCTCTGCTAAGACATTGTTCTTCACCTGGAGCATAATTAAATGCAACGCCAGTAGCTCGGCGACCTCCAGTGGGAGACTGATGTAACTGAGTTATATCTCCAGAATCATTGGGTGACCGAACTCCCTCATATGAGAAGCCTTGCTCTGCAGGAGAGAATTTTCGTCCAGTGGGTGTTGAATCTTCCACATAATCATACTCTTTGGTATACTGTGGAGGTGAATCAGGATGTGGTGAGCTACTGTCAGCTCCAGATCTCTGAGGACTCACAGGTGCTGATGACAACTCAGACTCTGTATCTAATGACCTGTCTTTGTCAACACTTTCATCACCTTTTCCCTTTCCCTTTTTAGCCTTCTTTTCTTTCTTTTCTTTCTTCTCCTTCTCTTTTTTCTCTTTCTTCTCTTTTTCCTTATCTTTCTTATCTTCACTCTTTTCTTTCAGTTTCTTCTTTTCTTTCTTCTTCTCCTCATCTTTTTCTTTGTCTTTGGGGGAACTTTTTCCGAACAGGAATCCAGGACTCTAGAGGTGAACAAATTATTGTTGACAAACACGTTACAAAAGATGACATGATTACACATACTACAAAAACAAAATGTAAATTAAACAATTTTAAGGATTACACTGAAATAAATTCTTGCATTTTGCCAATTACACAACTGCAATTATACAAGACTACATGTTAATCAAGGGGAACATTATTTGTGAAATTATGATAAAGAAGCTGAAAAAAATTAAAAAATTAGTAATTATTTTAATGAAATATCAGTATTCATAACACAAAGGCTCTCATACAAAATAGTATTTTAAACAAAGCAAAAGAAATCCCATGTCTGCCTTCTCTTTTTTTAATTTTAATGCCTCCATTTTTAATTTTAATCTAAAGATTGGCAACGCTTAATAAATATATTAGTACTATAAACTGATAAGAATAATGTACTTATCGAATCAAAATTATTGGTTACAAACTGAGAACACACAATAGCGAATTTGTGATGCAGAGACTGCTGATTATTGCAGACTCTACATATATCATTTTAAAGGAGGATAAAAGAATGCTAACTATGAAATTTCCAAGAACTGAAGATAATTGACAATAATGATAAGAGTTTAAAAAAATATTTAAATATTCATAAACATGTGTTTCAACTTAAACACAATTGTTCATGCAATTAGAAGACTAGTTTGAGTGTCAGGGAAATTTTTTGCTCCAAACCTCGATTATCAGTCTATCAGAATCAATTGCAGTTTCCTTCACTAAAGTAGGTATGATGAAAATTGGCTCCTTTAATCCTTAATGTTCAATACTGCATTCTACGAAAGTATGGAGAGAAAATATAAGTAACCCTCCAAAGCCAAGCCTTCATCTTCAGAGATACTGAAACTTTCATCACGTTTTATTGTGAAAAAACATTATTTCAATGACTCTAAGAAGCATTTTCAAATAAATGCACATATCCTTTATTAGGTTTCTTGGTTGTCTCACTTTTCCTACATTTCTCATAAAGGGGGGGTATCAGAAATATATTTATAAAAAGAAAGAGCATAAGCTGAATTCACTTTCATATTCTCTTTTCACAAACCTGAACAACAAAATTACTGCAAGTTATCTATTTAAACATCAGCTCAATAATATTAATTTCCAAAAGTACATATTATAAAAATTAATTTCTTGAATGAAACTGATTGAAATGCTTATTAATAATTAACTGAAGTAACTGAAATGTCCTTATGTGTGTTTATATACTTTTACCAGATTCAAATCATAATTAATGCACTATAAAAATAAATGATACCTTGAAGATATTTGGAAATTTACATTTCTTATATTACATTCAATTAACTGAGGTAGCGTAAGGAAAAAAGGCACAGAGTTAAAATTGCTGTTCTGAGAAAATCACTTTTCAAGCAATTTTTGGATTACTGAATAATCTGATGTGGAATTCTATCAATTGTCACTTGTAAGACATTTTGCATTATGCTGGCACCCTCAAATATTTATAATGTATTCGATTTCAATAACTGTGGTGGATTAGATCTGTATCCCCTTTTTCCAACTCAACTGATAATAAAGCAAGTCACCAGACCAATCCTTTCCAATAATTACATTTCAAAAGGTGGGTCTAGGAAAGAAAATAATTGTTTACCCTTGTTTGAAAATTAAAAAGTAATCAATTTTAAGGAAAGAAGCAAAAATTTATGAGTGTTATAAATTAACAAAATTCAATTTACCCTTGCAAAGTCGTGCACACTCACAACTGGCACACAAACCAAGCACTACAATTAATGATGATACTGTTTTGTAAATCTCAAAAAATAAGCTAGTTATCACTACTCAAAATTCACAATACTTTTTAAGAAAGTGACGACACATGCGTTTTTATCATCTTTGAAATTATTCTGGAATTATTTTGATTTAAACACACATACAAGAATTAACAACAGTTGCAAAATCAATTTATTATTGGAAATGATGCATGGTTAAAACATACACATTCAATATTTCAAAGAACTATTTAAAAAACAGACTTGCATTGATTGAAGGTCTACACACAATAAAATAACTGTAAATTACTTTTCTTACCTTTAATTTCTTTTCCTTTTCTTTCTCTTTGTCCTGTTTCTCACTGGTTTCATGTTCACCTTTCTCCTTATCTTTGTCCTTCTTCATTTTATCCTTCTTGCCTGGAGATTTTTCTGGTGAAGAAGTGATGATAATATCATCTTTAATAACATCTGCATCATTACTACCCCGATTTTCTTTTTCATCAGAAGTGTACTTTCCACCCTCTGCTTCACTTTCCTTATCCTTCTCCTTCTTTTTCTTCCCAAAGTTAAGGGCACCAGGAGGCAGAACAGCAACACCACCCACTGGTTTCTGGAAAAGTTTATTGGATTTATAAATTACCAAAGGTGCAAATAATTTGACCTGAGGGGGGCTAAGAGACAGCAACAATTACAAAGTAGACGTTTTCAAGAACAATAAGACATAAACACTCATCACAGTAAAGTATACAAGATATGGAACCAATTGTAAAAGAACTAAAGTCAACAAAACAAATGAAACAGAACCATCTATTATTACACTACAGCAGAATACCGACCAAAAATCATGTCAATGAATTGACCAATTAAAGATCTTTCCATTTTCCTAACCTTAAAGAAGCCAAAAATACATTTATATCTACATAGTTTTACAACAATTATTTAGCATTAATTTTTCAACAATTTATGTTCTTTAATTTTGTAAAACTAACTACTGCATTTCTGAAAACATGCATAAATTATCATGACTAAAGTGAATTTAGAGGGCTAGCAGTGCAAAGAAAGCTTAAAAACAAATCAAGACTGTTTAAAACAGCTGCACTGACACTCTTAACACAATAAAAAGAACATATTTATGAAGATGCAAAAGATTCGTAGAAACTGGGGAGAAAAAATATACACAGCACATAAAACACATTTGAAAGGATTAAAATTCACATAAGGACATTATGACAAACTTTATAAATAAAGGAATAAACATAAAAATATAATGCTTGTAAAAGAAAGCAGTTCAATAATCACAGAATATTTACACTTACAATTGGAAATGAGGCATATTCTCCTGGATAATTTATAATAGTAAATCTCTTAAAATTCCTTTCTTATTTCCCGAAGATGAGGTCAGATCAGTACAATTATAATAATTAAAAACAATTTAGTGTTTCAGATATTACTTTAAACACACACAAAATGTAAATAAATATTCAAATAACCAGACTACATCCCCAGTATCAATGGTACCTGACAAACTGTCCACACACATTCTACATTTTTCATCACAACTGTTCTAATATTATTGTTTTTGAATTACGAACATGAGAAATAAATATATAACTTCTATTTTTGTGTTGTTCAAAAATCAATATTTTAATGAAAATAAAGCAGTCTGAAGATGATGAAACTTGGTCTTATTTCTATGAATTGAAAATTTAACAATTTAATACAAATAATAATTAAAACATAAATAATAATTTTTCTACATTTTATCATTCATACAGCTGGTTAGTCAGAAAAATTATAATAAATACATATATTTTGCTTTGTCCTTAAATCCTAATTGGGAGTGCCAACCAAGAAATAGTATATCATGGAAACACAGGCATAGGAGGAGAAAACAATGACATGCCATATACACACAAACACACACAAGAAAGAGCCAGAGGACCACAAGAAGCAATAGCCTGCGTGCATGAAGATCAACACGCAGCTCTACCTTAGGTTTGCTGTCGGATGAGCTGTCGGGGTCATTGGCCACCCCATCCTCCTTTACCCCTGCCTCGTACTCCCCCTCCATGGAACTTGTGGAGCTGTTGGAAGTGGTCCCCGTGCTGGCTTTGCGCTCCAGCTGTTGCAGGCCAAGGTTAGTGAAATGTTAGTCCACACACCCACACACACTTACCACACCAGACACACAGATAAAGGATGCAGATGCTTATGATGATAATTTTGAAGCAACAATTGATGTCCATATTAAGTAATATAGAGACCAACATTAATGTTCTAAAACCAATTATTCGTTATTTTCTACACAACTAGTATGTTATAGCTATTAACATACCTAGAAAATGTTATGAGTGTTATTACTGCAGAGGCCAAAAGTTAATAACCGAGGTGGAGCATAGTGTAGCTGAGATTTTTATTTTGGACAAGGCAGTAATAACACTGTAACATTTCATGGTATGTTCAGCATTTTATCGGTCAACACAGAATCTAACAATTTATGCGAAAATTTACATTACTGCGATAGTAAAAAAATGAATTCTATTGCTGTAGCACGTTACTATGACATTGTAGGGTGTTGCTTATGATATATCTATTTAAACAATATTCATAAACCATGGTTTGAGAAAAGATGGATGCAAATAATTCTCCTGAACCTAAAGATACTACCTAAAGAAATTACTTCCGGTGAGGAAGTTAGCGTGTCGACTTCCAGTGGCAACACCTTCAGATGTCAGTAAATATGATTACCAGAGAAGAACTTAATTTGGTGTAATGTCAGGAAAATGAGGTTCATTTATGTACCTAATACACATTTTTTTATTTGCACTATTAACATTACAATTAAAAATAAATATCTCAAAAATTAATATGAGTTACTTTCATTCTGAATTGTTTGAATCTGATTTGTTTCATACATCACTATGTTTTTTGCTTAATAAACATCTGCCTGGCGATAAATCGATGATTGTTCATTTACTTTGCTAAGGATGTTCAATTTCTTAACATAAAAGTAGATACAAGTGCATCTAACAAACCCATAGGGTGGCATGTTAACAGAGGTTAAAGACGCATGTGACTGATAAATGAATTTTTCTAGCCATTAAGATGTAGTACTCAGGAGTAGGCCAGAAGAAAATTAATCCAATAATTTCTTGATAATTAATTCTAATATTACCTTGTCAACATGGTAAAAAGTAGAGAAAACGACTATTAAAAATCCTCTAGTACTGTTCTTCAAAAAGGAAAAATGTTGATTTACGTTTTAGAGCAGTACCAAACATTTATAATATCAACAAATTCTGCTTCACTACACCCCTTATTACCATACTACGTGAGTACACAAGAAAATTGTCCTGTTCTTTTACTCAAATTATAATATTAATATTTACTGCCATTATTTGCCAAAAAGATTGATATTTGAAGCAAAATGGTCCTCAATGTACTTATAATTTACAAGAAATATAATTGTACTAGTATGAAAATTTAATTTTCAAACTTTTCCAGTACCTTACATAAAGAATTTCTCTTCATGATTATTTTCATTTTTCAGAACATCAAATTACATATCAATTACTTTTCTACATGTTACTTTTAGTGAAATTAAAAACTCTTTATTCTCCTATTTTCTGGTAATTTCTTTTCTACTTTCTCTACCAAATAATTAATATTTTAAAGGAATTTTTCAAAATGCACAAATACTTCTCATTGAAGACACTGATTTTATCTATAAACGAGATATGAACTTTTTTAAAAGAAACGTGCAAAAGTTCACTACTCATTGAAATGAAGTAAGCATGCAATTAGTTTAATTCAATATTATATACGTGTCAGAAGATTCGAAAACAACAACTAAAGATACTAACTCATGTTTACTATGAAACTATTATTAGTGGTTACACACATTCATGCAAACAGCCATTTTTTAAAGCAAATTTACAACTAATGAACTATATAATGGGTTACTTAACTAACATTATCCAAAATTAACATTAACAAAATGAGAGTCACCACAAAGTAAAACAAGAATTTGTCATTGTCATTATTTAACCACACCATAACTGATGCACACACATTGAATCATGCTAAACAACACACCACTATATTCCCCTGTTAAATTAAACCTAATTGTTATGAAATAGAACACTAATCTACATAAAGATACACTATTGCTGTGTTATGACACAATATTACTACTTCTCTCTCTTACCCTCCCCCAATATTTCTTGGTAAGAAATATCTGGATTATAACATAGTTTATAAGGAGTTCCAAAATGCCATTTTGATCTAAATTAATAGATACTGAAACTTTTGTACAGCAATTTTTTTCTTTTATAGAACTCCTACAAAATGAACAAAATTAAATTTGATGTTCTCGATAATTGGTTTTTGTTATAAATATAACTGGCAGCATTTCACCAATCTTACAGACTGCTATTCAAGAATTTTAACTGTTTAATTATAGGCTAAGGAATAATTTTTAAATTCACAAAATACAACTGTTCACATTATCTTTGGAATGAAAAATACAAAAACATCTTGCTAAAATGCAATTACTATACAGTTCAATCTTAAGAGCTCAAACAATATATTTTCACTGACAAGTACACAGCATGTCTCAACTTAGTCTAAACCTAGATCTTCACTCATGAATGATGCTTAAGAAATAAATAATGACAATTTGGAAATTAATTGACACAATTAGTTCTTAAATTCAAAACTATCAAGAATTATAAACTACAACATGGAACACTATGCAATGGGTGGAACAAAAAGGAAAATTTATTTACCACATTGATTATAGGTTCCTAAAAAGTTGACTTAAATTGTTCACCCTTGGAAGGTTTGTGCTTGAAAAGGAGTTGGTAACTACTACTAATTTAATTGGAGATATGTGAATATTAATTATAATTCACAATAATATTTTACTCTTCATCAATAACACTTCATTCTCAAAATTATTGTATTAAATAGTTCTTAGTTTAGTACTGAAAATTAAAGATGTATGTGTGTGTATTAACATCAGGGTCATTCCATATTAAATCAACACAGTCATTTTACATCACCATCTCAGATTCAAATAAAATTTGACACATAGGTAGTATGAATGGAGATTAAGAAAACTACAAATTTTGAGTAAAATATTTCCACCCATTTCTGAAATACAGCCATGTAAAATTTTGCCAAATTGGGTACCCGAAAATTTTTAAATTGATGTAGAACCTCACCAAATTAAGATAGAGAGCTGAAACAGGTGTCATTTTGCAGCTTTCTTTATGGCCTTTTATGTGATATACAACTCAATAGGGGTTGCGTTCAAAAAGGTTTTCAAATTTGAATTTAAAATTTTGATTTTGAGTTTTTTCAAAATGCTCATCTTCAAAAAAATTGAAAAAATTCTATAATAATCCTTGTATATATCCAAACAGATGGTGCAAGTTTAAAAATGGAACTGCATGGGTTCATATGGTAATCTTTATTTAAAATGCACAATATTTACTTACTCTAGATTTTACTGATTTAAAATGCATTTTATTTCAAATTATAAGACCTAATATATACAAATTATTATTCAGTGTTTTCTGTTGGTGAGCGTGTTGTGTTTTATTATTATTATTATTATTATTATTTTTATTAGACCACGGAACTTCATGCAATTGCAATTGTTTTGACTGTGCATATCGAAAGGAAATGTATATAACTTTATCTATCACCAAAAATAAAACAAATCTACCCTATTTTTATTTTGCATGTGTGCAATTTTTTAGTTTAAATGCGTATTTTAATGTATGCGGTATATTTTAGAGCATGTATTCCAGGTTTTTGTGGAGAAGAGGATCGAGGTCAGACCTTTTCGGGTATTTCTCTTTCAACTTAGAAGTGGCTTTCTTCTGACAACTGCAGCTAGGGAAATTGAACTTCCTTAGTACCCTTCGCACAGTTTCGGGATTTAGTTTCTTGCCAATTCCAATTTATAACTGTGGAGTAACATTTGATGCATTAATACGAGGGTCCTTCTTTATTACTTTCACAACAAGATTCTCTTCTGGATCAGAAAGTCTTCAGACGTTCTCCTCCGGGTTGCAGTTTAATCGCCTATTCATTGATGGACCATGAGATTGTCACTCACTGTGCTTTTTTCATTAATGGCATTTTGCAAAATTTTGGGCATCATTAACCCTTTGCATGATGGTAAATAACCAGCTGACGCTGCTCAAAGTTGGTGTTCATTCCTCAACAATTCATTTCGCTTAAATGTTTAGGTTCCCATGTATCTGGTTCATCAACTGAAAGGTGACCATGGTTTGTTTTATTTTTGGTGATAGGTAAAGTTATATACATTTCCTTTCGATATGCACAGTCAGTAAAAATATGCAATTGCATGACATTACTCGGTATAATAATAATAATAATAATAATAATAAGAAGAAGAAGAAGAAGAAGAAGAAGAAGAAGAAGAAGAAGAAAATTCATAAGAATAAAACACAACACACTCACCAACAGAAAACACTAAATAATAATTTGTATATATTAGGTCTTATAATTTGAAATAAAATGCATTTTAAATCAGTAAAATCTAAAGTAAATATTGTGCATTTTAAATAAAGATTACCATATGAACCCATTGCAGTCCCATTTTTAAACTTGCACCATCTGTTTGGACATATACAAGGATTATTATAGAATTTTTTCAATTTTTTTGAAGATGAGCATTTTGAAAAAACTCAAAATCAAAATTTTAAATTCAAATTTGAAAACCTTTTTGAACGCAACCCCTATTGAGATGCATATCATACAAAAGGCCATAAAGAAAGCTGCAAAATGACACCTGTTTCAGCTCTCTATCCTAATTTGGTGAGGTTCTACATCAATTTAAAAATTTTCGGGTACCCAATTTGGCAAAATTTTACATGGCTGTATTTCAGAAACGGGTGGAAATATTTTACTCAAAATTTGTAGTTTTCTTAATCTCCATTCATACTACCTATGTGTCAAATTTCGTCTGAATTTAAAATGGTGAGGTAAAATTTTAATTAAATGTGTGTTGATTTAATATGGAATGACCCATCAGCATTGTTTATCAAGCAAATATAGATAAAGCATTAGTCTGTTTTTCTTTATAAGTTATCCCTGTATTACCAATCACTGAGAATTTTTTAAATTAATTAATACATAATCTTTATGCAAAAAGACCCATGAATTAAAACTGGTGGTACTACAACAGCACATACTTCCTAACATTGTTTTACATTGCTTCTAAAATTGCAATTTTCAAAAATTCAGAGTTCAATGAAAATGAGATCTGCACCACTGTTCAGAGTCCCTTGCTTTAACCCTGAAAAAAATTTGAAGTATTTTTTGGGAATGCTTTTTATAAATTGCATTTATTTTGAGCCCAAATTATGTGAAAGCTACCCATTTTTTCTAAACATTGTTCACAACTTTGTTTTTTAGCTGATGATTTGGAACGGATTTTATGGAAGGCAAAAATCTGTCTTCAATTTTATCATTTTGAAATGTTACCTTTTTGCAATTTTCGAAAGTACAGTTATTTCACTAGAAATGAGACTACCACCACATTTTACAGACTTTTGATACATACGATGAGAAAATTTAAAGAAAAATTTTGGTGCATTTTTTAAGAAAATATCTGTTTAAAAATTGCCTATATTTCACACAAAGTTACTCAAAAACTACTTGTATCTTCGAAAATTTGACATGACCTTTCAAGATCTATATTTCAACAACAGATTTCATTATGGAGAATAGTCTATCTTCAATATAGTTGTTGGATAGGATAAAGCCGAGAAAATATGAATTTTGCAATTTTTAAAAAATTCAAGGTTTTCAAAGAAAAAGAGACCCAAATCATTCTTTTTAAGTCTTTGTGCTACCTAAATATAATGAAAATATTGTAAGCTATTTTTGAGATATTTTGAAAATCTTTTTGAGGCTTCATGTAAATTACCCACAAAAATTAAAATACCTGTATCTGAGGGTCTCTTTCTCTATGCCTCAAAATCAAGGAATATCAATTTTTGAGAAAATTGGCTGAAGGGTTTTGGCACTAGCTGTAGCCAAAGACAGACAGACATTTTGCTGTCAATTAACTTTTTGTTATCAAGGACCCACTAAACATGGATTCTGACTACACAATGTGTTCTAGGGATATTCAACTTATAAGGCCTCAAGGGCTACAACTAAAATCTTTAATACGACGGCAGGCCATATTTTCATTACTAGGACAATCCACATGTGACCCTGTATAGATGATCTCAGCAATTTCTCTGGATGCTCTGAAGGAGGGGGGGGGGGAGGAGGAGAAAATGGAACCGTGCGTGCTATCACGCCGTAACCATACACAACGCAGTGAAACAGATTGGGATGATTATGAATTTCTGTATTTACTAGAAAATCTTCTTAAACCTAAACTTTACCTATTTTTAAATTAAGGAGGTGTTGACCCCGACAGGGCACATGCACTAATCACAGAATGTTCTCGCCCAACATGGATGCAAAGGACTTTCACAATTATAATAACATTTTGCAGGCCACAATAAATGGCACCACAGGCCGCATGATGCCTACAGATCACCAGTTGATCAACCCTGTGTTAAAGAAAGTTATTTACTTCATATACGAACAAAATTTATCCATTTTTTCATTATGACAGCTTGGCAATAAGAATTTTTCTGTCGAAAATTCGTATTCTGGCACATGATTTCTTTATTTTCTCTTCTCACGAAGTAAGGGCAAATGAGGATGAGTAAGTAAAAAGTTATCTTTTCTATCAATACCACAGTTGAGGCTAGCTGGAAACTGTAGGCTCTGAGGGCCAACAAGCAAAATAATTTGGGAGTGCTTGTCGAATGAAACACAAGCTTCTTGCGAATGTATTATACTAAATATTCACACCAAACGTATTCTACATGGATATTTGACAAGAATACACAAATATGCAAATTGGAACTTGTCTGATTCCAAAACTATGTTAATTCTTGATGTTAATTTTTTGTTCACCTATTTAATTTGAAAATATATTGTTAGTTTTGAGAAAAATTCCATAGGCTCAACATTAGTGCTGAAATAAAAAAATATTTATTCCTCATTTAATCTGCTTTACTGATAAAGATTATGATATTTGAATTCTATGTTTCAATAGAGGAATAATAGCTACAAATGTACATTTAAGAATAATGAAATAATGATGTATTTAATACACTATACACTGAGTAAATACAGCAAATTGACAATTTGCAAAACACAACATTCCCTAAAATTACATATACTCTATCTACCAAAAAATTAAAAGCAAGTAAAACAAAATAAATTATATTTAAGGAGCAGGTAGTGTTTTCTTTGCAAAGTATCTTTCACATGTAACTACGTTAAAAATCTAAACATTGATAAGGCTAAAGGCGAGGGAAAATTAGTTTAAATAAATAAAACATAATTTAAAAACAACATTCGAGATCATATTGTTGAGGCGATTCTAATTCTTTTCCTCCCTATACTATGGTGTGTGTGTTTTTTATGTATATGTATATAATGCACACTTTATGAATATACTAAATAAATAAGATTACTCTATATTTATATATGAAGACTTCAGGACAATAACATGCTATGCAACAATACTTAAGTTTTGAGAAAATGGAGAGTTTAGACAATGCATTCTACACAGGGATAATGAATATTAATTTATGAATATCACTGCCTTCTTGCAACGAATCTTTAAAATAAAAACTCAACATCTAGATACATGTATGGGGTGTTGAAATACATTAGTATTTCAATTTCATAAGAAACGTGGCATAGCATGTTATTGCTCCAAGGTCTTCAAATATTTATTAAGTGTTTTTCTCTCTTATACATTTTTCCTTTCAGTACCCTGAAAAATGTAGTGCATTTTTGTTGAAATTATTGCAATGCAGTTTTCATGGAAGTGCAAGAGGGAATGGAGCTAATTGATACATGTAAAACCCCTTTATAAGAGACACCTGGGGGAATGGAATTTTGTCTCTTATAAGTGGGAAATGCGTTTTTGCCGTGTTTAATGAGATGTTACCATATTTTTAGTGGATTAGTATGATTTGTACACTTATTTTAGACTTGAGGAAACATAAACTAGTTGATTCCAGAGCCCATTTAACCAGATCTGTTGAGTGAACTTTATGACATTTAAAGCACATGTGCTCATAAATGGATTATGTAAACAAATCGCCTCTAATGTAAATATTGACACGAAAGTCATAAAAAAATTACATGTGTGTAATTTTTGGAAGAAGAAAAAAAAAACCCAAATGAATAGAGCAAAATGATGGTAAGAGTCCTATAATGTACCCTTATAACTGTCACTACCAAAAGTTTAAAGAAAAAATTTGGAGGCGTTTTTGAGAAAATCTTGTTTTTGTAAATGTTTATTATTTCACTCGATATTACGTGAAAGCTTTTTTTTTTTTTTAGTTCATAACGTTAATGAAAGACCTAATAATAGAGAAACATTTTTTTATAAGAAAAAATCTTCAATTTTGTAGCTGTACGAAAACCTTGAAAAAACTGCAAACTTTTTCAATTTTCGAAAATTTGGAGTTAACAGTGACAATCCTAACAATGCTACCTCTATCAGTGAATTTCACTCTATTCTTACAAGAAATTTAAAAAAAAAAAATTTGGAGCCATTTTTGGGGAAATTTTGAAAATGTCCCATGTTCATGTACAGTACCCACAAAAATTTAGAATGTTTTTCAAAACCGCAGAGTTCCGAGTGGAAACAGATCGATTGCGGAATATTCATTTTGGAAAAAAATTGTACCAATAGTTTTGGCGCTAGTGTTATTCACGAGCGGACGAAGGGAAGTTTTGAATGAAAAAAAACAAACCTTTCTCGGTGTCAGGGGACTGCAAAACATGCATTCTGTTACAATCTTGAAGTAGATTTTCTGCAGCATTACATTACTTTCTCTATATTACGTATATATGTACGTATACGAGAAAGTAACCATTGGAAACATTGGTGAAAACACTAAAAGCAAAATGTGATTTATACAACTCTACCTCTGGCAAGTATCAGCTGCTGACGGTTTCATCCAATCAGGAGCTTGAAAGTCACCATCGTGACGTCACTAGCGACACAGAAGCTTCCGACCGGATGAAACTGTAAAAAGCTGATACCTTCCAGAGACACGGTTACAAAATTCGCACTATAGGAGTCTTTCTTGTTGCCAAAAGACATGAAGCTCATTCGGTAGAATGAGCTTTCTTCACGAGAACTTCGCACACCTACCCCCCTCCGCCGGTGGCACTGGTGTTGCGAACCCCTGTTCTAGCGTATTTTAAGCACATGTCCCAACCCTTACCACGGTGAGGATATTCCTCAATCACCTGGAGGAAAATTTCGTGCTTTGTCTCTTACAAGCGAGAAGAAACGCATGGCGGAGAATAAAATCTTGTCCACTATACCCGGGAATCTCTTATAACGGGGTCTCTTAAAAGCGGGAAATAAATACATTATTTATATACAACTGACCTTGGGACTGTGAATTTTGTCTCCTATAAGCGGGATTCTCTTACAACGGGGGTCTCTTATAGCGGGGTTTTACAGTATTTATTTCTATTTAATCACTTGCATTTTACAAGATTTGAGTTAACTTTGCTTTTTCAAATGGAACTATACATATTTTTTCAGTATCATGATGATCATAAAAAGAGTAATCCAATGATATACATATTGTCGTATGTTAGATAAGCATTTTTTTGAATAATTTTTATTTTTTGCAACTAGTGTTTAATGGACCTTTTAATGGACACAAATATGAATCATTCCTAAATTATTCTTATCAACAATAACAAAAAAACTTAAAACTCATATTGCAAAATACATAATTCCTGAACAACATGGTTTATCTGATGGGAAATCCACAACAACAAATCAAATGATTTTTAGTCAAAACATCCTGAATGTAATGGATGATCACCAACAAATAGATGTAATCTATACTGATTTTGCAAAAGCCTTTGATAAAGTCTCAATACCTTTGTTAACTGATAAATTGAAAAATTATGGGATTGCAAATTCTCTATTGAGATGGTTTAAATCATATCTATCAGATAGAACACAATTTGTTAAATACAAAAATTATATATCTAACAAAATTGAGGTAATCTCAGGTGTACCACAAAGTTCCCACTTAGGCCCATTATTATTCCTAATGTTTATTAATGACATAAAATCTTGTTTCAATGATAGTAATTGTTTACTGTTTGCTGACAATTATAAATTTTATAAAATGATGCAATCAAAAATCCGCAAGACCGTCTGCTACTACATAAAAAATTTTGATAATCTAACACTATGGTGTTTAGAAAATCATACGCAATTACGCTTGGGTAAATGCTGTATTGTAAGGTATCAAATAACCAAAAAAACAATTAAACACAACTATAGAATACAAGGAACTGAAATTATGCACTTAAATCAAATTAAAGATCTTGGGGTAATCTTTGACTCAAAAGTTACCTTCAACCTTCATATCGACTACATTGTTAATAAAAGCTTGAAAACTCTTGTATTTGTCAAGAGACATAGCTCAGATTTCAATAATTTTGAAACAATTGTGATCCTTAATAATTCTATAGTTAAACCCATTTGTACGTATGCATCCCAACTTTGGTCACCCTATTTTTCAAACCACATACAGAGAATAGAATGCGTTTTACATAAATTCTTAAAATACGCTGCATATAAAGCCAAATTACATAATCCAGCCATGTCTTATAATTACAATGATATCGCAACACTAACTACATTAAGCACACTGGAATTGAATAGAGATTATAATGATGCTTGTATGATATATAAATTGTTTAATAATTACATCATGTGTCGAGAACTAAAATTTTTATTTTCACTAAATAATCCAAACTATATTTTATGTACAAACGAAACATTCAAAATAAAAACATACAGGACGTCATATGGTCACAATTCACCCATACCAAGACTCTCATACCTCGGAAATAACTTGTTATTATGTCCACCATTAACTGTGGAACCACTTCACAATTTCAAAAAAACTGCAAAGCAAATGATATTAAATAAATTTTACAGATATATTTATATTACCATACTCATTGAATTTATATTATAACTAATTATACTTATTAATTGATTGTATTTACAACAATCTTCGAAAATCATTATATAATAGAATGTATACAACCCACTCTGTAACTTAGGGCTTCAGCCTGTTGTATCAAATAAATAAATAAATAATAACTTAGAGGACAGAAACAATTCATAGTAATTATGACAAATCTGTATTTTCCATCCTTAAACAATACCAAAAATCTGAAAATGCAGAAGGATGAAAGCAGAGTTAAGGAAAAATGTTGCAATAGTTCTGTGAATATTTGGAATAAGTTTGGTATCGTCAAATACTAAGATCCCTTTCCCGACCGTGCGTTTGCTGATAAAGCGCTGCGTGACCTTGTGTGGCAGACTATTAGATTCAAAATATCCGTTAAACACTAGTCGCAAAAAAATAAAAATTACTTAAAAATATACTCATCCAAAATATGACAATATTTATATCATTGGATTCTTCTTTTTACGATCATCATATACTACGTAAGAACTATGTATGTAAGTACCTCTGTAGTACTATGCAAGTACTATGAAAGAAAGTAAAGAGAAAAAAAAACAAGGCAAAAAAGAAGGCAGAAGAAGAAGACGAGAAAAAAGAAGTAGTCAGCAGAAGAAGATTGAAGAGGGAGGAGAAAAAAATTGGAAACCAAGTTCATATTCTTAGAAAATCTGTCTGGACTGAAATGGAATAACTTGCATTTACTCCGTAAGGGCTTAGTTGAGGAAACAAAATTGTACCTGGAAAGAGAGATATTACATTATTACTATCACATAGCTTACCTTTTCCTTCAATTTCTCTTCTTTTTTCTTTAAATCTTTCACAGCTTTAGGTTTATTCTCATCTACATGTTCAATGTCAGGAATGTGGTCTGGCGGGTGCGACATAGTATGTCTTTTATTGAAGTCGTCATCCACTGGACGTGGGTGTGCAAGAGCTAAAAGAAATATCAAAATATCATAATAATTTAAACATCAAAGCAGTTTGTTCTCTTAACAAAAGATCTCATGCTAAAACAAATCCTTTTTGAGCTAATGAACACATGATATTTTAATACATTGCTCCTAAGATAAAAGTGGCCACTTGGCAATAAATCAGCAAATTTATGACAACTTAACAGAGTAATGATATTTACAGCAAAATGTTGAATATTCTCTATGACAGCAATGGTTAGTTATCATGTCATGAACGTCAGCAATATTCAGTTGCCTTTAGAGTTAGAGCAACATTGAATTTTAGTCATTAAAATTTGTAGGATAATTATTTCTTCTTATCTTAAATCTTGATTTGCTACCTCACTACCAAATGGGAAGAAAGTGTGGTGTGCCAAATTTGGGTCTGTACGAGACAATCTTCTGGAGTCTTTTTATATCTGTTTTTACCATGAATGGTTCTGGGTCCAATTATTATAAATGATAAAAGTTATTTATAATATAACAATTATTTTTTATTTTTACATTCTACGATGTTTCTATATCCTAATTTGGAACCTTCTTGAGATAATTCACATGACTTTAATAGTTCAACAATTAAATAAAATAAATGATTAAAATGTTAGCTAAATTGTAATCCCTCGACATCCGCAAATTCGCTATTTGCAAGTTCAGAACATTTGTGATTAGAGACATGCTATTGGTTTTAACATTTACAAGTACATCTTTTGGTGGTACACTTTATTTTAAAGTGAGCACTTTTCATTTCCTTTATCAGCATCATCTGGGAAATGAACTCAGAAGACTTCGGAGCTTAAAGTATTACATATTGTCAAAATGTCAATTTCCATTAATAGAATAAATGCAATTCAGTTGTGTCAAACTGGAGGTAAGGATTTTGGCCACATGAACAGAAAAGCCATTAAGGATCTGTGCAACTCTCATTATAATGACCTCACTGAAGAGGAGCTTTGGGAAATCATCAGTGAAGAAAACCTCCTCAGACATAATGATGAAGTAACAGGCAAATTGCGCCCTGGAACAACTTCAATGTCAAAACTGTTAATGGTATTCTAAAACTTCAATAAGCTGTGGTGAAAAGGGCATTCGAATGTGATCCGAACATGAACATTACTTCGAAAACATGAAAATAACTTCGAAATTTAAGAGAGAAATAGAAGCAGTTACTCTTCCATATTCAGATATTAGAACAACGAGGAGGGTGTTGAAACAAAAACAACAACAAAAAACAAATCCAATATTAATCTCTGATATGGCATTTATTTCCTATCGTCCTTCACTATCGTTTATTATTGTTTCTTTTTATCCGATATATTATCCAATATTTTATTCTTCATTCACTATGAATTAAATTGCATATGCGATGTGTATCCTTTAGTTTTAAGTGGTGTATAATTTTTATATTATTTTATTTCCTTTATGTTCTTTTTTCTTGTTCTTTTGTATTATATCTGTTTATCATTTGCTTTTTAATGTCAATTTCTGTATAAAAATGTAAAACAATTTACAATGACTCATTATATTGTGATTTGAAGGTTTGCGCACAGGCTTAGCAGCTACATCAGTTGGCATTATACTCCAGAAAATGTAGAAGAACATGCTCCATGGAGAGATCTGTATTATGTGTGTTAGGGAGGATGTGGGAGGATCACTTTGCTGGAGGAAATAATGTGAAAAATGGCAATGGCCAATGCAAAGATCTGGCTGCACAGAATGAGGAACACCAAGGCTTTCAAAATCTTTAATCACTCTTAATTTGAAAGTGCCAATGTACCACTGCCTGCCATGCACAAAGTATAGAGCGATTCAGAAATGCCTTTAAATCCGCTGAATTGTCAAAAGGAATAGCAATGTTAGAAATCCGAGTTGCTGATTTTGCAGCCAGGATAGCTAACTCATTGTCTATGATTTCCAACATGGCCCAGAACCCATCTTCAAAAAGTATCAATTTTATAAGATTAGTGTAAGAATTATGAAGATCTCTTTTAGAACGTGAGGTATGTTACCCTTTGTTGACGGGGTTCTAATCATCTTCACAACTAGAGCGACACCCATCAATGATGTCCTCAGTAGCTGAGAAAAAGCACTATTATCACTAAGGGCCGGATTTTCATGCACCTACATGTGCAATAACAAAAACAAAACTTTGCAAAACGACGGTGTTATGTATCCTAAAATTCCCAGTTAATCAACTTATTTTATATTTTGGATATGATAGGTGGAATGAAATATTATGATTTTAGTGTTTTTATTATAATTAAGTTTGTACATATTGTTTAAACAAACTATATTTGACACTTTAAATATTATTCGCACACAAAATTAAATTAGTATAAAAATGCAAAAAGTAAATACAAAAATTCAACAATACAAATATATATTCAGAAATAAAAAATAGTTAATTTACAGAAGAAATGTTCTTAATTGTGTTCACTACAATTTACAATTATGTATATTTCCAAATTATTGCATCTTCTATCAACTAATATAAGCTTCAGACTACAAATTTCATTCTACAATTACACCTGTCTGTGCAACGAGCCTCACACTGATGTACGTGTAAACACAGCTAAAAGCGGTCAAAAACTACGTTCATTCTCTCTCTTTCTCATAGGGCAACATCTGTTCTCAGAAATTCGATGAATTTGAAATGCAGTGCAGCTTGCCACTAAGCTTCGCCACCAGATGTAAGGTGAAATGTGGCTTGTTAATACGGACTCATGTTGGTAAGTTCAGCAAACACTAACAAAATGAATATATGATCTGATTGAGAAAATAGACCCCCCAACATAGGGTTGGCTGAGCAGGCACAACCAAGGGACACAGACCTATATCATGGTAACACTGCATATCCCTACTCCAAAAATTCAGAAATTTTAATTAGAATCATGAAAGGTATAGATGCATAGGGCAACAAAATGTGGAATTGATACATTTTAAACAGCACCCAGGTTTCACAGACCACCTGAATGCACTGCTGGGTTATTTGATCAAAACTTTTTTCTTAAATGAAACATTTAAAAAAGATAAATTAACACAAGGTCTTTTTCATGATTTAAATTCGTGTCAAAGTTTCATTCAATTTCAAGTTAGCAAAGAAAAGATTACATTACATGGGAATCCGGTCTTTAATTATCATGTTCAATTCTGGTCCTCAAGTCATCTAGCTCTTGGTATATCATAAACTATAAGATTCTTTGATTTGGATTCTTGCAATGTCAGTTCATTCGAAATGTCAACAAGAGAGACGTAGGAGTCTTCTTTTGATATGTTACAATGAAGGACATCCTCCTCCATAGTAATCAATTTTTTCTTTACAACAGATATGTTCTGTTTGGTCTTCTTTCTAAATTCTCTCATTTCATCTGATAATTCAATCACTTTCATCAACTATGATTGTAATTTATTAACCTGTGTCAGAAACGTAACATTCTTCAAGCCTTTTTTACATTCATTACATAAAAATGTTTTTTGTTAGATTTTAGTTCAAGTGCTTGTTGCTTAATAGTAGGTACTCCTGCACGTTTACGAGCATTGTCTTTACATCTTTCACATACTACAAAATTTTATTTATATCTAACAATTTAGTACACACAAAACACATCAATTCATCAGCATCACTCACAAGCTCCATTTTAATCAATCGATTCAAATACCAACAGAAGTTAATTTAAATTGTGGTCATCCCATAACTCACAAAAACCGACTCCAACTGTTATTCAAGCTTGACTGAAGTTGTGCATGAAGTTAGATATCTTTTTTTGCACACACACAAACTAAATCAGGATATTCTAGCATTGGTCTCATGAATTCCGCATAGGCTTTCTAAGCTGTCTCCATGACAAGGTCAACAAATACCTTTCATATCACATAAATTGACTCGTTAGCTTTCTTGTCATAGCTTAGGCTTGGCTTACCCACTTTAGATTCTGGGTGATAATCACTCCAAGGTCCATTTGCGATTCTGTTGATACAATAATATGACTGATGCTATAAGGTAGGGCCTTGGTTGTCCATGGACATGGTTGTTCTTTCCTCAACGTAGTATTGTATACTTCAGGACATTTAGAGGTAAAAGTTGTGTCAGATCATTTTTGTACTTATTGCAGATCCTCTTGGAGCTAGTTGTGGAATATCAGGGGGTTTACAAATAATTTTGTGAATTGCATAACAGTTCTTATCCAATTTCAGCTGCTCTCCAAAGTCAGTGGTGTACAAAATAAATAGCAGAGGTCCCGTATCTTCCTCCTGAAGCACTCACTGGCTCATCTCTGTGACAGTAAAATCGTCACCCACTTATACCTGCAAGATTCTGTTTTTAAAGTGCTCCCTAATCCAAGCTGAAAGGGGTTCACTAAAATTTGTATGCTCCACTTTCCAAAGCAGTCACTCATGTAGAACCATATCAAATGCTATTACGAAATCAAAGTATACTACGTCTGTTGGTTCCCTGTTCTCCAAGCTTTTCTTCAGATGTTTAGAGAGCATAAAATATTACATACAGTGGATCGGACCTTAGATGAAACCAATAACCTCAGGAATGAGATTATTTCTCTTTGCAAATTCCTGTATTCTCCTAGCTACAACCTTTTTCATGATCTTTCCTACTACATTGTAAGGCTATTAGGCCAGTAATTCTTTGGATTTCTATCTCCCTTGTTAACAATCGGGGGATCAACAGCTTGTTTCCAAGAAGAATCTTTTATGCTCATATACACTGTATGAAAATCATTGTCAGAATTGGGGCCATATGTATAACAAAGTTTCTCAGTGGGATGTTTGGGATTTCAATTGGGCCGGCTGCTTAATACACGTTCAAGTTAATAAAAAAATTGCATGATTTCAATTTAGTTAAATTAAATGTCTATTAGAATGGGGTATACATCTGATACCTTGTTGATGTTTAATGCAGATTTAATATTGACCTTTTAGACAAACTAGTTTGCAAAAACATTTCGTCATTTTGTTTGTTCAAATGTATGGGAGATCAACTTTTGAAAAGAGTGGTGTCAGATAAGCGAACAGAATCTCTTGTCTCCTTGTTCTATAATGTTTACCTATAGTTTTCCTTCTTATTCTCTTGAGTTTAGTCCCAAAATTTGGGGTTGCCCTTTAAATCTTGTAATCATTGTTACTTCCAGTCCTCATGTATTTGACCCATAGACACTTTTTTTACCCCTGGCTATTCTTCTCTGGATAAAACTTCAGTTTATCCAATTATAATCTTGGTTTTCATTTTCAGCGATACTGTTGTAGAATTGATGTCAGCTTATCTGGAAGATCATTTTAGTGGTTATCAATATCCCTATCCCTGTCATTTTACACAGCTCTTTCACATGATAATAAGAGTTCCAATTCAATGTTTATTTATTTATTTTTATTCATTTATTTTATATAAGAGAAGGAACACAGGTAAAACAGGACGGATGGATTTATTTGTATAACAATTTGTTATAAAAGCATTACAGAGTAATGGAGTAAAAATACTCTGAATGCTCTCTTACACAATAAGGATAATGAGTCTGAGTCTGCAAAAAGGCAATATCTGTTCTAGCATTTTCTGAGACTTCATTCACAAGTGCCACCATTTCATACAAAGTTGATTTCTTCTGATTCTTCAAATTCTGATTTCTTAATGGCCGATGAACTCAAGCAGCACAATGAGGAACCAGCAATGAAATCTGCGGTTGACACTCTAAGATTATTCTAAAAACTTTTAAAAATAAAACTACTGTTGCTAATTGATGTTTCTTGGCCAATCTTTGTATAATTAAATTTAGTACAAAGATACGTATTGCAGTTTGCTCTAGGTGTGTAAGCTCCAGTGTCTTTAAATTCTAAAAACTTCCAAAATCTACACTGACATTACCCAAGAGCAACCACAAGATATTTGCAACCAGGAGGAGAGGCTTAGTCTAATTGGAGAGGCTTACTCTAACTTTGAGCAAACCAACGTAAAGAACAATACTCAAAGTACTCTGGTAGGTTCTGCTAGTTAAATATAATCAGTTTATATCTAAAGAGGCTCATAACTACATTTTGAAGGATTTAGGTTGTACTTATAATTTCAAAATTGGCTTTGTAGTTGGGCCTTGAATTAACTGACAATTAGTGATTCACTCGATTAAATACTAAATTATAATAATGTCTTAAAATTAACAGAACCAAAGCATATCTGCTGATATCTATTCATTATTTAATTGGGAGAATTGTAATCAATCTATTGAAAGTAGTGGACATTTCGTTCAAAGAATGATTCTAAGTGCAAAGATTAGTGAGCATTTATAAATGCAATGTCCAACAATTGTCCTTACACCAAAATATTTTAGTGATTAGAATTCTAGATATGCATTAAGCTTTCAAGTTAATTTGGACAGTAGGATTTCTTTGATGTAGTTTGCTACAAAAGACAAGTGACAGTCTTGGTAAACATAAAATAGAATTAAGTGTTACACAATTTAAAAATTCAGCAGAAGTTCTTGAATGAATAAAATTATTTGCTCTGCACCAACTTCCAAATTACATCTTAAAAACTCACCATCCATACTCCTTGAGGTAAGGCCACGGCCACTCAAGCTACGTTCAAATCTTGGAGCAGGTCGTTCTACAAATGCCTTTTTTGTCTCGTAGTGGGTGCGTCCGGAGTATCGGAACTTAGAGCCAAAACGCGGGAACAGCCCAGTCTTGTGAGTAGGTTCAGGAGTCATTAATCTAGAGAAAATTACACAGTAAATTAATACAAATTATCCGTAAATTTTACCTCTAATAGAAAAATCCCTAGTTCAAACTCAAAGACAACTGGCAGGATCCTGAGAACATTCTGAATCTGATATTCATCCATCGAACTAACCATCAATGTCTGTCTATCCAACCTTCCAAATGCCTGAGTCTGTCTATCTATCCATCCATCCAACTGTTCGTGTCGGTCAATCCATCTACCTGCGCCTATCCATCCATTCATTAGTCCATCTCATCTCAATCCAACTGTCTGTTCATCAGTGAGTCTGTCTCCTCCCCATTTAACTATCCATCTCCACAGTTCATCTCTTCTCCATCCTGTATGTCACACTGTCTTCTCTTCATTCCTCACATGGTCTCCTCTCCATTCAACTATTCATCTGTCAGCCTGTCTCCTCTCCATCCAGCCATTAGTACTTCCATCTCCTGTCCATTCATCTGGCAGGTAGATGGCTTGACAGATGAATGATCTCTCCATTCATCTGTCAGGCCGTCTATCTCCTCTCCATCCTGTCAGTCAGTCAGTTTTTGGACGCAAAGTCCTACACCAATATTATTGAAGAGAGCCTTTTTGTAAACGCTTTTCTTCAAAATTAGATCTTTAAATAATGTCATGAACATATTTCTTAAAATATGAGTAGTTTTCATGCAATTTGGACTAAACTTTTGGAGTAATTTTTAAAACTATAGGAACAATATTTTCTTAAAAACAACTTCAAATTTTGTCTTTCAAACTGAATAGAGCTTAATGCTTAATAATACGGCATAAGGACATTTTTCAAAATGGTCTGTGTTGCAAAAATTGCATAATGGATTTTCCCCCTAAACTTGTCATACTCCCTTAATATTACAGAGAGAGATTTCTCTCTTAAAGCAATCTTTTCCTAAATATTAGATCTTTATATAATCTCTCTCTTTTTTTTAAGACATCATTTTTAGATAACTTGGAGTGGTATTATGATAACTATGCATTGTAGGTGTTGCAAACCACACAACATTAAGAATTCATTGTCCCAGTTAAGTATAAGAACCACATTAGCATAGAATAAATCTCGCTTCATACACTTAAATGCTCAAATTTAAATCCCAACCCAGGCAAATACATTTTCTCTTTAAATAATCTGTAACTGAGAAAGAAATAGAAAGAGAAAAAACTTAAGATTATATTCAAAATAAAACTGACTATACCTGAAAAACGTGTGGTGTTCAACAGACACTTTCCACAATTTTTTTGCTGCCCGATGATTGGCTAATTTGAAGCCAATGGTAGATTCATACTGTTCAAATTCACCAGGTCGAATTTTGATGTAGAAATGATGTCTTTTATATGAAATTTTAAGAATCTTAGGCCAAGCAAACCTATTGATACGTAATCTGGAAAAGAAAAAAAATTTTAAAAATTGTATTTATATAAATTGCCCATTGGATTTTCAAAATAAATATAATAAATGCTTCAATAAACATATCTATGTTTTTATGTGAAATATGCAATAAACCATTTCTTTAATAATTGTCTTTAATGAACTCGGGATCAATTATATTTATTAAGAAAAATACAAATAAAATGTAACATTTTCTAACAAGATATTCTCTCATTTTAACCCTTAGATTGAAACAGACAAACTTATGCAGTAACAACAGTAGAACGTGATATAATAGTAAATTCCTGCAAAAATGTATAAAAAGTGTGATATAATAAAAGATCTCATGGTATTTGGTATGAAAATAATTGCATCAAGCCTGCCATTAAGAGATCATACATAGTTGGACATTCCAGAGCCAAAGAGTAGAGGTTGTTAAAATGTGTTAATAAATACAGAGACTCCATGTTCCATGTCAAGGCGCAATAATATGATGTTTCATTACGGCCTGATGGTCATTAGATGCTATAAATGTGAAGTAGGCTTTGGAATTCTTGGTTATGTGAAAAGTGAAATATTCTCAGTCTCCTGAAAGCAGTGGAGCTGTGAACATCTAATGATAAGTGGTATGTGTCAATGTTAGTTTTCATTGTAATTTGGGTTATTTGGTAAAAGATATTGAGGCAAATAGTTGATGGTTAATTCTTATAGATCGACAAGCTGTAGAATTAAATTTCAGAGGCATTATTGTTCATAAATTATAATTAGTAATGTAAATAATATTCTAGTAATAATAGTATATAATGTTATAGTAAATTTAGTTGATTCAATTTAAACAGACTTTGTATTTTCCGAAGGGTTTGTGTTAGGATAGCTCCATATCTGGGAAGAAAAATATTAATAAGTAGATAGAAACAGTAGTCGCAAACAGAGGTTTCATCCAAAACCTAGGGACGGCCAGTCGTGTCACAACATAATATATTAAATTACTTAAAAGATCAAATAATGAGAGACATTCCAGGGCGTATTTGGAAATTATTCCGACACTAAGCCAAAAACATATTAATAGAGGTACAGAAGACATCAACTGCACAGCACCGGATGTGGAAACCTTTTCAGAAGATAAGCATTTGAGAAGTCTCATAAGCTTATGAACACGAGAGATGAGAGGAGAGAGGAGAGGAGAGTAGAGAGAAGAGGAGAGAGAGAGCGAGTGAGAGAGAGAGAGGGAGGGGAGAAAAAAGAGAGAGAAAATTATAAAAAAGAGAAAAAGAAAGAAACAACAACAATCACAAAACGATAAGTTCAATTCGTTTCAATCATTTATTTTAAGAGATCTAGAATATTGTGTAAAATTCTAGTAATAAATGTCAAATTTGATTCTTTTTAAAGAGAAAAGGCTGATTGTAGTTGCCATCAGTTCAATAGTAAGTTTTTCTTCCATAGAACTTCCAGTAATCGTGATTCTGTATAGAATTACTCGTACACATGCAACAGGTATGATGATTAATGTTGTGTGTCAGAACCGACGATTGAGTGTGATAATTTGACAAAATTTGAAAAGAATAAGATAAAAATAATAATGTTAAAATTGAAATATATTTCAATAGCATGACATATGTAAAGTGTAATTTATACTTTCACAATAAAATATTTGAGAATCTCTAGCTAACAAAGAAACAAATTTAAGAACTTTTAATCTGCTTTCCATTTGTACATTACAAGTACTGTAAATATATCTGGTCAGAAAAAAATAGTTGTAATAATGTTTCGAATATGCCAAACTCAAAAAACAACAAACAACAGCTTTTCAAATTTGGGCACTTTTGAAAATAGTAACAGCTGATGACAAACATATTGCAGATGTAACAATCAGAAAGAAATTTGTTTTAAAAAATAATATTGGCTGATTAAAATATCATTTCTGAGAATTTGATATCTCCTCCTTCCAAGAAACTTACAGAATTAAAACTGAAAATTAGTTCCAAAGTATTTGCATTTATTCTAACCTTCTGGTGAAGTATCTCCACCTACAAGACGACTAGGTTAGAGTTTATGAATGGTTGAGAGCCTGGATGCTACCTTTAAATGAATCAAAATGTATGGTCATGCATATTGGAAGATCCTACCCTAATCAAAATTAACAAATTGGAGAAAGAAATATAGCTAAAACTGAAGTTATGAAAGATCTAGGGATCTTAATCTCTAATTATTTCAAATTTGAAAGTCAAGCGAGTTACACTGCAAAAAAGGTTTATAAGGCTATTTTCTCACTGTAGAGTCTTCAACACAATACAAAGCAAGGTATTTACTTTTCTGCATGACCTTCATTCTTCCAATAATTGATATTGTGATTTGGAATCCTTATTTTATTGAAGATATAAAGCTGTTGGAAAATGCACAAAGGAGTGCCACACATGTACCCACAGATCTCAAAAATATGGCTTAGAATGTATGACTGATAAGACTTAGTTTTCTGACATTTGCTGCTAGAAGACAATGTGACGACATGATTCAAACCTAGATCTTATTTGATTATAATAACTCTGACCTTGACAACGTTTTATGTCAGTCTGAAAATTTGCAAATAGGAGAGCATGAAACTCATGGAATCTGCAAACAATCAAATACAACACAAAAACGTTTTGAGCAACCAAGTTGTCAACACCTGGAATACTTTTTCCGAGAATGACACAGTGGAAGCATCTAGGCATCATGATTTCAAATGAGCTTACAATCATCTACTCAGTGAGAAAGGCTATGGACTCTTTTCCATTAATAATTGTGATAAAACAATTCTGTGATATATTAACATAATTATATTAGCACAGATTCAGACATCAGATATTTACTGTTGTCTGAATATTAATTTAAACAAGTAAAGGTAAATAAGTTTTGTTAGCACAGAAAGAGTAAAATCTAATTGTTTTTGTTATTTTTGTAGTTAATTTATTATTATTTTAAACAAGAATAAATGGGAAAGCATATTAAGTTTACCTGTCACGATAGACTAAGAGGCCCGAGGCACAGACTCCTAACATAATATCAACATTTTCAGAGTCCTTTGCTGGATGCAAATCTACACCATACATTGCAAGTTTCTTAGCATTTTCTAGGTAATGTAATTCTGCCTCAGCTGGAGTCTGCCCCCTGAAAATTATTAAATAATATAAATTTCAAATAATTATGTGGTGTGAGAATGTAATAATCAAACGTTTTCACACATGGCATTTCTACTTTTATGTTTATAATGTAAAAAAAACATACTTATGGGTACGATGCAGATCCATGACTTTCTCTTCTAACTCTGGTGTCTGATTAGGAGCAAAACGAAAGTCTTTTAGGTACGTGCGACCATGCTCTTCTGCATCAAAATCACCAACTTCTGACTGTACCAAGTATGAACCCAACAGAGCGTGTGTCACAAATGAACAAGGCAACCTTTAAAAAAATTTTAAAAAACAGTTAACATGTTGATTAATTTAAAATTCACAATTATCTACATTACATATTGTGTAATTTATTAGAACATCTTTTCAAGGTAAAATTGTGCTTTCTAAACATTTACACAAGTTAAATTTTAAATATCGAGAACCAATTCTTCTTGTCCACATTAACTGAAACCAAGTTTAAAATAATTCATCACATATATTTTTATATAAAAATGAAATTACACTTACTTGCCCTCCAAAATATCATTTCTTATCTGCAAACAAAGTTGGTACCTGAAACACACACACAAAAAAAAAAAAACATATGAGAAAAAACATGTTAGTGCTGAGCAAACAGAATTGAATCTACCAGGGAACATACTAAAATAAATACTGGACTTGCCCCAAGGAATACATGCCAATAATGATTTAACTCTTCAACGTGAAGAATTGAAAGCTCTACTCATTACTATGGCTGCCAAGCAGAACAACCCAAACCTCACTATTAAGTTTCTTGAAGACAACTCATCAAGTGCTAAAACTTAGAGGAACAACATCAAACAGTAACTGCAACATTCTCAATAACTCAAGCAAAAATAATGTATACTAATATTTCATTTCTTAGATCAAAATTCCTCTTACATCAGTAAGAATGCTGGAAACACAAGTCATCAATCCTATCATAATAACTGTCACAGCAACCCAGCTAAAATCTGATATAACAAATCCATTTAGCAACCTTGTAATAACATGCATAGCTGCAGACGGAACTACAGGAAAACCGATGTGAAGCAATGAAAACGCTGCTGCCTGACCTTTATGGGGTGCATTCCCATCAAATAATGATAATGAAATAAATTTAATAAATATGAATGAATAATGAAAATAAGATAAACAACCTTCTTCATCTTCTACCAAAAAGAATTACGTTTCAACCTGTTATGATGTTCACTTCTTCTTTGGCCAGCCTACGTCTCTCCATCCTCTTGGGATATATTGAAGAGCAAATGCTAGCAATTTTTGATTTGGCTCCTTTCACACTATTCGGTTCACACTATTTCTTCTTATCGACACATATTTTTGCTTATGTAGGAATGACATTCACTCTCGTTTCTTAAGGATGAAAGAATGAAATAATGTCAACAACAAATCAGCATTCCCACAATTGTTTTCTTATATCCATCCACTTTCCTCTTTTTATCTAGCGGGTTTATTCCAGAGTACTTCTTAAAAATTTCATTTCTACCACCTGAATTCTTCTCTTATCTTTTTTCAATATTACTTTTGATTCCCTACATTGCAATATTATTTAAAATATGTACCACATGCTGTAGCATGTCTTTGCTACCTTCCAAAATAACTTGGTCGTCAACATAACAAAAAGAGCCGAAATACTGTAATCCCCCAACATATGTGAGAGTTCGGTACCCAAAAACATCGCAAATGTTGAGTCTATCTTTTAATGAAGAAAGTGGGGTTAGGTTCCTAGATATCGAAAAACTTATAAAAAGAAAGAAAAAATATCTGACAATCAATTACAGTAAAGCTGAGCAAGCGCTACTACAAACATAATTCACAATTAACATCCCAAAATGAAGAAATAAAATATTGTTTGAAACTTATGTCAACATTGAAAGTGATGAGATACGGTGTTGGTAATTGTTTCTGTTTCATCATCCTTCTCGTTCTAATATCAAAATATGGAAGAGTTGTTGCTTCTATTCTCTCCTAAATATTGAAGTTATTTCCATGTTTGTATCACATTCGAATGTCAGTTCCAGAGAGCTTGTTGATTTTAGAATGCCTTTAACAGTTTTGACTTTGAAGTTGCTTCAGGAGGCAATTTTACTTCCATTACCTCATCGTCACCGTCGAGGAGGTTTTCTTCACTGATGATTTCCTGAAGTTGTTCTACAAGGAGCTATTACACAAGAGTTGCAAAGATTTGGAATGGATTTTCTGTTCATTTGACCAAAACACTTATCTCCAATTTGATGCAACTTATTTGAATTGTTATACAATTGTGTTATTCTGTAAAGGTGAATTGACATTTTATTTTTGAATATTTTTGCAGAAATTGATACTTTAAGCTTCGACGTCTGCCGAATTTGTTTCCCAGATGACGCTGATAAAGGAAATGAAATGTGCTCCCTTTCAAAAACAAATCAGTACAACCAAAAAATGCACTTGTGAATGTTAAAACCGGTAGCATTTCTCTAATCGCGAATGTTTGAAATTTGCAAATAGTGAGTTCACTATAGCGAGGGATTATTGTACTTATTTCTCTGAAGAAGAATACCTTTATCTACCTGTAGCTTTCATACACTGAACATGTCACCCATATTAACATTAAAAATTGTGGGAGAGAGACTGCAACCATATTTCACACCTTTACTTGTGGGATTCTCCTTCCTTAACTTTCTGTTTTTATCTAAGGACATCATGCTTCCAGGTACAAAGGCATTTAATGGCTCCTATAGAATTCTCCAAAGCAGTATTCTACATTATCAAAAGCTTTCTCTAATTCTACAAATTCCATACATGTTTTGCAGTTTAAAAAAAAGAAGAGAGTTTTTGTGTATTGAGGACATTTGTACCAGCTCACCCTTTTCAAAAACCAACTTGCTCTTCTGATAGAAGCGAGTCTACTATGGCTTCCAAACGGTTGTCTAATATACTAACATGCAATTTACTAGACATATCTAAGAGGCTCATTCCTCTTTAATGATTGGTTTCCAAGTAATTTCCCTTTTTAAAGTGTGATATTATTTTTGCTTGGAATCCTCCTTTGGGAACTTCATGTTTTTTCCTGAATGTGTTATAAAAATGTAAAAGACTCGAAAGGAATACAATTCCAGCACATTGCAAAAGTTCAGTGTTTATCCTGGTACTTTACACTGTTACTTATTTTTAGGGCTTCTTGCAACTTTTCTTAAGTCAGATAGTCTTTTTCTGCAGGGTTTTCTTTGTTTCCAATTTCTTACATATTGTCCTCATTCCTCAACTTTTTGTGATGTGTAATTTGTAATGTGTTATCCAATCACTTATATCCATTGTGGCAATATTGTTGATGCCCTGAATAATAATAATAAAAAAAAGTCAAATTTTGTAAATTGGGTGCTTTTTTATTTGTGTTAATTATTCCTTCTAAACAAATATATTCATTTCTCTTGTAAATAATAAACACTTTAACTGTTTCTGGAGTGTTTATATGCTTCTCCAATGCAAATTTTTGCATAGAAAGTATCTTTTCAAACCAACTTTTGCTCAGCCATTCGGAAGATCCAAGGAGTTTATTAGAAAAAAATATGCTTAAAATTGTCTTAAGAGCTTATTTTTGAAGTTCTGACTTTTCGTCCCTGGACACCCTGTATTTACAACTCCTCTGCTTTTTCTTTCTTTCTGTTGTTACGGCTAAGTTTATGTGTTTCTCTTCACAAGCTTTTGCTAATTCCCGTTCCTTTTCTGAAATACCTATTCCAGGAAGACATTTTTAAATAATCCATTATCCGATTATGTTCCCCAGTTTTCTTTGCTTAGTCTACATATTTACGTTTGCCAGGCAATTTGTATGGTCACTTAAAGTAATTTTTTTTTTTTGTGGTTCGGTTGCTGGCCCTCTCTCTGCTTCAACCCCCAATCTGGAGAACCAAGAATTTGTATTGGGCTTACATCCCTAGAGAGGATGGCTTCACTGTGCGCTCAGAGCCCTTTCGGTCCATGGTTTTCTGCCAGGGATTTCATTCTTTTAGCCAATGGGCTAATCCCTATCTACAAGGTAACAGGGGCAGCACTTATTTATTGGCATTGTCTACTTGCCATAACATTAGGTTATCATCAAGCATACATTGTTTTCAATGAGTGTAGTTTTGCCAGAAACTACACTCGCAAAATCTCATAATCTAGTCTGCTTGGTTCGGGGATCTCCAGTCTTGCCATCATTATTATCCCTTGATTGCACATCTGCTAGTTCTTAGTTCCTCACTAAGAGCATTTAGTCTAAATATTTACTTTGGCCTGAGTGATCACTACACTCGACCTCACGTCTGTCTATTGTATGGATTTTTCCCAATGAACATCCACCAACAAAAGTTAAGTCGCACTATATAGCCTCATACTTTGACAGAATCACAGAAGCACACCTGTGTGGAATGGTGTGAAGAAATGTTGAAAAGTCTTGAAAGAGGTGGCTTTAGGCACATTCCAGACATAGTTATTGGTTACTGGTGACAAAACGTGAATTGATCAGTTTGATCCTGAAAATAAGCGCCTTTCTATTGTATGGATTTTTCCCGATGAACATCCACCAACAAAAGTTAAACAGCCTCGAAGCATCAGAAAGAAAATGGCTGCAATGTTCTTCTCCAAAAGCAGTCATGTCACAATTTTCCACTAGAAGAACAAAGAACTGTTACTGCTCTGTGGTACATAACAATATGTCTACCAAAACTTTTCTCCAAGCTTCAAGAATGGAGATTGAAGACAAAACTGCAGGGAATAGTCTTGCACCATGAAAATGCATCTGTGCATACAGTCAACCTCACAATTTAGTTCTTGGAGTCAACAGAAGTTAAACTAATGACTCACCCACCTTACAGTCCTCACCTGGCCCAACGTAATTATTTTCTGTTCCCTACAGTCAAAAGTCACATGTGAGGAAGGAGGTTCTCAAGTCCTGAAGAAGCTGTTGATGTCTACAAAAGTAAACTTTTACCTCTCGAAGAAAATGAGTGGAAATATTGTTTTGCAAATTGGTTTATGAGAATGCAAAAATGTAAAGAATGTTGTGGTAAATATTTTGAGAAAATACAGTTATCAAAATTATTTCAAGTTTCTTAGATTTTATATATCTCAAAACTTTCATAGCTACCCTCGTATCATAATTAGCAAAGTTTCATGGTCAAAACTGGTAACAGACTCTCAACACCTCACACAGTTTAAAGTGGTATCCCACAAGGATCCTAATCCTCTTTATTCTTTATACTTGCAATTTGGGATACAGCATTAATCCAGCATGAAACAGCATGGAACACCCCACCACCCACACATTGGGAATGTTATTTTGAGACTAGTTAGTTACTAGCCAAAATTACCTCAAAGTGTTGATTATACACAATCTGAAATGACAAGGAAACATAGCTACCTGTGACTAGGCAAGTTCAGCTTTCTGTATCTAATATGAAAATCCTTCCATAAGTTGAGGATCTCCACGACTAAGAAAATGTGCATGGTATAAATTCAACCCATTCTTCAAAATGTCAGCATTACATGTGCTCCCAATTTCAAAAAAGATGAGGAGCATAAAGAAAAATTCAAAGAAAGGTCACACAGATACCCACTGAATTCTGATGTCTTACACATTCTGAGATATTATATATATATATATATATATATATAAGAGCCATCTTCATCAGGGCCACTGACAGTAGACTTTGAGGACATCATCTGAAGCTTCGAAAGGAGTATACGAGGACCTGAGCTCATCAACAGGATTGTCAATTGTTGGAATTGTCTCCCCCATGCATATATTTTGGCCAGGACTGTTTACTCTTTCAAGAAGAGGCTGGACTTCATTATCTCCCTTTGAAGTGGAAACTATTATTCACTTGGATAAAGCAGATTACCAATTGTGATAGGGTTGCTATTACATACAAGTGTAAATATGTATGATGCAATTGACTTGCAGATGTTTTTAATTGATATATGACATTTTATTAATTTATTTATTTACACCAATTGGCATCGTAGAAAATAGTAACAAATAAGTTTCAAAAATTATCAAAGTACATATAATATAATAACATATAATATAATGCATATAATAATATATAACATAAATACATATAATCGAGATATATCATTGTTTTCGAAAGTATAACACTTTTTAAATTTGACAAAAACAATGATATAGATTCTCCAAAAAATTTGTCAGAACAACATTTACCAGCTTCATTATTCTGTTTCTTGGACCATGATATACGTAATTTTTTGAGATCTTCACTGAGTTCAACAATATAAGGGATCTCAGGTCAAGTTTTGTTTAGATGAATTCAAATTGTTCTAGTATTTCTGGACAATCAATTTCACAATCAATAATCTTATAAAAATATGTAAGATAAATAATTCTTCGACTTGAAAGACAGTCAATCATGAAATGATCATAGATTTCGTTGATGCTCATGATGTGACCTCTGATACTCATGTAGTCCCAGACATATTTACAAAATTTTTTCTGAATATTTTCATTTCTTACATTACAAGAGTATCTGTGTATGGTGACCAGGTTGTTGAGCAGTATTCAATTATTGGACAGACCAAGGTAGAGTATAGATGAATTAGCACATGTGTATTATTACATTCCTTTCCAGATCTGAGTATAAATCCCAGTGTCCTAAATGCTTTAGATGTTATACTGTAGAGTAGAGTAGAGATGAATTAGCGTATACTGTCCACAAGAATGGAGAACTTAAGTTTATTGTCAATAAAAATGCCCAAGTCCTTTACAGATGCAACTTCACGTTGATGCCCATTAAGGTAGAATACTGCAGGTTGCCATTGGGGGAACAAAAGAATGACATCACCACGTACTTACCAACATTCAGTTTTGGTTATATTCCTCAGACACCATTTTGATTGATATGTTAACTTGAAATGTGAAAATCACTTTTATCTGTCCGCCATTAATAATAAATAAATTCTAAGGACTGTTGACATACAACACTTATTTAAATTACTAGCAATAATGTCAGAAAAGTCTGGTGCAAATTAATTTTTTATGTTTTAATTCTTACACAAATCAATGGTTCTAAAGTCAACTCCAGAGATATCATTCCCAAGGTAAGAAAACAAATGATTTAATAAAAAACAACTTACCACTCAAAATAGGTATTTTAAGAACAAATGTAGGCTACAATTTAACAACAAGAACTAAACCATATTATTCCAACAATATCTGTTGCAAACAAACATATTTCCTTATGAGTAAAATTTATCTTCGCAGGCAAGGCATACTACAGAAATTAGGAAAATGTTTAAACAAACCTAGTGATGTCCTCGTGAAGCTGAGCTGGATCAGGTGGATAAAATTTGACTTCAAAGTTGAATTTCCATGGTTCATTTTTGAGGAACTTGCTGATCCGTCGATCCATTTCCAACCAATTCCTAGGGTCATGTCTATCAGCATAAGTGAGACCAAAGTAGTCCTTTTCTATGAGATTCAAATGGTCACACACTCGAGCCAAAAGTTCCGAACCTTTTGCTTTTCGCTGAAAATAAAAAAGAAAAAGAATCTTATTACATAGTTGACTAAGAGAAAGTAATACATTTTGTAAGACTAACAGATACGAAGTAAAATCTGCATAGCATTGCTGAAGAGACTAAGTATTTTCTTTTGTCACAGAGAGTTTTTGTAATGAGAGAGTTTTTTTTGAATCTTCCACAATTATTCCAAATGTAGGCGGTTTCCTTTACTAAATGTTTTGCCACTATTTCATCTATAGTTTCTTATGAGTTTATTTCATGTCTTGGGATATGATGGGATTTTTTTTGCAAAACAATACAAATTGTAAACAAAAAGGACAAAAACGTCTTTCTTATAAATGTTTGTATCTTAATAATAAGCTGTTGGAAGCTTTTGAAAACAGATTATAAATTTAAAGGAAATCTGCAGTGATGAAAAGTTGGTTCATCATAGAGAATGGTTGCTATGCTACAGAAAGTACATCAATATATCGGTTATATGAAAAACCAATCAAATTTGCAGAACTATATTATTCGGAGTTTTACTTTTTAAGAAGTGGGTTATCTGGAATTTATACAATTACTTATTTTATTTATACTTATACAATTTCTAGGAAGTTAAATACGTTTTAACAATTAACTTAAAACATGCACTGTAAGTTGCTTATTCCCTTAATCAAAACTGGAATTAAAGAATTTGAAGCCCCACTGTTTTGAAAATGACCACCACTAAATCAATCATTCTTAACATGTAAAAAAATGTTTAGATTCATTAAACCATTGGTCTGCATGTAATAAATTTCAATTTAATGAGTAATTGTGGACAATAAAATCAAGCTACGTAACTTTTCATTTTACTCACAACAACAACAACAAAACACCAAACAAACAACGATATCACTGTTAACAGAATCAAAGCAATTTTTCTATGGCCGGCCGGCCGGAGAAATCTAATGCAGCAGAAAATATTTTACTTATTGTATCAAAACTTTTATATTAATTTTAATTCTTTTAATGTCACCTGGTAATGAGTTAAAGTATTCTATATGTATTATATGTGGATTTATTGGAGTGAGTTGTTGATACTGTTAACCTGATGAATGTCATTTCTATGACATATGTTGTAATTATAAATATCAGTTTTAAATGAAAATATGTTTTTACTATTAAGTAAGTAGTTTTGACAAAAACTGCGGATTCGATCATAAATGGGCAAGGCCATGGCTATGGCCACGACCAAGCTGTTTCCAAGCTCAATGAAGAGCAGCTTGCAGCTCTCACATGGATTGAATTTGCTTACATTTGTACTTTTTTTTTCCATTTTACCTAAAATCCTTAGCTTATAGAAGACTTTCAAATTTTTAAATGCACAATCCTTAACTTTTATTATGTCAAAACACATCTTCAGAAATGACAGTTGTATCAATTTTTAGCTACTAAAGAAGGGTTTCTCTATTTAACTGTTCTTCCCGATTTACCAAATTTTTCCCTACAGTAATACTGCAGTGAAAACAAATGGGTTTTTGATTGGAGAAAAAAAGACTAGTGAGACTACAGAATAGCTCAGACTTTCTCACACTTGTTGGGTTTCTAATCTCTTTACTCTATGCTAGCATTTCGGTAGTAGCCCTGCCCTTGACCCACCTGTAACCTGTGGCACCGAAATAACATTTTTTAACATTTTCTCAATTTTTTGGTCTCCTCATAGTAGAAAAGTAAGTCTTCAAGAATATTACATAAGGGTAAAACATATTCCTATAAGCAAATTTTCATTGAAGCAATTGGAGCTGTCTTTTGAGAGAGTTTCTGAAAATGAGAAACTTGAGCTAATTTTCACAGAGAAGTTTATAAGAAATAGTTTCAGGCATTAGTGTTCACAAATGCAGTAAAGTGCAGAAAATGGCCATAATTTAAGAATGAACAACAGTGAGCGATATTTTGAAACCATTACCTTGGTGTAGTTTTTGAAAAATTAACAGAAAACATAAAAATGGCGCATATCACATGTACTTTGGTGAATTTAGTTCTATTCGTACCTACAAAAGGTTTTGAGAAAAACAATTTGAGTCATTCTTTGGAAAATGTCGTTTGTACATTTCTGAAAATGGGCAATTCTGAGCTCGTTTTCACTGAAAACCTTTGAGTTTTCGAGAATATTCGTAAGAAATCGCTTGAAGCACTTGTATCACCAATACTCAAGTATAAAACGCCCATAATATAACAAATTTTGAACTTTTCCAATTTTCGAAAATTCAGAAATTTATTCGAAACGGGCATCTGCGCCGATTTTTAAGAGTCCTTTACGTTATCCGAGGGTAAAGTGTAATAAATTAATGGAGACACTTTTTAGGATAATTGAAATTTTAAAGATGGTTGGTATGGTAATATTTTGCCAAACAGAAATTATATTGACATAATTATTTATTGGTGTTTTATTAATTTATGTTCTCAATAACGAATTAACCGAGTAGTTTTGTGTGTGTGTGTGTGTGTGTGTGTGTGTGTGTGTGTGTGTGTGTGTGTGTGTGTGTGTGTTTCACGGCCCTGAAGATGGAACTCCAAAACGTGTGGACACAGGAATATATTTTTGGACATAGCCCACTTGGCCAAGTCCTATTATCTGAAACCTGTGAATTATCAAAAATTGTAGTGTAAATACATGCGTTTATATAAAACAGGTCGGTGCAGGAAATTTGACGACACTCCTACACGACACACACTATCGTGAAATGCAATCCCACGGAAGGGCCCACTGTACCTCGATGTTGACGTCGAGTAGCGTGCCGTCGAGCAGGGCCACGCGCGCCAGCACCGTCTTCCCCTTGGGCGGCGCGGCGGGGGCGGCGGGGCTCGCATGCCGCGGGGACGCCTGCCCGTTCTCGCCGTCGGTGGGCGTGGTCGCCGCCTTCGTTTCCTCGGGCATCTGTGGGCAACAGGAGGGCAAGGGTCATTTAGAGTGCAAATCGTAGGGGGCAAAAAAGTCTAAAATAGAGGAAAAGAAAGTAAAGACATTACAGCCCTTCATATACTATGTTCTACATACTACAACGGCATTCAGGGTTAATGAGGCAACTACAATCAGGGTTTGTGCCGTCAGTATCATGCTCAGACTGCCTCAACATCTCTGATGTTTTCAGAAAACGTTCACAACCATTTTTTTTTCTTTTTCTTTTCACAACTGGTATAAAAACACGCCGAGTTTTCCGGCAAAAATCTGTGTTTCGTCAATCTCCTTTTCGTTTTCTAAGAAACAAATCTTTGGAAGACATCAACGACGATTTCCGAGTAGAACCTCCAAAAAAATTTCTGAGCACTTAACCGAGGCAATTAAACGATGTCACAACAGCTAGATTTCAACGAAATTTCGTTAACCATTAGCACCAGTATCGAACCCAACAGGATGCTGGGAAAGAATAAGCCGGAAAATACAACAGCAGAGCACGAGGAACGCGAGAAGGAAGCGGAGATGAGTGTCACAAGCACCGGAAGCAAGGTTCGTCCATTTTCAAAGAGCCAACCCCTTGTAAGAGCACTATCAGGCGGAGGCTGCATGATAAATGAAAATTACACTGAATCATACGAGCATAGCATTACAATCTGTTCACTCCTGAATTTTTCATATAAGGCGCCTCTAAGAGTGAAAATATGGGATATAATATACAGAAAGAACCCACTTGTAGATGTACATCCAGATACGTAAGACATGACACAAATTATGAATTCAGAGATTTTTTGCCCATAAATACTGCAAATACAGTCAAATTTTTGTAAGGTCTTAGGAAGTATGTTTCAGCCATTTGGTGAAGAGAGATGGCTGCAAACTGAAATAGAATTCTTGTATCTATAATGGTGGCGGCGAGCTTTAAGATAAAGCCATAAGGCTCGAGCGTACTGATGACTGGAGGTCGCGGGTTCGTCTCTACCAGGCGCCGCAAATTTGCGTGATGTGTTTAGCATCGTTGAGTTTGTGGCGCTTGCCGGAGTCTAATACGTATGCCGTCTGCTGCAATCAGTGGCTTTCCTGCTCGCTTCCAGGCAAATGCAGCAGCACGGACCTCACGTGATCCTTCCTTCCCCATCCTGTCCCCATTCCCTTTCCTTAGGGCCTGCGCTTTGGGATGGCGATGGCACCCATCTTCAAATGGCCCTTCCCCCAAACATTAAAAAAAAAAAATTCCATCTAGTGTTAGACATAGACCAAGACAAGACAGTAGGCGCCAGGAGAAGAATTATTGTAAGATTACCTAACCGTTACCAATTGTATGAGGAAATGTAAGCCATTTGTAACACCACAAGTTATAGTTTCAAATACTTTAATTTTTGAATAATTGAAGACATTGTATTTACTACAAATAAATCATTTGTTGACTCCATTGAGGAATTATGTTATTAGCTTGCTATCGGCTCGTAGGATCATGGAGGTTTTGTAATACAGTTTCTAACATCATTGCATACGATTATGAAATCTGTCTTCATGCTTAAAATAGAGTGTACACAGTGATATCAATTACACAGGCCAACGACCAAAAACCTTTTTGTATGTGTTCACATAATTCTTATTATTTTAAGTGCGCTGATTCCAAAAATAACATTAAAAATGCCATATCACCCACCATTTGTTCACATTTTAACATTTTCTCTGTATAGCTAGGGAAATGCTGCTCTGAGTATCTAGAAATGTATGATATGCAGGAAGTTATAAATTCCCATACTTGCTATGTGAATGGAGTAGTAGGACACGAGATTAGCACTTAGTCTAGAAAGAATTGGCCTGTAAGAAAATTTTTCAATCCAGGGGATAAGAACATTTTAAGGGAACATCTGGTAGATCAACACAAGATTATGCTGCCTCCATTGCACATAAAATTAGGTCTCATGAAACAATTGCCTTACCTAAAGATAAGATACCTTTGTGAAAAGTTTACCCAATTATCTGCGGCAAAATTATTGAAAAAGGGTATCTTCATTGAGACTGATACTAGAAAAGTGATGTTTGATCCCCAATTTGAACTACATATGACAGAAAATGAAAATGAAGCGTATAGTGCTTTTATTCACGTTGTTAATAAGTTTCTAGCATACAAAAAAGACCCACACTATCAAGTAATTGTTGCCAATATGCTGAATGTTTTAAAGAAATTGTGATGTTTAATGAACCTCAAGGTTTACTTTTTAAACACTCATTCACAATTCTTTCCGGGCGATTTAAGTGATGTAAGCGAAGAACAAGATGGGCGTTTTGATTAAAATCTGAAAATGATTAAAAATCGTTATCAGGGACGCTGGAACACCAATATGATGGGAGATTACAGATGGTCACTTCACCGAGAGTCAGCAAACAGCGCGGAGGAGAACATTCTGAATCAGGGGCTTTAATAAAAAAAGAGAAAAAGAAAATATACATCAATGACACGTAAAGACTTTGTAGAATGTAATGATAAGAATATTAAGCCATCTTCAATGTTTATATAAAGTTATGTTGGATATTTTAGAGGACCTTTTATTATTTTTCATGTTTGCATATATAGCTTATTTTCCCTTATCTTAATAGATCAAATTCTGACTAAATTGTGGGTGATGGAAAGAAATAGAGTTCAGATGCGGATTCAGCACCCAAAAAGCTATAAAAATCAGCTATTGAGATTTAAAAAGTTTTTTGAAACCCTTTTTTTTGGTTGGCCTGTGTTATTATACATTAGAACGTAGAGCTTATTGAGCGAACAGTTTTGCAATTGCACAACTAAGGTTACTGTCTCCCAATGCACCGCGGTAAAGAATGCAATCTCTCAGTATTACATGAAAACGCTAACAACTAAAGCAAGTGTATATAGTAATCCCTGAACATTCGCGAGAGTTAGGTTCCCCAAAAAACATTGCGAATGTTGAGTCTATCTTTTAATGAAGGAAAGTTGGTTAGGTTCTTGGATATTCCTGGAAAAACTGTTTAAAATAGTAAAAAATACTGCAGTAGAACTGAGTAAGCGCTACTACAAACAGAATTGACAACTAACATGCCAAAATGAAGAAATAAAACAATGTTTGAAACTTATTTCAAAGTTGAAAGTGATTGGATATAGGATTTGTTTGTTTGTTTGTTTCATCACCCTCCTAGTTGTCCTAATATTCAAATATGAAAGAGTTGCTGTTTCTATTTCTCTCTTAAATTTCGAAAGCTATTTCCACATTCTCATCACATTCGAATGCCCTTTCCACATGAGCTCGTTGAAGTTTTAGAACACCTTAAACAGTTTTGACACTGATGTTGGGACGCAGTTTCGCTTCTTACTTCATCATTACCTTCCAGGAGGTTTTCTTCACTGATGATTTCCCGAAGCTCGTCTTCAATGTAGTCATAATGGGAGTTGCACAGAGCCTGTATGTCTTTTCTGTTCATTCTGGGCAATACCCTTACCTCCAATTTGACGCAACTGAATTTAATTATTTTACAAATGTTATTCTACAAATGTGAATTGACATTTCAACTTTTAAATTTTTGCAGAAAGTGATACTTTGAGCTCCGACGTCTTCCGAGTTCCGTTTCCTAGATGATGCTGATAAAGGAAATTAAATGTGTTCGCTTAAAAAAAATAGTACGACCAAAAGACGCATTCGCGAATGTTGAAGTCGCGAATGTTAAAATCGGTATCATTTCTCTAATCGCGAATGTTCGGAACTCGCGAATTGCGAATTCGCGGATGACGAGGGATTACTGTATTTCACGGAAAAACAGATGCTCAAATATTTGCAATTATATTGCGAGTTTATGGCATTATTATTTAAACACGTTTAGCGAGAAACTTTGACGAATTTAATGAAATCGTCTATAAGGGCTTTCAACGAATCTGAATGCCGGTGAGATCCAGCGCCGATCTACAGTCGGCTAGCGGGGTTTTCCCCAACAAGGAATCTCCCGTCAGCGGAGCACAGCCACAGCAAGTGGGAAACAAGCACATGTCGGTAGATCGGCCGGAACAAAGTTCCCGACCGGTCTTTTAACATGCGTAATAGTGTAGTGCATGCAAGTGTATGTGTGTGTATGTAAAGAGTGAGGATAGAACAAGGAAGAGGAAGGAAAGATCGCGCGCGGTCTATAGCCCGTTTGTTAGGGTACTGATCCTCCTTCGCCTAGTGTTGATCGGAGAAACCACAGAAAACTACCCATCAGAGCAGCCAACCACTAGAATTCTCCTCCAGGCAGTGACTGGATTCGACCTACCTATCTGGCTAGTGTCGAAAAGCTTTCCACCGGGACTCGAACCCAGGATCCCTCGGTCAGAGGCAACGCAGTGACATCAATTGACGCCCTGAGCCACCTCTCCCGATATCTTACATAAGATACGACATTCTTCCCTTCCTCTACCTGGCCCTACGCAAAAGCATTAACATCACAAGAGACCCTACGTCCTCCCTTCTTTCTCGAACATGCTTTGGAGAAACGGGAACGGCCCTTTTTCGCAGGGCTGGCGGAGGAGGAAGGGCCCGAACGCGAAGAGGGCGGCGGGCGTGCGTGTGGAGAGGCGTGGGGGCGCCGCGCGCGCGTGACACGAGAGGATTCGAGGGGAGGGGAGAAGGTGCGGGTCGCCAGCAGCGAAAAGACCCTGTCCCCATACATCCGCCTCCTCTCACGGAGAAAAACGCTGACGAAAAGAAGCCCCCCACCCCCACCATGGGTGCAGACGGACAATGCGGCCGAAGGCACAAAGAAGTACAGCCCCAGAAAGAACCGCGCACAAGGGCACCGTTGAGAATGAGGTCGTTTGGGAACTCGGAGCGGACGAGACTCAGCATCGAAACACACAGAATCACAAACATTGCAACTTTTCGAATAACACCAAAAGAAAACGTAATGTATCAATTTTACAAAAAGTTATATTTTTGTTTTTATATCTCTCATACTAGGGTAGTACTATCAGTATACCAAGTCTTCCAGGGTAGCCGATTTCGCCAAGACGTAATATTCTCGGTTTGAATAGCCGCGGTTTCCATGTACCACCTTTCAACCCTCTCCTTCCGAATTCTGACAGACTTGGGTGGCGCAGGGACTCAGAGTATTGGCGTACATGTATGCGTTACATCCGGGCTGTGGGTACGAATTCCGCGTAAGGCATAGATGATGTGTGTTGTAGCATGGTGTGCTCCATGTATCATCCTTGAACCTCAAATCCTATACTTAATGCCTTCCCCTTCGCCTACAAGGCAGAACGTACGGATCTATAGGCCGCAGCGTCAACGCCTTGTGAGTGTGGCTTGGATTCCTACAAAGCAGAACTAAGCGTGTTGGGCTCACCAGCCGCAAGGCTCAATGGATGGGGAAATTGGTCGGTGCCGCGGAGGAGAAACAAATCTCAGAAGGGGGAGAGAGGTGTACAATTCTCAGAAGGGGGGGAGGAAACGTGCAAAGACAAACTAGGAATACGTGCTTATGCCTACTAAATCAGGGGTACGAGTTTTAAAATTATGTATTCAACAGGAATGCATTCAACCGTGACCTCTGAGTACATATGGCTGCCCGGAGATGAAAAAACTATCCACATTAAATGAACCACGGTAGCATAAAATATTTACGGATTGCACAGAGGAAGTTACAATTGGGCCATTAAGTGTGGCTTAAATACAAATTAATGCTCCCGAACCGATTAACAAATGCTCCCGAAGTATTCATTACTTCCCTGAGAGTTCTGTGAACTTCATGAAAACAGTCAAGCGATGACGATTACACAAGTGCGCGACTCCGACATAGCGTCCATAACTCGTGATTACGGACATGATTCAAATGCGAATACAATATGCAATTCAATTAATCACAGAAAATAAATTTAACAATGAAGAACGGTCGGCCCGCTAAGACTATTTCCTGTTAAAGTGGAATGTTATCAGAAGTTCCATATTTGTGAAGTTGACTACCAGAAAAGCCCACACGTGTATTATTAACTTCTAGGTTCAGCAACGCGGGAGAATTCACATAGGAAGTTCTGAAATAATGATAGCAATGAAATGAAAACGTTTTATTAACTAGTCTACGCGACTTTTTTTTATGAAAATCGCTTACTTTATTTTATCGTTGTAATGTATATTACAGATGGCTCAGGAAGCCAATGTGACCAGTCATCTGGTATAATAAAACAATGACAGAAGAAATATCCAAAGAACATGTGGAAATGCACTTGGCCTGCATTCTCAATTCGAGCTCTTTGCGCTCATCAATTTTTCAGAACTTAAAACAAAACTTTATTTGTCGTTTCCCTTTTGTGCAAAATCTGAATCAGTGAGTCAAAAATTAGGACATAATTTTATCTTATGTTCATTACGGCATTCATGTTATTTCCTTGGCAAATATACGTAACTAGAAGGATACTGATAAATTCTGTATTATGAACACTTCATAATAATTGATATTACATATTTATTCTCGAGTCCAAACTCGTTTTTAATAATTCTCCAAATTTACCCGAATCTTTCGCGCTCAATCTTTGTAAAAAAAATTAGTCAAAATATTGGAATTCGTGGAATATTGAAATCAGCGTCAACATGCTTTGACATACTCCCGGATGCAAATTAGTCATGGCCAATAACCAATGGGACAAGCACTTTTGTAAGCGTATTCAAAACGAAGAAAAACTTGAAAAAAGTAAAAATCAAAGAAATAAATTTGAAAATGAAATATAAGTCAGGAGATGGAACAGAGTTTCGATCACTCGGGAGATTGTCCCTCGCACTTGACAACTAACCCGTCTTTTCTCGCGAACAAATATGTCATTAAATTCCTTGTTACCCTGTCATTAAATACCCATCAACACAATTTTCTGGTACGTTCAAATGAGAAAAATCCTGTCAAACATGGCATAAAAAGAGCTGTGGTAACATATTTACATGCCAAAAATAATGAGATTAAAAGGGATTAGTATGCCCTGACCCCTATATGCCTCCAAGATAATTCTCTTGCTTATCAATAAATGACAGGAAAACATTTCCAAACTTTCTAAATACGCTAGAATCTATTTAAAGAGATTCCGAATCGTACGGAGTTCTGAGAAAAAATATCACGCGTTATCAACAGCGGAAGACATTCTGTGACGATTACGAGAAGTGTGGCTTACGGGACCCACTATCTCGTAATGTGAATTACCTTTAACAAAATTGAATGTTTGACGACATACACGAACATTTTTAGAGCGATTGCAGCCCAGTGTGGGCCCTTTACAGAACAATATTTTTCTCGTTTTCCTGATGAGTATTGATACAGTGGCGTACGAATTGGAATAAAACTACAATAGTGATCGTATTACAATGGGAATGCAGAAGGGAAGAGATGAATACGAGAAGTGGCAATGTCGTTTAATAAAAGAGTTAGCAGGCTTAAATTTCATTCTTCCAAGGTAATTTTGGGGAATCCCGTTGACGTAAAACACGCCAAAACCGCCGATGGGCAAGGGAACAAAACCACTGTCAGTGACCTGAATCGCGCCGGGTCTACGCATCAGCGGCCACCCGTTTGTTCCCCACTCGGCCTACATCTGAGGAGTCGACCGAGTCTCCTCGCCGCATCGCATCGCGCAAGACGAGAAGCAGCTCCGTGCACCTCCCCTCACGGACCAAGCGTGGCGAGGCCGGCTAGACGGGGTGGGGTGTGGCGGCGGGGCGCACCCCCGCGCGGCAGCGTGGCGGCGCTGCGCACGCGCACACGGATCGAACGCGGCAAAGGTAAAGGCGGCGCGCGCGGCTCTTCCGTTCATCGGCGGGCGGGTCAACGACCCACGCGTGGCGGCGGCGGCGGCGGCGGCGGCGGCGGCGGCGGCGGCGGCGGCGGCGGCGGCGGCGGCGGCGGCGGCGGCGGCGGCGGCGGCGGAGACGCCGTGAGGTCGGCACTGCTCTCTGTCCGGCGTCGGTCGGCCGAGTCGGGCCAGGCTGGGCCGGGCCCCGTAGGCTGACGAGTGCTCGCGCACCGGCGGCGCGGTCGGCACGCGTGGCGCGGGGTGGTGGCGACGGCGGCGGCGGCGGCGGCGCTAGTTGGTGGGAGAAGCTGATCAACCGGGGGCGGGGATGCGGCCGGGAGGGCGCGGGGCTTAGCGGGGCCGGGCACGCCTCCGCGTCGAGTCACCACACGCACGCAACGCGCAGCCCGCGGCGGCGCGCCGGCGAAGGTGGACGAGGCACCGAAGCGGTGACAGCGCACACAAATCACGTTTCGAAGCCATATACAAACACACAGACGCGCAGTCACACCCCCTCGTCGTGCGAGTGAGCTTTACAAACTTTCACTCGCTACGATCACAACGAAACGCACATCAGATGTTTTTAATGAGATCAATGGCTTTTTATTACACGTTCCCCAATTTTATACTTTCTCTGCATTTTGCGACTTTGCACAAAGAAGCTCAGATACATTTTGCAACGATAAAGGAAAACAATGAAAACGCCGAGTTGATTACGATACGCACTTGGGGGCGGGGACGGAGTTGCTAACAAAGCAGCGATGCAACGGTGATCGTTCTTCTAAAGAAGTCACGATTGGGGTGCCACACTGCACTTCTGTGGGCAACGGTAGCGAGAAAAGCCAAGCGCACGGCGGCGGCGGCGGCAATGCAACGCCACCTACACACAATGAGAGTCCCGACGCGTCGATGATGTCACGGGCCGGTGGCGAATGCCAGAGGGCGCGCTGACGCCGCGCCGCCTCGCGCCGAGGAGGGCACGACCGGAAAGAGGCGGCTCGGACTGGGCGCTGGCTGAGGACGCGTCGGGCCGCGCCGTCACGTGGAGCCCGCCCGTAGACTGCCTTTCCGAGCGCGTGTCGCTTCCGACCAGACACACCCCTCTAACACTCGCGCAGAGCACACGCACTCGCCCGATAATTGGTGCGAGCACGGCAAATTCCAAGAAAACTGTGGACTTTTAGGCGGGCAGACCCAGTTCTGGCAACAGGAGTTGGCGCAATACATTTAAACTATCCATTTTATTACCTAATCATCGTCCGTTTAAAGATATAAATCTGGGGCTCTATAATGCGATTTTTCTAACTTTACCTCTCAAGCCCATATGGACACGATGGAATATCACACGGCATTTCCCGTCGTTCTCGGTCGTGCCGCTACAAATCTCATGATCGCAAGCACTACTTCATAAGGTCGCGATCATGCGATATCTAGCGGCATGACTGAGAAAGACGTGAAATACCGTGACATACCCCATCGTGAAGACGGGGCTTGGCAAAGTTAGAAAAATCGTGGTGTACGTAAGGAGACTCGAATGTTGGGTTCAGTAAGCTCACATTTCGCACAGCAACTCTGAACAATCTGGTACCATTTGAAAAACTATAATATTATAAGCAAATGTGGTTTTCAAAATGAATTGAAGGAGAAGAAAGGTATCAGAAACTGTCAAAAGAATTGTGAGAATAACAGACATTAAGCGGAAAAACACGATCATTTACAATAAAAATTACCCAAATGTCAAGTCATTACCACGGAATAAACCAGATTGTAATAGTAGCAAGGAATTTTAAAATGTGCACATTACATTGAGCCAGCCTCGGAGTCGCAGGTGTTTGAAGGTACGTTCAAGTAGGTGGAGCGTCGAGTCCTGCGAAAGGCATGGCCGTTTTCCCCACACGAGTGTTGCATGATTGACTATCTCCTACCTCCACGTATCCCATGTGACAATATACACTGCTTGTGATCATCCTTTGATCTTTGATGATGATGAAGACCATTCACGATCATAGCTAAAAGACGTACAAACGGGGGGGGGGCGAAGTTTGTGCTAATGCGCCTGACACTGCAAAACAATTCGTTCCATCGTTATTAACAACTAGATGATAATTATGCTGTCTGAAGACAGGCTTTACTTTACTTTTTTTCCACAACGCAAAATGGTTGCAAGGCAGCTGTTGTTAAGAAAATATGTTTGATCATGTGAAGCCACCCAAAAAGTATTCTACAGTATTGGATCCGATGATCCGTTTGTATCGCTTATATGACTGATATTTTATTCGAATATTGGAAGTGAATGTAGCAAGGATGTGACAAAGGACGCCATTTCATTCTGAGCAACGCACTTTTCTCTTTTACGTTTACTAACGACAAACTTCTGATAACATTTGCATACTTCAAAATATGGCGCACATCAGAAGGGGTCATGAAAACATTTTTGCGAAATCTATAAAATTTTCAGAGGCTCATGCCTTAGAGGACCCCCCGCGTGACCACAAAATGCATTCAACAGAACACGTGACCTAGCAACTTCGAGCGTATATCATCTCTCAAATGTCAACTGCACACCCCACGATCTTCTTCTTCGAAACTGATTAGACCTGATTTGATTCAGAGCATCTCCTTTAGACGAAGGCTCAACAGGCCCTCCTCGTAATCTCCACAGCTTCATCACGCACGCAGATCGCAGCAGGCCTGTCACGATCCTCACAGCTCCCTTTGTCCCCCTGGGACTCGCAGAGACGTCACGTCCTGCCGCCGCTGTCGCCGCCGCCGCCGCCTCCTGAGGCGAACGCGGGCGGCGTGAAAGTGGCGTCGCGACGCTGCGCGACGCCGCTGTTCCGCTCGGCACAGGCCGTGTCGTAGATTGCGGGAGACTGCGGGAAAAAAGATTTTTCCGCAACGTCTCCCTGATCCCTCAGAATGGTATCTGGAAATGTTTTGTTGTTTGAGATATGTTTCTGGAAATATAAGTATTGTGACCACAATGTTATAAATCTCCCGGGACTGGCCCGTCGCGACGCCTCGGGGCAAACATATTTATAATCTGCAGGAGGTTTCGACTACTACGTGAACAACGATTCACAACGAAGATAGATCTGGGTACAATCTAATATAAAAATGTCCATGTAACATAATATACAAAAATTACACTGTCAGTTTTTGTTACAAAATTTCGAATTGTGATAAAAAAGACCAGTTTTAGAATGCAAACACTACATTTTAATAGAATCATAAAATTAATATAATGAACGCTTATCCGCCGTCATATAGATGGCGACGCGAAGAAAGCGAGTTTTTAATTCAAAGATTTTAAATGCAAAGATTAGTGAATGTATATAAAAAGACGGAATGCCCAGCTATCCTTTGCCATGTATGTCCCTGTACAATTTTTTTCAATGATTATAATCGAAAGTGACGGATTACGTTTATAAGGTAAGGTGGATGGCAAGATATCCTACAATTGACTACTACAAAGTTCACGTACAGATCTAGTTAAACAAACATTTTCAGAAACATGTTTAACTCAATGTACAAAGAGAATAGTGATTGTATTGTTTCAGAATTTGGAAACCTCCCTCATTTCATCAGTTTTAGAGAATACGAACGACTTAAAACAATATTTATGGGATTTTCAATTTTCTATAGAATGCATATGTATTACTTTTCATTTGTGACATGTCTACACAGGTTTGTGTGATTTATTTGCAGGAGTTCAGCTAGTTTTCGAAATAATATCAAGTCATGTCTCATGAATATTCACTGAATTGCTTCAAAATTTCATTTAATACAATGTTCATAATGTCCCGCAAGAGTTGTAAATCACGACCCTAACCAACAGCACCGTGAATCAAGATTTTCTCTTCGAATTGACTGTTGCAAAACATCGGCATACTTGTCAATCGACACACCCGCTATCAGTTGTTTACATCCTTCTGTTCGCGTACTTCTGACAAGAAAAATAAACAAGCCACCTTTGAGAGTTCAGGCACCTGTGCTCGTGACCTTGAGTCAGTAATGGCGGACGAATTCTGAGGCCACGCTGAAGAGACACCTACACACGACGTGAATACAATTTCAAATGGTCGGATATAAGAAAATTATACCGTAAAACCTGTAATAAATGTAACTTCATTATTTGTGCACGTCTTCTGAATTTCAGTGGGAAATATAGTTATTCAAATTATCGTTTTCCATATTGTCGCGGCAAAAAGTATTACTCTTTCATGAAGAACATGATGAGGGTTCAGGCACAAATTTTTAGCTAATTTACATTTGAAAATGTATTTTATTGTATAGGAGCCAATATATTGTCAACAAAACTTGAAAAAAAAAACCGCTTTTTTCTGTGTTCAAAATTCGACTAGAATATGGTTTGGGATAGAGATCACAGAATTATGAATACGTGCACAAATTTCATTTCTCCCCATAGCTCGTCACACACAGTTTTAAACTGTTTTTGACGTAAATAAATAAACAAAAAACCTATTATGGCAACACCTGCAGTATATGCCACGTGCGTCGTCTTAACCCATTTTTTTTACAAACTGGCGAAAAGTATTCCCAATGATGAAAAATGAACGGGCAAATTTTATTTTAGCATTTTTTTGAAACAAACAACCGATCCACAGCAGTCTTGAGGTTTGGAAATTTCCTTTAAAATGGTCTTGAGAGAGTACCTTTTTAAAAACGATTTAGACTTGGTTCGAAAATTAAATGTTGAGCCCGTTGTGTACACGCTGGCACTGTTTTTATAATACTTTTTACGCTCAAATTAGTTAACATATACTAGTTTGCTACGAGCTGTACTGACACACTGCTTCAGCAAGCATTTTGGGAGGGTATTTTTCTCAAATTTATTTACAGCTTCTCACATGTTGATCACAGAAGAGAATTCAAATTATGAATATGCACAGTTTTATTTCAAGTTATCAAATACATATAGCCTTATTTTAAAAAATATTAGAAGGGGTGCGCGCAACTGAAATTGCTCCCTCCCCCGAAATTATTACTGGGTCCGCCGCTGAAGGAGTTAATATTTCATGTGTTTAGGTCCTTACGATTCTGGAAACGTAGAAAATAATGTTTTGTTTGACAGCTAGGTCACGGGGGAGGCAGCATTACCAGGCTCCACAGCCTTTGCCAGGTGCGTTCTATGAACTTCTCCGGGCAATGCGGCTCTAATAGCTTCCACAGAGCAATATCAGTTTCCAGACCTTTCTTGCTTTTTGTTTTCTCTCCATATTTTACTACCCACTGTCTAGATTTCTAGATATTTTTAATGAGGTGAAATTTTTATTTTCGTCATTTATTCACACGTATTCCTGGGTTTACTCAGAGCTACCTCTGATGTAAATCAGCTGTTACGGTGTCACCCAATCGGAAGGTTGAAGGCGACCATAGTGACGTCATTGAAGTGACGCGTAAGATCCCGACTGGATGGCACCGTAACAGCTGATGCCCTGTGAAGAGGCAGCTGTGAATAAATTGCAGTATAACACTATTTTTGGCATCATTTTGACAGACTGCATGTGGCGATTAGCCGCGAGTAAACTGACAGTATTAGGTATTCGTAGATTGATCTGCTACGAACTTTCTATTTCACGATTTTATTTTACTTTGGGTTGTCGAAGTGAACGATTGTGGAATTTTCTAGACTACAAAGTAAAATTTCGTATATTCACATTTGCACTTCTTCAAAATATCATGTTCTTACATTACTTTTCACTTAAATACTCCGAACAAATAGAGAATCACTCGCGCGGAACGCAACCTCACGCACGAGGCACAATCAGCTGCCACAAGCGCTCAAGTGGTAAAATGTGACTGTGTTCATATTCGTATTTCCTATACTTGGGTTTTTATTTCTTGGTGCGTGAGGGCTTATCTTCACCATGGAATATCTCACGACAATTCGCGTCTTTCTCGGTCGTGCCGCTAGATGTCACACGATTGCCAGCACCGATCGATACGGTCGCGATCATGCGACATCTAGCGGCACGACAGAAACATGTGAATTGCCGTGAGATATTTCATCGTGAAGGCAGGTCCTAATGCACCAAGAAATAAAAACCTAAGTATATATCCCCTTCAGTTGTACATTCCGAGTCGGTTGCAAAGGGTGGATTACGTCAATGGAAAAGATGATATTGCGTGTCACTAGAAAATAAGTCCGCGTCATCACTTGCCTCTCACATGCCTAGCAGAAATACAATTGTTTCAATATTGGTTTTGTGGTGAAATGGCGTTAGCATTTAAAATTAAACGATCACAGATGTTATCATTGCCAACAATGCTATTTATTTCAAAAGCAGCTTTCGAAGGCTTAGCCATCATCATCAGTTTCTGCTGACTGGAAGCTACAAAACAACTACGTTTGTCGTAGTCGAAGCGGATAATCCTTACAAGGTGTACATCTTTAAGATTACGCTCAAGAATTCTCATGGCACTGCAACAATCCTTTCAGTGAGCTGCATTTGGTGGCATTTCACAGTTATTTTCAATCTGCGTGGCTAATTCGTCATTTATCTGCAAAAAGATTGCAACCGGAAACCACGCATTATTCTCTCGTGCCAGTAGGTCATCATGGCTAGAAACATCGCGTGCTTTTCGTCTTACGTCCTCTAGCACAAGCCTGGATTTAAATGGTCGTGATGCACTTCTTAAAATAATCCCGTGAGCTCATGCGAACCGCTCAGGCGACGTAAACTTTCCGACAGTCTATCTCGCTGGTGATCATGCGTCCCAGGCCCTGGTGCCAGTTCTACGGCAACCCTATCTTTACAGTTCCAGAGAAAGATAGATGTGGCGGAGGTGAGAGATACATGGAATCGAACGTGATTACATGTCTACCCTGTTTCTCACTCACGGTGCACTTTTAGTTTTACAACAGGATATTGTGTCTGAGATGCAGTGAAGAACGTTTTTAACATTTAAACAACCTACGTTTACGGCGTGTATTCCAAACGTTGCTGTTTCAAACATCTCAGTGGGACTTGGTGAAGTTGCAAAGTAGTCAATAACAACAATTCATGCAAAACATTTCTTGCAAAGGGAATAAGTTAATGGAGCTGAGGGTAATGTTTTATTGAAGAATCAAGAGCAGGAGATGTGATTATGGACAGAAACCAGCTGTTTCAGTTCCATGAGTGAGAGCAATGTCAACTCCAACTAGTCTTCCAGATAACACACAGTACGCGTATTACACGAAGGATAAAACAGGATAAACCACCGCGTTTCCTTCACGCTATTGTAACTTTATTTATGTGAAGATCAACAACTTCAACACATTTTAATACCTTGTGCTTCTCTCTGTATTCACTTCATTTTTTGCAAATCTTTCTACAGACATCCCAACTATCAGACCCCCAAAAGTCATAGTACTAGAACACAGGACCTCAGGGTCAGTACGCGCACCATCAGCCGTAATAACAGGAGGTCGAAGAAGACGGGACGAAAATAGCCTGGGGAGCAGGCATTTGCCGCAGCAAAGTTGGAAATTAGCGGGCATCGAAACGGGGAAAATTGAAGGCCTCACGCCAACAGTTTCGCCACCGCCGCCGCCCAGACAGAAGGAACCGCGCCGCAGTCGAGGGAGCCACGCGGGAGAGCGGGCACCCGCATTCCTCGAGGGAGCGCGCGCCATGAAGTCACCGTCCGCGCAATTCCCTATCCACAATGAATTCAATTCAAACAACCGTATTCTCAAAGAAAGACTTTCAGGTTGTTTAGCTTTTTACTTACTATCTCAATTACTAATTTCCGATGCGCGCAAAAACTGAACTAAAAATACGCAGCCTCCAATCATGTGAGAGGTGAAAATGGTTTTGTTTAATACTCAGGAATTCTGAAGAAGAAGAAAAAAAAAAGAAAAAAAAAGATGAAAGAAACTGTTGATTTCGCCCGAAAAATGCAAATATTTGATTGTGCTATTCCTCTTATTCTCATAGCGTACGAGCGTACGTACCAATTGTCCATCACTGCTCAGGGCAGTGACAACAGCATAGTTCCGGCCACCCGACCGACCGACACTGAAGACTTCTCACGTGTTTCGTTATGGAACGGAAATTATTTTCATATTCTTGGTGTAAAGAACTCTTGTTCTCTACACAACGTTATCACAGCATTTGTAGCTACTGTTTTTTGTTAAAATACTTCATTGATTACAAAGTCAAAAGAGTGTAATAAGAATTTTTGTTCTTAAGCAGTGTGCGTGCTTTTCGGAAAACCATTTTATGCGGTTTTGTTCACCAGTATTTTTCTGCTGCAGGCCACTAAATGTTGTTATTATCATTATCATCATCACCATCAGTGGCGCAACATGGATTTTTAAACTTGACTGTAGTAATAGTGAACTAAAATGTTTTTTATTTGCTTAATTGTAGTTATAAACACTTCAAAAATAGTGCGGCTAAAACCACTACTGAACTAATAACAACACTATGACAACAATAACATAAAAATATTTAAAGAGCTAAGAAAGAACATCTGGAAAGCAGTGGCGGTGGTTGAAGGCTGATGTGAAAACTTGAGGAGAGTTAATCATTAAATTGGGTTCCAACAATGCCTGCTGATGGGCTAAAATAAGGGTAATTGGCTTGGGAGGCTAAAACCTCGGGTACTATAATTTCATTGTTGTAAGGTGTGTTTCCATTTCTTCACAGAATGTCAATCTTCGCATTTTTGACTAGTAATACAATAAAGGACAATAGACACCAGGAGCGTCCAGAACCACCACCCCAGCTACGCCTCCGGAGCGCGCGGCCACAGCGATGAGAGAAGTCGTCGCGGGCCGCCCGCGGAGCTTGGCCGTGGGAGAAACCCAACTTGTGAACAGAATCGTTAGCGTCTAAACACTACTTCAATTTGGCAGCAAGTCCAGCGAAGGCGGGATGGGCGAATAGTCGAACGTACGTTCGGGAAACCGAAGAAACTCACAATAAGGGATATTCATTCAAAAGAAAAGTCCGCAGTTACACTTTTCTCTTAAAAACAATAGCAGCGTGAGATGATCTCCGAGCAACCAAACAATTTTATTTCTCCTCAGGATTACCACGTTTTCTGTGAAGATCAAGAATATATAAAAGAAGTGGGGCATAACTGTCATTAAAGAACACAATAGTATATTCTATTTTGAAACTTGCGTTATGCTAGATTTTTTTTCGAAATTACGAATAGTGAGAGGCAATTCAATTAAAAAAAAAAAACAGTTTGCCTAAGAGAAGAGGGAGAGGCCGATGATTGATGGGCTGATATCTTATAATCTTGTTGGGACGTCCATAACGTAACATAATGCAGGGATAGTCTAAGATTTCTCTCACGCTTCAAAGAAGTTGTTAAATGGAAGCATTGTCGTGGGTACAGTCGTTAAATGTTCCCGAGATATGCTTACAGAGTTGAGAAGAGCTTTCTGATCAGTTTTTAAAACATGGAATTGAGTAGAGTATAAGGTGGATACGTTCCTGGAAATTATGTAGCGGTATCATTTAAGTTAATTAACAATAAAGTTCAGACACTTCGGCAAGCTAAGATACTTTAATAATTAATCAAATCACCATGGGAACATTTTAATAATTGCCAGTTTGTCGTGAATTCAATACATGCAATTTTCCAAATTCCAAATGCTTTAATGGAAATTGCAACTACACGCTATATACTTTGCGCTATTCGAGAAAACAGTTTCTTACATTATGGTTTACGTACATTTTTAATGGTCACGGATGGTGGGAAGAAGAACAAGCCTAACACGAGGGAAACTAGTGGTGCTACAACAGCACTTACTTTCCCGTATTAGAGGAATCAGCTATGTAGTACTGAAATATTACACTTATGCGCTATTAACATCTTAGCTCACTGTTTCCATCGCAGTGTTGTCAGAACTATGTAAATTCTACAACTGCACAAAAATAGAAAACAAAAGTTTTGTACACCTGTATTGGAAAAAGAAGCCTGATACCCTGGACAATATAGAAATGCTTTCCATAGGGCCATGATTAGAGAAGAGTATTTTAAAACCATGCAACAAATTCTCTACTACAACGAATAGTACAGCATTTGGCGCGAAAACTAAATATTTTCATGCAAATATCAACATAAATAGGACATTTAAAACTCCTTTTCATACAGCTCCATCAGGTCACAACAATGACACGAAATTCACAGATATTCGCGAGCGCAAAGTGAATTCTATTGTTGCAGACTCTGCATTGTCGCTATTCTGAGAGCTATTAATTCTCTTTAGTTATCACAAATATCATAATCTTTACAAATTGCTGGTAATGTACATATTAAAGATGTGAGAGATCTTTCAAAAAATTACATTTATGTAATTTTTGAAAAACAAAAAAAATAACTCAAAATAAACTTTAGGTCGTATTAAAGTGTAATTAGCACTATCCGTTACAAAAGTTTGAAGAAAAAAATTGCAGCCATAAATGAGAAAATATCGTTTAGCGTTTCTGAAAATGCGGAATTTTGAGCTACTTTTCACAGTTGTTCTCGAGAAACTTTACTTGACATTATTTAAAGCACATGTACTCGTAAATATAATAATGTTAAAAAATCGCCGCTAATAAAAATATTAACGACGTGAAAGACAAGTAAAAAAAAATACATTTTTCCAATTTTTGAAAAAACAAAATACAGCAATATGGCTTTTATGTCATCTGAGTGTGGCAAGTCATTTCATTTTTGGCATGCAACTCCATTTTTAGAACGTTTTTTGAGTACCTCGAAGTGCGTGCTCCTGGATTTCAAATGATTTTCAGCTAATAAAGGGGGTGGGGGACACAACGAAACCCACTTTTGTGGTCCTCGTTCCACTTCAAAGTAGCAGCATATTCTTCGACCAATTCCAACCTACAGATTGCGAATCATTAACTCAAATGTGCTGTGTGTCTTAGAAGGAAAGGAATGCACTTCACTGATCACCAAATATTTTTGTTCCATTGTTTCAATCGGAAATGGAATTGTAAATAAACAAATAAAGTGTGTAGGTGGGCGAGAGAGTGGGGGAGAGAGGGGAGAGGGAGGGAGAGAGAGGCTGAGAGGGGGAGTGAGAGTGAGAGGGTGGGAGGGAGAGAGGGATAGAGAGAGTACAGGTAATGCGATCCTCTTTTTCTCTAAATTTCTCAATTCGTACTGCGCCGACTGCGCTGTTCACCACACACAAGCACCCGCCATTTGCGCCAATCTTCCACGGCGATTTTCCAGTGGAATCGTAACAATAAGCGTCCCATTTTCCTGCTCGAGCGGTGAGAACCTGTGGCGTGGCCAGGGCGGGGGCGGGGGTGGGGACGGACGACTGTTTTCCCAGGCGGCTGAGCTGCTCTGCCCGCCGCGTCCGCCCCGCCCTAGGCGAGCGGCCTCGCGAGGACGTCGTCGGGAGCAAGGCACCCCCCCTCACACACGCGCGAGCTTTTCCCTTTGTGGCGTTCGCAAGCGCGATGGAAGGCGTTCCCACGTGGCCTGCGACCCCAATTACATAAAACGCCCAAGGAATTGCCACCCGCGCGGGCCTCTCTTTGCACCGGGCATAAGCTCGCCCTCCGGTTCCGGAGTGTGATAGTCCAAGAGTCTAAGCAACTCGCTGGTAATTGTCGAGCTGCGAAAAATATAACTGGAAAGGTCCAAAACTGAGGGTGAATACAAGACCACCAAATGGAAAATATCGATGCTTCCACTCCGAATTATCTTTTCATCCTGCATAAACAGCTCTTGTTCTTCCGCTTTCATTATTAACGTTTACAACAACAGCTTGAAATCTTGAAATGGGGTGTTTTGGTTATTCTTAGTTGGGGCAGATTAGAAAACAATTATGGAATTTCATTTTAATCAACAAATGCTCGATTTCAGAGCTTCCTTATTTCAAGATAGTAGGGTTCACATATTAAGTATCAATAAGGTTATACATTTAAACAGCGCCTAAAATTTTTCCATTCCCACGTCACGTGGTTTTGTTTCGCATTAAATTTTTTAAATATATTATTTTAAACAATGTATTCCGTTTTCAAATGTATTTTCCCTGAGAGAGTGTGAGAGTTCCATTATGAACAGGATTTACCGTACAACTTAATATTGGGATCTAAATCACGGTATAAAAATTGTAGTGTATACTACTGCGGTACATGATCTTAAAAATCCGGACCCCAGTAATATACAAAATTATAGTGCAGAAGAAAACGGCGATTTAAAGACACTCAAAATCATAATATCCACAAATTGCTAAAGAAAAGATAATTCGGTCACTACACACGAATTATTAGGAGCAGTTTACACTCATATATACCTGTTTTCAAACATATTTCCATCCCATGAAATGTTTTACATTATTTGAAGTCCTGGAGAACTACACATCACGTTGAGCTGCAAAATCAAGACAGTGCTAAATACCGCTTCTTGCAATTTAACTGTTCGGAAGTTGGGTAATTTCGGAGTACAGGTCTAAGCCCAAAGAAGACCAACGGAGGCTGACAAGATTACATAACCGAAGGCAAGCCGAAAGCTGATTTTGCGTGAACTAGGAGTATGTTAAAGTGTTAACGTTTGCAATAACGATATTTCTGAAAAAGGGCACAAGAATAGAGAATATTTTTTCAAAAAGTGTGAATTTATCCAACTGCGTCTTTCTGAAAACAATGAGCGTGCAAAAGGAAATTACCCAAAAGAAATTCTTCAAGCGCGAGGTCCTATACGGTTTCACCTTCCTGGAGTATCGCCCTTTGGCAAATGATTGAACACTGAAATTCAAGAATTGGAAGTTTCTAACACACATCATGAATGCGTGCTCGGGCGAGGCGAAATTCACGAAAGCGAGTTCTTTAACAACGCGGAACCTCGCAAACGACATTAGCGGCTGAAGGGCGGATAACCGGTATAGATTTCTCACGATGCATTCCCTTTCACTCTCCTTCGGCTTCTGTTTTTTCGCTTTCGAAACATTTGCTTTCCGTTTCCTCTCAGCAAATTCACGCCGATAAAAGTATAGATCTGTCTCTGAGGTAACTGAAACTGCCACATTACCAAATTTTATACGAGAGTAGTTTAAAGATGTATTCCTAAGTGAATGGAAACAGTTTTTATTTTTACATCTAACTTCGTTATTGATACTTTTTGGGTATAATTCTCGATACCTTCTGGAAGAGCAAACCTATTTTAAGCAGTGTGTAGCACATATCCCATTTCGGCAAAAACTGGATCTATTTAGGTCCCTTTCACCTCCCGGATACAATAATCCAAATGAAACGCTTAACCATGAACAAATTATCTTATAATTCAACACAAAACCCCGTTGGTCAGGAAGTTACTTATGACTTGTGTAAACTAATTTTAAATGCATCACGTGACTGATCCAACGGCGTGTCGTGACAACATCGGTAAAACGAAAACTTGGAAGTTACTAAAAGGTGAATATTGATTGAACAAGTTAAGAAACGAGATTAGTTACGTTGGCTGTGCACCATCCTCCCTCTAAAAATATAAATAAAGCTCGCTCTGAGGGTGGCTGACCTGATAAAGGGACACGCGCTTAAGCGCCCAGGGAGCCATTTGAAGTTACAGCATCACTGGCCGTGCACATCCAACGCTCCGGCGCTCGCCTTGCGCGGCTTCTGAAGTAGAAATTGGTTACGAGAAAAATAAAAAACACCGATCGCAACCCTTGAGTTCAACCTGAAGGAACTCCAGAAATGAAAAATATATTCTTCGATTGAAGTTAATATGTGTAAGATACGTCTACAAAATTATCGATCGTGGCAATTGTCAGCATGATGATGCGGGTTTCCAAAGAAATGTGTCACATATTTCAATCGGCATACAAATGCGTTTATAATACGATTCTGGTTTAATAGTGACGACGAATACTATCACCCGTCTTCACCAGAGTGTACTATTTCCATTGCGAATTCCCTAATATTCGCTTCCGTGCGCGAATTAATGACACTATCATACATTATTTTATCAACGGGATAATGTACGTATGATTAGGGTACTCGTATAGATGTTACAAGATGTTTCCCACTAGTTGAGCACCAATTGAATTATACACCACACAGCACAAGTCTAGCAATTTTGCACCATATAGCACCAGTTGAATTATGACTTCATCCCTATACAGGATTCGAGTATACTCCTCGTGTGCGAGCGTGGAGAAAATACAGTTCCGTGCCTCACGGTTAGACCACTTCCCGTGTACCAATCGAGACATACGAAGTGCCATTCGACGCGGTTTGGTCTCCTGAAGGGGAACTGATTAGTCGTTTTCGTGTCTGGCCGGAAGTTTAAAATAAATTTCCAAAAACATGTTTTTTGCGTGTTTTGGTGCTGCCATATACGTGAGTATGCCGGGAATTAAATCATTGCTACCTAAATAGATCTACGTAGGTGGCGTTGATTAAACTCCAGTATCCAAAGGCATTTTTGTTTCGCTCAATACGCCATTATTTTCTTTCACGATGTTGTCGACACTGATGTTGACATATTTACGTGAACAATTGAAGTTAACTTGAACAAGTGACGCACGAGGAATATTTTAATTATTTCTTAGGCCTAATACTGTATTTAAAAAAAAAAATTACAAATCTACGAACTGTATTGCCGTGGAACGTATTAAATTTGAAGAATTTCAAGTGAATGCGGAGAAAACAAAACTGTGAGTAATGTTAGAGAATAAATGAACTATGTTCGACTTCTCACTTTTACGTCCCTAAGTGTGTAAATACCAATACGAAAACAAATACCGATTTTCAAATGAATGTGACCCACAACTTATACATATTAAACTTAACTATTACCTTATTAACATAAACATACAAAACAGCTGTCTTTTAATATTTATTTAGATTCGCATACGAAACGATTAATAGAGCAATTGAAAATATGAAGGTAACATACAAGGCCATTGGATGTTGGGAATTTTTGAAGGCGAGTATAACATTATCAGCTACTACGATTCATTGGTAAGTCCAATGCCAGATACTGTAAGAACATATTTGAACAAAGTTACGCATGAACGAAATGAAATATCAAATAAATTTTCTACACATGATGATACTTTTAAAATAGTTTGGCGTCGGCGACGCGACATTCAGCTAGTTATAATTACTAGCCATTTCGAAGACAAAAGAAAGGCATTGTTTGCAACAAACGATTAATACCAATACCTTCTATTACACTAATAGAAGATATCTTGTAATACTACTATCCTAACCATGGAGCTATGAATATTCATAGCTCCATCATCCTAACTAAAACGTTATAGTTATAACGTCATTAGGCCGATAGACCACCACCTCCTATAGTTTATATGTATAAAGTTAACTCTAGGAGGTGGTGGATAGACTACAAGCAAGTCCTCTAAGTGAATGATCGGTCGTGTCGTTCAATACTTTTCGTAATATCACATACTTATATGAAAATAATATAAACAAGAAATACCTTTGATTTTAATACGTAAGAATGCAACGTCACCTTCCACTTGAATTCGATTCTTCGATCCATCAGACGCGACAGTCTTTTATTTCGATTCAACTGTAGCGCGAGGCCCTAGTTTTGTTTCCGTACACAGTTAAGGTGCGTTTACACGAAGAGACAAAGTCTCCTAACTTTCATGAAGTTAAGAGATAAACTCTCTTAGAAGGCTTTACACGATTCGAAATATCTCCCGAAACGCGAGTCTCCTAACCCACGGGAGAGTCGTTTCCTGAGATCTCTCCGGAAAAGTATCTCCTTGCCGTTTACACTTGATACAAATGTCTCTGGATGTTCTTTGGCGCCGCCATGTTGAATAAGCAGCTGGTGAGCAGCGGCGAGCAGTTTGAGGTTAGAAAGTGACAACTGGTGACTACTCTTGCAGCTACCTGCGCCAATTTAATAATTTTAAAGAAACGGAGGAAGTGAAAGAGACAAGTGTGGGTGATTGTTTTATAAGAGAAGAGCTGAGTTTTTATAAAACTTTGATGGCAGAATTGCAGGAAGAGAATATTAAAAAAATTGCTACCTGTTCAATTGCATTACAATGTTTCAGTGACAAATAAAACAAGTTTTATTTTATGAATCACTAAATATCTTTTCGAAAACGTGATCAGATTCGAGAAAATAGTTTTGACCGAATGTAAAGTTTTGAAAAATGGTGAAGTTGATAATTTGTTGTAGAAATTCTTTATGAAGTATAAATGATTTGAAATAATCAATTTTTTATTTATCTGTGAATTTGTGTATTTGATATAAATTAGGGAGCATGTAAAATTTTGCGAAAGAATTTAATAAGTATTGGTAGTAGAAGCATTATACCATATGTGGCAGGCGTATGAAAGAGAAGGCCTAATTATAGTTTTATATAACAAATTTGACAATTAATTCGTAATTTGGAGTTATTATTTATGAAAGAATATAAGCATTATAATAAAATTACTATTATTATAAAGGATATAAAGGAGGATAAAGTTATGTACAAAAAATTCGTACGTTTTCAACTCCAGAAGGACTTTGTCATTTTTATTTGTAATTCCCCAGTGTACAATTTCCCCCGATGTACAGAAATCCACGAACCACACTGGAAAGTAGCACAGACACCGACAGACGCAGAATAGCTTGATCGAGCACGTGGACACATACCAAGAGAGCAAAAAGTCTTCCAACTCTCTTCGAATACTATTTATCTCCCAGGAGATACGATTTCTCATCGATACCAGAGTCTTTCCACTGCTCTCTCGTGGAGACTTAGCAAATCTCTTGTGACGTCATGTCTCCGGAGAGAAGAGCACTCTCCTGAGAGTTTACACGTATCTCCTGGTGTCTCCTAACCAGTTCCGGAGAGTTAGGAGAGAAAACTCTCTCCGTGTAAACGAGCCTTTAAGGAGATCTAGTATGTTCCACATTTTAAGATTGAGAATATTCCAGACGATATTTTAGAAATTGCAAATGGTACAAATTTTGACTTGTTACCCGAGAAAATCAAGTATGAGGAAGAATAAGTAAGATTTACATTGGCGTCAATGCAAAAATATTGACAAAGTAAACGAAACATTTACGCTGGCGTACGCCAAAGAAAGTTTTGAGACGTACTCACTCACACCGTTGTGGGAAAAATTCTCAATGCTGAAATTATGTGTACTATTTAACGAAAATGTTGACATATCAAGGTTAGTATTCCACATTTTTCATTTTTAGTTCCATTTAAGAAACTTTATTTAGACATATGACAGTTAAGAAACTTACTGACTTGTGAATTCATTTTACTGATTCGGAAAACCATGCTAGACGCAAACGGTCGCGATCTGCTCTCGTTGAAATTACTTAGGTAAGGAGCCCTCGTCAGTAGCCGATCGGTATCGAAAATATCTCAAATTTGTAAACGGTTATTCAGCAGTCAACACTGTCGAAGGTGCATCAACACAAAAGGTAAGGCATTGCGGGGATCTTCTTACGAAAATTTAGTAAGTGGAAAGTGTGATAACTAGATAATACTGATACCTGGTGTAATACTGACTAATAATAATAAATACTGTTACATTCTCCAATTTAATATCTCTAACAAGTAGTAGAAGTAACTGAATATTTATTTACAAATGTTGCTGATTGATGTACTAGGTAATCAGTGATGTGCATTTTTTGTTTGTATCCTTGGCGTATAGTAGTCCATAATTACACTATTTTTACCCTTCTGCTGCCTTCTGATCGGTAGTTGTGGAGTTTTAATAGCAAGTGTGCAATTAATATAGGAATAATAAAATATTTGCGTTGAATTTATGAGTATACTTAATTTACTAAACTAAAAATTCTAAATTAATAAACTAAAATAACACATCTGGGGCTGGGGCCCACTACTATTCATTAACAAATGTGGGGTTGAACCAAATGAGGAAACTTGGTTGAGTAGACAGATCAATTCTTTTTCTAAATGAAAAGGGATGTTTTAAATACTATAATAATTTTGGATTTTGGCAATTTTCAAAAAGGCAGAGATTTTAATGAAAATCGGAACTATACCTTGCTTATAAATATACTCTCTTCTATTCGAGAAAAAATTAAGAAAAAAAACTTCAGCCATTTTCCAGAAAACTTTAAAAACATTACGTTTGAGTTGAGGCTTCACGTAACTATTCCGAAAAATTATAATATTTTAAAGAAATTCGGAAAGGCACAAGTAAGATATAGCTCCTGACCTATTTTTTCCAGTTTCAGCTCCTGGGCTTTTAATATGACAGTTTACCGTGGCACATTCTCTTAACCTCCATCCCGATTTTCGGTTACACATCTGAGTGTATCTCCTCGCGACCTGCACCAATCTAAACCATCTTTGAAACACTTTAATATACCTAAAGAAACGTGTGCAAACGCAGCTCAACAGAACTTTAAACATGTATTTTACAACTGAAAATTCGAGATAGTTTTGTTGACGTGATTCCAATACTTTTCTTTCCTTTACACACTTTTCTCCTAGAGGACGATTCCAGAAAAAAGAAACCTTTGGACCAAATACGCCAACTTCAAATACAAATTGAAAAAGAAAATGAAATTATTCGAATGGCCTTCAGAGAACTTCTACCAACCCGAAGACAGGGAAAATGGAGCGAGATGTCTCGTCAAGATTGCAAGCCTCCTCTTACACAATTATAACGCTAGAGATGTGGGGCGTGAGTTTTAAGTGCTGTGCTGCGTTTGTCGCTTGCGTGACCCACTTGGAACAAGGGAGCCTCTGTTCCTGTTCCTTAACCCTTGTTTGTACTTCACAATTTCCGGGCGGCCCATCACGCCAACCAGAGACACACGTCAGTAAATGATATTTACTAGAGTAAACTAACTCCTTCCATATTTTAAATATTATTAATTACTTTACACTATTGGCACGAATAACATTGTATAGCATAGGCATATATACACAGTAGTTTTGCATAAAAACTGCAATGCGGCACTTTGGGTCGTAAATAGTGATGGCGCGTGGCCGAATTTTTGCGGATTGCAGTGAAATAGTTCTAATAAGCGAAGCAAATTTCTTAAAGTAGAGATTTTGAGCTCTAATCTCATCTACATTAAAAGTATTTTGAATAAAAATGTACGGAGCTATGGCCTATTGAAAAGTGTCTAATTCTATACTTTTAACGTAAAATTGGCCATATTCCAGCTAATCTGGCCCAATGCTCGAGCCAAATAAGTATTGTTTGATGATCATAAAATTGTTGCGGGGTAACGTGGGCACCACAGCCAAAAATCTGTTGACAAAAATCACATTAAATAATATTCGTTATTTTCTAAAAAGTAGCGAAAAAATGTCCAAAACTAGGGTGTTTATGGCGTTTTCTTATATATATATATATATATATATATATATATATATATATATATATAGAGAGAGAGAGAGAGAGAGAGAGAGAGAGAGAGAGAGAGAGAGATACGCAAGATGTGAATAGCAGTGAGTAACTGTTAATTACGGGGGACCCTTCCTTGCAGCCTTGCTGTCACACGTCAGCTGTGTCGCAAGCAGCCGTGGTGCACGAAGTATAAATCAATCGGTACTCGGAGTATGACAATAGTCGGAATAACACTATCTAATAGTGCATTTTTCAATCAAAATCGAAACAGTTTCATTATTATTTTTTTGATTTTTCCAGAGTTCCCGGGTATTTTAAGAAACGTAAGATACATCCCATAATCCCGGGGGCTACACCGTCTTACTCCATTTGCATTTTAAATGTGTATAAATTAAATTAGTGTGTGATTTCAAAATGTTTCAATTTCCCTGTACGTAGTACAGGGAAAGTTATGTAATGCTGCGGAAAATTTATTTCGAGATTTCAATGGACATACACGTTTTGTGGTGCCCTGGCACCGAAAAAGGTTTTTTTACGAAATGTCCGTCCGTCATATGTGAACAATACTCGCGCCTAAACCATGCGTAGGATTTTTTCCAAATTAAAGAAACCCCTGTCGATTTGGGTCGAGTCGAAGTTTTGAAATTGTGAAAAATATTCTTTAAAATTTGGGAGTACTTTACAAGAAGCTCCCGGACATTTTCAAAATTTTCACAAAAACGGCTCCAAGGCAAAGGTCAGAATATGACTTAACTCTAAATTTTCAAAATTGCCAAAGTTTGATTTAACTACAAAAGAGATTTTTCCTTGAAATTAAATTTGTTGTCCATAATTTGCTCTTTCATTGAGATCCTATACATTTTTTGACAGTAGTTTTAGCGCAATATTCCGAGAAATATGTGCAGTTTTAAAAAATTACAAAAACTAGATTTCCTCCAAAACGGCTCGAAAAACTTTTTCTTTAAACTACTTGAGAGGATAGCGCCTAATGTACTCTACGAGATGACAAAAACGCCGTATTGCTCTATTTGTTTTTTCAAAAATTACAAAAATGTAGTTTTTTTACTTGGCTCTCACGTCGTTAATAATTACATTAGCGGCGATTTGTTCACGTTATTATATTAATAAGTACATGTGCTTCAAATAATTGCAAGTAAAGTTTCTCGAGAACTCCACAGATTTCTGTAAGAACTAGAACAAAATTCCGCATTTTCAGAAACGCTCAAACGCCATTTTCTCATAAATGGCTCCAAATTTTTTCTTCAAACATTTCGAACGGATAGTGCTAATGGCACTCTTTAATACGACGTAAAGTTCATTTTGAGGTATTTGTTTGTTTCTTCAAAAATTACACAAATGTATTTTTATGAAAGGTTTCTCAAAACTTTAACATGCACATTACCATCAATTTGTAAACATTATTGTATTTGTGAATGTAAGTGCTTCAAATGAAGTTTTTTGAAAACTCAAAACTTTTCTGTGAAAAAGAGATTCAAATTTCGCATTTTTAGTAGCGCTTAAACGTCATTTTCTTAAAAACGGCTATACATTTTTAAAAGAAAATTGCGATTTAGGTCGAGGTGTTAGTGTTCTTTAATATTCTAAAATCAATACTTCCGTTCCACCATTAGGAAACTGAAAAAGTGAGAAAAAATTTAAAAAAATATACTTTGAGCGGCGATAGATGGCTGCTGGTTTTATCAAAAAATCATCTTCAAATAAGGCCATGCTTAATTTTTTGAAAATACGAGTACTTTTTCTATAATTTCGTGACAAACATAGCCCGCTGCAAATTTACTGCGCTTCAGACAACCCGACGCGTCGTAAATTATAATTCGCAATTTCGTTTCGCTCTCTAAGGGAGTATCGACAATGCAGGGAATGCAACAATGGCATTCCGTTCCGCTCTCGCGAATTTCTGTGAATTACGTGTTATTGTTGTGACTTGATATAGCTGTATGGTATCCGGCTTCTTTTTCCGATACAAGTTTGCAAAACTTTTGTATATTTTTATGCAGTTGTAGAATTCACATAGTTTTGACAACACTGCGATGGAAACAGTGAGTTGTTCGCTTCTTGGCTGAATTGGACGTATTCAAATAATAGCTAAGATGTTAGTAGGGAAGAAAGTGCAATATTTCAATCCTACGTAGCTGTTTCCAATAAAACGGGAAAGCATGTGCTGTTGTAGCACCACTAGTTCCATTTGTCACCTGTCTTGTGTGAGAAAATTCGCTTTACTTGGCACTGTTATTCTCGAGGACGGAGGCCATTTCCTATCTTTTTTGGTTACACCAGGTGTTTGAAACTGCCTCGCGGCTCCCAGGGGCGTCGTGATTTATTAAAAATGATCTTTAGATTTGATTTCCTTTAATCCTTGTGTCATTTATGCCTGCAAAATAATTTTGTACTATCATACTATATGCTATTTGTAATATATGATTTATTTTTCTAATTAATTGTGGGTTAATTGAACCAAGTAAGTTCTTACTAATAAGCATCTGTGGCTCCTTCAGCACTGACGTACATCCCTAGCGCGCATTGCGGCCGGTAATATTTAACCTTTCTACCCACGCTGATCCAGAAATCCCGGGCTCAGGCAAAAGCGAGGTCACAGAATGGTATCTATTCTGAGGCGCGGTGGCGACACAAAAAGTGTTGTTTTATTTTAATACTTAATTAGAATGGAGAAATAAAATAGCATACTATATCATTTACTTGTGTTGAATCTTTAATATAATAACCTTATATTTGAAACATGTTACCAGGGAAGCCGCAGGAGGATTCGTTTTGGTCAAGGGACCCGTGGACGAAAAACCCCTGGGTTACACCATGAATCGTATCTCTGTGTACCGCCTGATACAATGATCTAACATCAACCGACATTGGAATCTGAACCGTTTCCCGGGCAACTTATCGTTTCTTGCACGCTCTAAAATATACGAGCCATGTGCGTGTCACACTAACATTCGACAGAAAAATCGACGACAAACTTCATGTTTTCCTACCTATTGCTTTACACAATGTCACTTGAACTAGATCAGAATTCTTTCTGATTAAAATAATTTTACGTCAAGTTAATTTGCTGATCCTGTTAAGTTCACACTTGTCGAAATTCAAAACAGTGTAACGATTTGATATGATCTATTACTTCAAGTGATGTTAGCATAAACTGACAGAAATGTAACGAACACGATCAATAATTGTCACGTACGTCAGAGAGCTGTCGCCCTGTACAAGAGCTGTAACCGCAGTTGTTCTTACAACCCGCAACGTCCGGTTCTCCGACCAAAACAAATTTCATAATAAACGTAACCCGTGTATGTGAACTCAAATGTTTATTTGACGTTTCATCGTTCGAGGCAGCTGTTTTTAGAAACTCGTAAATTTAGGCTGCGGTGTATTAATAGAGTAGAGGAAGCTTTTGAAGTAACTGGGGCAGGAGAATAAAGCAACACTGCTGACTTTCGTTTCGAAGAATCGCGCGAAATGGGGCCGCAACTCCTCGCTGCTTCTCGTTTTATTCTGCTTCTCCAGCAGCCAGAAATGACGAGATCTTAGAACGCTTCGTCACATGAGATTTTAATACAATCTCAATAAATGGTTCGTATATAATCAGTGGCGGCTCGTGCCCACAAAAGTTAGTTTCATAAAATAATGGCAATGAAGGGGAGGTTGTTAAATCCCGAAACTGACGTAAAACGAATTCATACGTTATAGAAATCAAGTGTACTTACGCTTATCCCAGGCTGAATTGTCTTCCAAACATATCCATTTCTGCATCAGCTATAATTACTATAAGTTGTAAATCAATAGCACGTGCAGTCATCAATTTGTAAATGTAATCTGCGAACCTTTTCTTCCTTGAAGTGAACTTGGTAACTAATCTTTCACTGAAGTCTACTAGTTTGATAAGTTGCGGTTGACGAAGAGTAGTGCAAACCCTGATAATCTTAATTGTCCCATTGCATTCGTATTGCGCGGAAGATATTTTATTATTATTATTAACAATAATAATGCCAGATAAAGTTACGTTCTGTCCAAAACGTCGTGTACTCTGTTTTCGACAACAATAAATGAATGGAATGGCGATTAAACGAGACTGGCATGAGTATTCTGATTATTAATGGTGCATGATATCAGTCCGAGATTTGCATTCTTTGCGCTTCCTTGCTTCAGTCTGCATCTTCATCAAGGCCGAAGGTTGCCTCTCTCATCTCTGTTGTTTGACTAACATTATTGATGTACACTATTGCCTGCAAAACCCCACCTCTCTCCGTTCGCAGCCAATAGTTTGACATCACAAATGCTTGGGCAGTGTGGTTCTCACGATGTTACACCATCAGGCCCTCAATACTCGCGTGGAACATTTTTTCGTAATTGATATGCAGTTAAAGCAATATGATTGAGGCGATTATGAGGAGAGTTAATCTAAATGACACAAATATGCTTTTTACAGAAACCCGAGTAAAAATATTTAAAAAATGAAAATATTTGGTTGAATCGCAAACGCGCTACAACCGGCACGACTCGCCACTATATACGAGTAGACTACAGTGCAAACGTCACAGGAATAGATCGTTCAGTTTAATCAACATTACTAAAACTCTAATAATAGTGCTCACCTTATTGCTGTAGTGTATTTCAATGCTGGAGTACATCTGTTTCACATATTCAAAAATGTATTGTGAATAATTAATTAAAATCGTGGTATCCCTAATTAATTCGTTATCTATTAAAAAAAGAAAAATGATGCTCACTGTTTCTCTTAAGTTGAATTTGGGTCAAGGCAGATCGAGTAATTCCGTCTATGCACAAAGCGCTGTGATTAACGCTAAATATGGCCCGATGATGGTCATCTGTTAGAATGGAAGAATTAACAAAAATCTCTGATCACCCTTGGGGTCTTGGGGTCATTAGGTAGCTAGAAATAACAGACGACTAGTCTTTTGTGTCACCCAGAGGAAAGAAGGGACCTGGGACATTAAATCTACCAGGGCCTCTTATTTAACAGAAAATCTCCCTCTCCATACATTAACAGAATTCACGTGTTCATGCAATACAAATAAAACATAGTGGTTAATTTAAATTATAAGTAAATACATTTGTTCATGTTTTTATTGAAAAGCAAATAGGAGTCTCATTCGCCAGCACTGCTCGATACAGTCGCGATCATTCGATAAATAATTTTGAGCTTTTCGCGATAATAATCACCAGATACCAGAAAAAATATTTTGTGAAAGATCTAGACTCGCGATATACTTCCACGGATTCAAAAATCCCACTTGATCAATGGCGGTTACACAAGATTACAATGCAACAAACATTTCATCTGCACATTTTCCCTAAAGGCATTTAGAGCATACACACCCAGTCTCACAACAGGAAAAACACGCGAAATTCACGAATTCCATGATGCATCAAAATACCTTCTCAGCCCTTACAGCACAACCCGTAACATCTGGCAGATAAGATAAAAGTAACACAAATATTCCAATTTATTGGAAGACTTATCTCGGCCAGCACTCAACGAAAAAGCGAAATCACTTCTAGCCGTCGCTCAATGAAATATCCAGCTATTCATGTTGAGTTAAAAACTAATATGCTTCACGTATAATTATAACCACCAATTATTTTATAAAGAGACATAATATGTCTCAAACGATTTCTGGGACATTGCGTTTAAAAACATCAACAATATTTTGAAAAATTACTCTAAATATGCACAGAACATAGCCATTTATCTTCATTATCTCATTTCATAATTTGGATTTATTTAAATTAATTTAGATATATGTGAAAGATTTTTTTAAAAATGAATTGAATAGTGCAACTGCAGAGGCAAATGCATTCCATTTCACTTGGAAAGTATCAACACCTCTCATGAAAACATGACCAACGCCAACTGTATTTAAAATTTACGACCTCAAGATATTGAAAATGTACACTAAAAATATGTTATTTGGTCTAAAACGCTTGACATCGCAGTTTTTAGTACGTCTTCCACCGCGCCCTAATGACGTCAAAAAGATTAGATTTTTGTAAGTACAAAGCCCAGAGACTTGGCTATATTATCGTGCATGTGCATTACATTTAACCTACAACTCTTCCTAAACGAGCAGTTCTTGCCGGTGACCATATCGGACGGGTCGCATCATTCCCTTTTTAATATAGGGGGAGGGGGTCAATATGAAAAGGGAAGAATGCAAGAATTCGCATTTTAAATGTCCCGAAAGAATCACTGAGAAGAAAACAGTAGGTAGTAGTCTGCTGCAATAAAATGCGGCTGACAAAAAGACACAAAATGGATTTCCCATAAGGGACACACACACATACAGCTCAAGAACGAACAAAATAATTTCATATAACACGTATTACATTATACATTCTACCAATATTTTAGAAAAGCAGTGTTCAGAAATACACCAATAAAATCATGTAGTAATATTCGGATGCACATACAACAGTTCTTTTTACACCAAGAGTATCAAAAAAGTTGTTCCATAACGTAACTCGTAAATAGCAAATATTTAAATGTGGGCAGCCTTTTCTTTCGAGCTTGCTGTCGCACAACGTCAGCTGCCTCCTAAGTGCCACCCAGAGTTTGAGGCCAGTATACGAGTAAAAATAGAAAGAATAACACAACCAAATATTTAGATTTTCAGAAAAAAATGTAACTTCCATTGTTTTTATATTTTTTCCCGAGATTCTGGGTGTTCACCGAAACCATTGACATCTCTCACACGGCCGAAAGATGCTTAAATTATCTCTCAATTTCTGCGCGCAAACGAAATTAGTAATATAGATTCTAATCGGAGCAATCAACTGCAACCCGTCAGTCACGGAAGGCTAGCCGAGCTCCACGGAGTATCCCGATTTTCGTTTATTTGGACTTTTTGGTGAAAACCCGACAGTTTTATTTGTTTTTGTATTTTTTTCGAGATCCTGTTATCTATTAAAATCATTGACAACTTTCACGTGATCATACGCTTCCAAGTTTTCTCTCAATTTTTGCACGCCTACGACATTAGTAATAAGTAGATATCAAATTTAGTTGAGGTAGCTTCAGATACGCGATTCGGCTAGCTCAGCTGGTAAATCATAATTTACTACAGCACTTGCAAGTTTTGACGTGATATTGAACAGTAAATACGGGAATAAAATGGACAACATATTAATTCCCATTTGTGGACAGAAAATGTGACAATAAAGACGTAAAAAAGATAGGATATATTCTATTTTCCCAGGTATTATCCCCATTTGTCCTCGAGTTATCGAGGTGGGAGAAAGGCAGCAAGGAGTGCGCCTTGCATCGCGTCGCATGACATCACCCTTCTGAACGTCGTAACCTGGATATCGTGATGGCGAAAAGGTGAAGGGCGAATGTTCGGGCTAGTGCATCATGCAACTGCAGCGAGTAGGTATAATACGTCGGAATTTCGTCAACTTTTTCAACGTTAAACGGCTTCTTGTACGAATAGAAAAAGAAAGTTAAATTGGTCTTTTCATCACATGATCTTACTCTGTTTAAATGTCAGAGGTGGATCAAAACAATGTCTACCAAAAAGTACTGAAATGTTTTGTTTTTTTTATTAAAATCGGATTCGAAGTTTTGCTGAATTTTATAACTTTATCTACACTACTTACACAGACAGTAAAATTATGCCTTTCATTAGTCTTCGAGACTTAATACTGAACGCTTTGGAGTTTTACATTTTTCGTATAGGAATATGTCGAACTTCTCTGCAGCTATATCCCTCACATCTAATTTTCGATCTGCATCCTTCCAGCTCCAAACTTTCAGGTTATATCCCAACTTTCGAAGTCATGTTTTCAACCTTGATTCTTGTGACTTGGATGTTTTCTGCATAAATTCATTCACGTTTTTTTTGATTCTAAGAAATAACACGAAGAGGAGAAAAGTTTTCGGTATGCCGCACATTCCCGCTAGTTTGTCTTGGAGACATTTTGATCGGTTGCTCCTCAGTTGGAGTAAAAAAAGAACTTAGTATTCGAACTTATTTCGATTGTTTGATTATTTCATGTTTCCAGGTGCGTCAACTACTACGATAATTAGCCCCTAAGTGAAGTGCATGTTATAAGACGGAATGTGGCCTTGTTCTTCCCCCGCTAGATTCTAAAATCCGACGGTCACGTACTCGTCGGCTTACGGAAGATGGTTTTCCCTCCAGGTATCTCCACCAGCGGGGTGCAGCTCCAACCGGGACACGTTCTGAGCTCTCGACTGATCTCCTGAAGTGTGTTGCAGTGTAGGGCAAATCAGAGTACGTGGATGTAGTATGTAAGAAAAAGAGGATAGAACAAGGAAGAGGAAGGAATGATCGCGCGTGGTGCGCGGCACGCTCGTTAAGGTACAGCTCCGGGATTCGCGCGGTACCGATTTCGAGGAAGTGCCTGGAAATGAGTAACGACCGCCTGCCAGGGGCGCCTTCCAGCCCGGCTCGCCGCGACGCGCGCACTCGAGGGGCGCTTTGGAGAAACTGCTAAGGCCGCGTTGCGCCGCGCCGCGGGCGCCGCCTGGCGAAGGGCGCCCGGAGACGCGTATAGATAGCGATGACGCGGCGTGCGAGCACCGCTCGCCGGCGCCCCACTAGAGATGGGCTTAACAGCTTTTCGTCAATAACTGTTATCGGAATAACAGTGGACTCGTAATAACGGTTATCAATAACAGTTGAAAAATAACATGTCCCATGATCAGCAACCTAACGTAGCCGTCTGCTAAGAGTTAAATCAGTTGTGGCGACTGCTAGAGTTAACCAGGCAAAACGAATAACGTTGGTAGCACCGTAACGCTTGTGCAGCTACCTTATGGCGGTTGTCTGCACTACTTCCCCACACATGTTTAGGTAGGGAGAGAGAAACAGCTGATATGAACGAGACTCGATGAACTGCCAAGGAAAAATAGTAGTTAATATGATGAGTAGCAAATGTGTATAGAAATTACTAAAATAACTGTGATTCGTGATCAGATTGCAAATATTCTTTCGAATATGCAACATGTTCATAGTGAAGTGACGAGTGCCGAAAATAAAGAGAAGTAGAAACTGTGTTTTGCTTACCTAAAACTAAAGTGGTGATGCTGTTGAATATCAAATATTATAATGCGAGTTATTTGACCGTAACTCATTGTATTCTATCAGACTTAGGGAAATATTAGTGGATCTCACATAAGCTGTAATGGGACAGAAAGAAGTTAACAGACATATTAGACGGATTTAATTTCAAGGACAAATTTCTTATGCATTGTACGTAATACCATAAAATACAAAAATATTGTGGCACATGGTGTGTAATGAAGAATTATGTATTATTGAATCTATAATTTGAATACTTGTTAATCACGATTCATTAGCAGCAGTGAAACTGTTGTCGTACAAAATGGTTGCCGCGAAAGCTTGTAGTAGTTCGGGTTTGGCCCAATAGAGTGGGGGTACTATGAATATCAACCGATAACAGCCAATAACAGGATAAATGAAATAACTATTATTTCGCGTAACAGTTATTAAACGTTAACTGTTAAGAAATAACAGTTTAGCTGTTAATGGCGCATCCCTACGCCCCACTCACTGCTCGCTGCCGTGGGCGGCGTCGCGCCGCGCCGCGCCGCATCCAACAACTGCAAGTGCCGATGCATTCCAATGCCCATTACCACTATTCCTTCATAACGATATTTTTTCATTCTCACAGATTTACCTCAAGACGAATATTACAAAAGTACAACTCGACAATATGAAATGTCGCTGTCTTCTGGACTGACTGTGAATTTTATTGCTGCTCTTTTTATTTCTCAAAATGGTTTACATATTAAGTGTTAACTACTAGTGAAAACTGGATTATTTCCTTTCCTGCACATCCAGATATGTTTACAAGAGTGCGCCTGATGTCCAATTCACGTCTATCCGTCGCAATGCATAGAATATCCTCACTAAATCACGGTGAGAGAGCACCTCGACGACTACGAAAATATTTGAGAGCGTTCTCGATTACTAAAGATGTGGTAAAGTGTCCATATCTCACCCTCCTTTATTTCCATATCCTACGCAAAAGGAAAGCAATGCAACAAAAAAATCGATTAGCAGCCTGAAATAGTAGGCTCAAGTACCCGCATTCGTTTACCTACATTAGTTTCTAAAATGAAAACTAGTGGTGCTGCAACACATACTTTCTCGCACGGCTACGCAATATTAAAATACTATCTTTACTGCAAAAGTGTTTCCAACAAGAGGATATTTTTTCCTTATTGGGATTGGTAAAACTTCCCATAAGAAAGCAACGTAATATTATCATTTAAATAAATAAATGACAATTGACTAGATCAACAAAGATACTGTCTGTTCTGAGCATACCTACAGAGCATTCAAATTCCTTCTATAAACCACTTCCATGGAAGCCTTACAAAACAACGCGATCACTCTATAGGCTTCTTCAGTGACTCAATTCTCGGTCTTCTTTCCTTAGTTATCCTCTTAAACAAACCTCTGTGTTGGAGCAAAAAAAAATATTAGCAAAACTTTCAAAAATCAACTACCCCGCGTTCGTATTCAGTTAGAAACGTTTCGCCTTTGCCTCGCACTTTATTTTCCACGGGATTGAGAAATGAACAGAAGCACGCTAGACACATGCTTAAGGGCCCCAATCAATTTTTATTAAAAAAATTGTATTGTTTCATAAATACGTAAAAAGTACCTAATTTCATTAAAGTTGCAAAAAATAATAAAATCTATTCACATTTTAAACCATTGATAATGCTTTTTTATCAAATTTTTTATCCAATTTGCAAAATGTAAGAAGAAATTTATTTTGAAAAACATTGTAGATTGTATTTATTATTAAAAAATCCTTTTTGAAACTGCAAATGTAGAAGTTTAATTTCCAAATTTATTTTGATTAGTTGTGACCAAAATTTCAAAATTATAGGCTTTTCCATAGCTGCGTCCTGTTTACGACCCCTTAAAATATTAATCCAACCCTGATCGTATAACGTCGCCCCAAGGCAGTTAGGGGGGGGGGCGCTTCCCACCTAAGAGGCACACGTGCGGCGCCAAATCGATCGGATTCGGCAATGAAACACGATGCAGCCCTCGAGAAGACGGGACGGGCGTGGCAACTACGAGCGGGTATGGGCATCGCTGCCACTATTTAGCAACTAGATCACGCCTCCACTCGGCACTGAGCACACACTGTACCAATCCTAATTGTTCTACCAAACATTCTACGTTTCAAGTATGCACACATTTATTCTCAATTTTAATAGGTTCATTATGTAGTATAGATAGTTTTAAACTAAATGAATTGCAATTCTGGAATTCGGAACCGTCGTCTTCATTTTCAAAAGACCAAGCCATGTCGCTAGAATCACAGGTCTTTGCTGGTCATATCGGTTACAAACACTACATTTTATGGGATGTTTATGGGAACAAAGTGTTCGTGTTGGCCCCGTGATTGAGATCGCAAAGGCAGTAGTGCCGTGGTGATCTTGGACCGAAGGGTCGCGGGCTCAAGTCCCGCCTCGGGCATGGTTGTATGTGTTCGACCTTTCACCCACCCAATCATCATCATATCGTTTCATCCTCATGCCATAACGTTAAATCCTGTAGTGGTCGCTAATGACCTAGTAGTTGATGCGACCTTAAATAACAAAAAGTATTCATCTTCCTTCCTCGTTCAGAATCACTCCTAAAACACATGTGCTAAAACGTATTGTTCCTTAGAATGCGTCCAATTAACTTCATTTTCCTTTTTTTATACCCTTCGTCATAGATAGCTTTCGCTCACTCTAGTCTTTTCTAGTACATCCTCGTAGCCATTTTATATCTAGCTCGTTACTATCCTTCACCTGATTCATACGTCTACTGCTTCCTGTTTCTTCTCTTGTACCCTAACCCCACAATTACTGTCATTCGCCAAACATGCCATTTAAAAATAATAGTTTCTCCTAGTTTAATACAGTGAATTTGCCTTTTTTCTGGAAAGAATTCTTTATAAGCAGTATTCGCTTTACGTCATACTTTTTTTAAACTGGAGATACAAATTCTAAGATGGCAGAACTAGCTTACTACTACATCTAATATTTATGACACTCCTCAGAACTTTCGAGATCTACTGCTAATTTTCTTCATTTTTTCTTCTTAGCTATTATTTCGCTATCCTATTTTCCTCCCAGTCAATCATTGTGAACATGCCAACCGCAGAATATTAGATCTGCTAATTCAGGTGCTTCCTTTGAGAATATATTCATGAAAGCAGTAGACGTTCAAAGACATCTGAACTGGTATCAATCGAGAACTTGTTTTAGTTCCTACGAACTAATACTTCACCATATCAGTCAAACCTAAAATCTTTATTATGATTTCAGTACCTACGCCCTTTCGACCATGTCTGAAAGGATGAGTGAGGGATATGATTTGAATGACGATGACTTAATGGAGGAATGAGAGGCAGGGGCAACGGGAGATCGCAGAGAAATCCTGTCGCGAAACCGCTTTGCCCTCCACAATATCTATAAGGATCGTGATTTGAACACCAGTATCCAGATATGGAAGGCGAGCGACCTGATCTCATCACCACGTTGCACCCCTGTCAAATTCATAGTTAAAACTATTTATCCCTCTTCAGGTCCGGTGTACCGTGGAATGGTCAGTCTTCTACACGATATCTCCAAGTGACAATTTTTATGCCAAAAGGTTTGCAAATTACTGACAAAAAACGAAAACCAGAAATCATAAAACGTTTTCCATATGCAAATTGTAAATCTGTGGTACCTTTAAAACATTTGAAATATTTGACTGATTGAGCAACCCGACACCCAGAAATATCGCCGGATTTCCGAAGAATTTGAAACCTGAGAAAGACAAAATTTAAAATCAGCATCGTGAGACGTCAACCAGTATCTGAAATTCATATCTTTATTTATTATCAAATAAAATAACAATCTAATACAGTTATAAAATTGCAATATTTGTAAATTCGTGAGCATTCGTAAGTTGCAACGTTAAATTCCAATCGTGATCACGCTCAGCAAAAAAATAGAGTTAATTTCCGAATTTATCTATCACATACTTCAATATTTACTGTGTGTCATACAGTTTATCTTAAATTACTTTTAAGGATGAAACGAATTAAATCACTGTTCAGTAAATAGGACACTGAAACATAACAGATTTATCCACTAATACAATTCTGGGTCTTCAATACATCACAAAATGATCCCTAGTTCTTAAAATTCAGGGTAAAAACTGTAAGGAAATATGAAACAGAAATTAAAAATATTTGTAATGTATGTGAATATAATAATGTAAAATACTATATTTTAAATTATATGGAGATAATAAAAAAATATTTCAATTTATATTTTAAATTGTTAAGGACGAAGGGTTTCTGAAATATGGTGAAACACGATTACAAACATGTGATAACTGATAAAGACATAATGCAGGATTTGCGGGCTCGATAGCAAATGGAAGGAAACATATGTTTCCGGACCTTTCCGGGATTGTGACAGCAATGGTAATGATAAACATTTCTCACGATGTAAAACGCAATTGCTGCATGCAGCAATTGTTATCTGATAATGTAATTATTCCATTTGGATATTTCTCTAGTTCTTGAAAGGTGGCGCAAAAAATTGTGAGAAAACTGGAAACACAGAATCTAAATATGTGATACAAACAGAACGGTAATGTGGGTCGCAAACTGACGAACATTTGAGGGCAACTCAACTAATCCGTACATTACCCCTCAATGAGATTCACGTGTGTGAGGGCAGCTAAACATCGTAATAATCCAAAATGAACAAGCAAGGCACCAATTTTCACTAATGATACGCATCATTAGAGCCTGAAACAGAGTCCGCATTTTGGCTATCTAATCACCACATACAAAAACTCCATTCTCATTCCTGTCCAATAATATACCTGCATTCCTGTCGACAAACTTATTCGTTACACACCTCAGTTGTTAGTCAAAACATTCCCTTTCCTATTCGTATGCAGCTTTAATACACTGAGAACAGCTACCCCCAATCAGAAACACTGGATAAGATTACTAAACGCTGGGAAAACAGAATCCTCATCAGGGAGGGGCGCATATATCATCCCAACTGCATTATCTGTTGCGTGCCACAATGAGCGGGTCAGCGTATGAATCCGACCTTTCACGCGCGCCGAGGGAGGAAATCGATACGCGCCGAGCGTCAAGCGCCCAAAGAAACGTACGCTCGCGCCGGCCTTGAGCCACTGCCCAGACGGCGAGAGAAGCAGGAAAAAAAGTTGATGCTGCGGCGAAGCATCGCGAGCGGGCGGACGCGCCCTGAAAAACTTTTTGCCCGGTCGTGCGAGCGAAAGGGGAGGCAATTACTCGTCGAGAGGCTTCTGAAAAGAGACGCGCGCCGTCTAAGAATAACGCGTTAACAGACGCGCGGCAGACGGCGCTGCAGGCGCGTGCAGCGGACGCTAGGAAGGTGCGTGTTAAATGTAGTATGAGTGTGTTGCGTGGATCATTTCCCTTTCTCGAACCACTGTTCCGTGACTTGCGAGTAAACACAACCGAACTTTTACTAGCCATTATTGTTCCGTTCCCCTCCTCCAGCCAGGAGTAAGATTCACTTCAAAACAAGACATTCATCTGATTCTCATTAAATATCCTCTTTCTTTAGCATCGTTTGTGCTCATTCTACTTCACCGATGCATGCAAACGTGGATACACGCTTACTTTGCGCATTGGCCTGCAAGTTCTCCAAATACTCTGCCGCCGCCGTCGTCGCTGTGCCTTGAACGAACGCGTGGCGGTCCGTGCCTTCCGGCCATGGGCGCGCCCATTTCTCGTGACTCTCGAGTGCCGCTAGTGTTACGTTCGGCCAGATTTGCAGCTTCGCTTTCAAGACACCCAACCAGCGCCTCCAGGCCGCATTCCTCACCACTTTACATATTAACATCACATCCGCGCGAAGAGAACAATGATCGCCACAAGTACCAAAATACTGAAGGGAGGGTGTTGGGGCGATTTAATGTGCGAGGTACAACTTGGTAAGAAGTACCCTCGGATATACACAATATACCAAAAACTATTGAGGAAAAGGGACGCATCCTCCTGTCCATTCAGCGGTGACGCGCAAGATTAACACTCCCTACTTTCAAGAAAGAAAGAAAAACAAGTGGTGCCACACAGCAGCTAATACTTTCTCGCATTATTTCTAACTTTAGCAATTTTTGAACATTCAGTGAGTTCAACGAAGGCCAGGCTTGTGGTGTTCTTTTATGCGTCACTTGTTCTATCCTTTGAAACCACTTGAAGTTCAAATTTGGAGTTGTTTTCAAGGAAATGTTTTTTAAAACAGACTTTTTAAAGAGATTTTAAGAAAAAAAATCTCTAGCTGCAACACTGTAGTTGTGGGAAGGCGCCAAAAATATGTTGAGCTTCTGCAATTTCAAGGATATCAATTCCTTTACATTATCCGAGGAGAAAGTTCAATTACGAACTTGGAGACATTTCTCTTAGAAAATTCTGAAAATATTGAGGCTTCATGTAAAGAACACTCAAAACGAAAAATATCGTTTTCAAACTCAAAAGGCCTTCAAATCGATCGGGGAATATCAATTATGGAGACGCTACACGGTTTAAGCGCTAGCGTTGACGAGAGATTGATATACGTTTTGCCGTCAATCAATTTTTCGGTGTCAAAAGCCCACAAAACGTGTACAGTAAGGGGAGGAAGTAATTCCTTCCTCTAACCCTATAAGGGGTTAGAGGAAGTAATTTACTATACATAGGAACACATTTTTTCGTTACCAGAGCCCAGCAACGCGTGTTTTTCTGTCAAGAATTCGCAGAAGAAGAGAAAGTAATGAGTTATTCCAAGAACAATACAAATTGTCAGCGTTGCTATTGTTGCTAGGAATATATAGAAAAAATAAAAAGTACACAATGTTTTCAAATTCAATGCGTTCAAATTATATTCTTAGATTTTAGAAGTTATTTATGCTTATCAACGTAGTATTCATAAAGAAAAGCACTACCTCGTGGTCTTGAACTGGGACGCCAATCTAACGCACATTCTTTTGATACAAGGCTGAATATCTGATCATCTGTATTTTCTGCAACAAAATTACGTTTCTTTGAGATTATTGCCTAGTACTGATTTGCTTTTTTTTTTTGGCGATTTTTGGGATAACTGTATTGGTTCATTTTCTAAAATTCATATTCTAAATACCCTCTAGAATATGTTTACAACCAAATATAGAAACACGTGATCGCGTGTAAGATATCAGTATACTCACTTCTTTCACATCGCATTCCCTAACATTCTCCATATTTCAGGCACATTTTTAAAATTCAATTCTATTCAATGAAAAAAGGACAACGCTCAACCGTGACTGCCTGCAGTTGGTTGGAAATACTTTATTAAGGAAAAGTGATTGTTGAGGAGTTTCTTCATTTTACTTTGAAGTATGATGTATATCTCCGTAAAACAATCCGTATATCTTTGAATCCTTATATCATTTCAAAAGATAAAGACAAATAAAAGATAATAAATGTGTGGTACTCCGTAACTGAGATTACAGTAGAAGTTTTTTTACTGCAACTGAAGTGAAACTGTAGCTGCGGCGGCCAGAACCAAATCATATGGTCCAATCTTCGGTCACAGGGAGCGTGGGATCTGCAAAATAAATTCCTCTCCGCCTCATAACTCGATCTCGGGGTCCCATTGTACTCGGCGAGGTCTCGCCCCGAGCTATGTGGCAATAGCTTTATTCAGGGCGCAGCCAGGCGTCCGTCGTTCTTTGATGGGCATTTTCCGAGCCCCGCGCCGCCGCGCCGTCTCCCCGCGTGGGCCGAGAGACCCCCTTGTGTCTGACCGCTGGACCCTCCCCCCGCCCCACCCACTCCACTCCCCAATTGAGCGCGCGCGCGCGCGCCTCCTGCGCCAGTCGCGGGGCTGGGCGGGGACTGGGCGGGCCGGGGCCGGAGCCCTCGTTCCGCGCGGCGCCGCGTCGCGTCGACCCCACGCTCGCGCCCCGCGGTTGCGCAAAGGCAGGTGCGGGTCACGCGTGCCGGGTCGCCGGTGCGGCGCAGCACGCCACGCTGTGGGTCGTCGCGCCCAACACGCAGGCCACAACAATTTCTTCGCACCCCTCACTGAATACTGCAACAATTCATGTTTTCAGGAGGGCGAGGGAAGAGCACTTAAATGGGCTTGCCTCGTGGGCCTCATAATCAAGGCCCGACAAACACACTGAATGACTTCAACGTTAATTCCCAAATCAGGATAGTTTTTATTACGCAGAAGCCTGTGGCACTCAGGACCCTAATCATATTTTCGAGATCTACACGTTGTTTTAGGAATCTCGCGGCTTCCTTTGTACTAAGCTTTAGTCAATAATGAGTTTAACTACTGTCAGCCAAAAATTGCATACATTTTCTGTAAATTGAAAATTGCAAAATAAAATATGTATTAAAAAAACTACTGTCAGCGAAAATTAATCTCGATAACACTTTTTTTTCTCGAAAATTACTACCTTGAAAGCAATTAGCAGCAGTGCTATTTCTGGACGGCGAGCTTAATAATCCGAATCTACGATTTCCTTTAAATTTTGAATTTCGTCCAAACTGTCCTACGTTGAAGACCCATGATACATCGCTAACTTTTCAGACAAACGCAGAATATGCAGTAGAGAAGTTACCGGTATCAATTTACTACTTCAGGGCTAACCTTAATTGTCTTCTTTATGAATAAACAATACTTAAACGTGAATCGAGTCTTCCATTCGGAGTGCAATATAGAAAACACTCTTCCACCGACAGCATAGTTCTTCGAAGTGTTTCACTAATATCTAAGTATCTCCTTACCAATCAAGTAGAGACCATGTACCATGTATAAGCGCATCCTTTCCGCCTATCGTAACTTCCAATTTGCAGCTAGAACTGTTTCTTAGTTCACAAATACAACCAACCCTAGATTTTAGATTGTCACATGTTGAAGAACGTGGCCTTCTAGAAGCACTTTGACAGATACTTTAAATGATTTAATATCCCATACCAAACGATCCCGGGAGAGAACGTTAATCAACGAAACGCGTCTGATAGTATTTCAGCGTGACTAGTTTGGGAATCTGAGCTGCGCCCAAGGTTGAAAAGAAAAAAGTTGTTTTTATATTACTTTTGAAATTTAGTTCATGTAAACTATACATTTTCGTAATTCGAAAAGACAAATTGAATTACATTCAGGTATATGACATATGATTATGGTACAATACATCCAGTATGGAACGAATTACGGACCGTCCATAAATTACTTAACACAAATTTCGAGTATTTGCAATACCCCCCTCTCCCCCTTGTGACGCACTTCCCTCTATGTAACACACCGTAACGCTGCCTCAGACCTCCTCCCCCCCCTTTAGCGTTACGTAATTTATGGATGACCCCTTAGTACGGTTCATAGTATGATTCTTGTATACAGCAAAACTTCTACTCGCTATGTACATAGTGCATCCAAGGATTAACCCCCCCCACACACACACACACACTTGTTTCAAGATTGCTAACTCCATGTAATCCTTTCCGGTTACACAAATTTTCGTTAGTGCTATGTTTGGGTAATAAAGTAATAAATGCATAACATGTAACCCCGTTAGTGAAGGTGAAGGAAATGTTTTATCCGGGGATACGTTTTTTCTACGCAGGATGGTAAGCTCCGTTGCCGACCTAAAAGTCGGGTACCGAGGGATTTCGCCCTCCAGATAACTCCCCCAGCGGGGCACTCCACCATACTTTCTCAGCCAGGAGAAGCTCTACGCTAAGCTTCTGACATGAGTGGTAGAGCAGTGCGTGTACGCAAGGGGAAAAGAAAGGATGAGCCTGGTGAAGCGAAGATGACGTGCGATGTGTGGCCCATTTGTTAGGATACTTCCCCGGAATAGCCTGATAATGACAGGAAAAAGATATGGAAAACTATCGAATAGAGCGCCGGCCGCTTGAATTCTCCGTCCATACAGCGGTTAAAACTGTCAACGGTAGTGTAGAAAATCCTCCACCGTCGGGTCTCGAGTTTAGGACTACCCGGACAGTCACTGCGGAGACAAAAGTAAAGGAAGTAGAGCAAACTCGGCCGACTTTTGTTTCTGTGTGGTTGTTTGGATGAAACGATTGTCAATACTAGGAAATCAAGTTTGCATTTTATTTTCAGTTTCGTTTGTTTTGTACCTTTGTTGTTTTTCGTTATTTGTAAGCGTTTGTTGCGATTAAATTTGAAATTTTAATAAATATTTCGGTACATTAAATTATGTTTTGTTATTTTAATTGAAATAATGTTTAAAAAATTTAAATATTTCGATGTGTTTTATGTTTTTCTTCCAGTTTGACATTTTTTTATACCCATGTGGTTTATTTTGGGCTGGGGATAATTTAGCCAATCCCGGCTGTGCCCAAAGAAGCCAGTTCGTGAGGTACTTACCACAAATATGACAAAAAATGAAGGACCAAGAAACCCTTTGAATGTATTCACACATCACCAGACATGATTCAGTCAAGTAACAAGCGACATTATATAAAACGTACATCAGAACTCTTCCAAAGTAACTAATTCCCAAGCCTCCCAAAAGACTACTGCTCACGAACATACTACATTTTTGGAGTATATATGAATAACTTAACATCCTTGACAAGGGAAATTGTCTCACAATGATACTTTTTCTACAATATATCAAGTGCTCTTGTCGACCATCCTTTTAAACCACCGAAGCACATTGGAACCATTTTCAATTACAGTATTAAAGTTCATTGTTAATTAATAAAGGATTCTGTCGATGGTCTGGCCTCTGACAAGTGTGAGAAAAACAAAATAAATGGAAGATACGTCTATGAGAAAGATAGAAATGAGAGCATTGATATGACTGACACCGAATTTTAAAACAAATTTTCCCACTAGTCACAAACATTTATTTTGGTTCCTAGTTTGATTTTTACACTTTTGAGAGTTCCCATGAAACAATGTAATCATTCCGCATGACAATGTTCTTTTGTAATTATTGCAGAACCTGACCATTTACTCCTGAAATTTAAAAAAAAAATACCCAACGTGTTACGTTAGCCATGTAAGTAAATATGGCGCTCATTCATGCTTTGCTTTCAGAGAATTCAAGGGCGCCATTACATTGATCAGACTCAGTTCGGCTTATCAATGAAATCTGACGTGGGGTGATAGGAGAGAGAAGAATTTTGGGTGGCATCGGTGCACTTTTTCTCACACATCGAATTTGAGTCATTGTAAGATTTGGCATCAAAGGCAACCCATTCGAACATCTTGAACTTGAAAATAGAGAATACGATAAATATACTTCTACGCATAAATTAAGAATATGAAACACTGAAAGACAAATCTGAGGCACGGCGCACTAGCGACCTCACTGAGATAACCACACATCATTCACAAACCAGTTTCTGTATCTACTGTATCAATATTATTCCATACAGTATAATATATACTAAATCCATTTCCTACGAAAACGAATATCATAAGACAATGCTAATTCAATATACATTACAAAATTTATAGTATACGAAATCTATTCAAGGTCTCAGCAACTGTCACAAAATTATGTCACATAAGTGACGCCATATGCATACTTCCGAGACAATCGCATTCGCAGCAGCGGATTAGGAGCGCGGCACTGCCATGTACGAAGCTTATTTGGCAATCCTTTGCAGCTTGAATTAACCGATGACAACCACATATGGTGAACGACTGCGTCTTCTGACTCTCCCACTCGTGTGTGGCAGAGAGATTCAGCTATTTAATAAAAAAAAAGTTTGCGAATGTTTGGCTAATCCATCGCAATAGTTACCGTGGCTCCCATTTTTGTCCACATAAACTAAACCTAAGGGCCCACTGTGGTGCAGAAAGGGACGGCAGTGGGCCGCCGGCCCTGGCGGCCTCCGCCCCTGCGTCCGGCGCGTGTCCACGCGTATCGGGCGGGGAGGAGCGGGGCGGAATACGGAGGAAGGCGCGACGACCCGACGCCAGGCGTCGCCGCCTCCCCTGTCGGCGCTGACCAGACGTCGGGCGATGGCGGCGGCGACTGCCTGGCTTCGAACCCACGCGACGGGTGCGGTATTGACCCGTCGTCTGCTGTCGTGACTGCGATCGGCACGGGCATCTTTACCACGCGCACTCGCCACTTGCGGGAACCTCCAGTGGGGATTTTCTTTTTTCACGGAGGGAAATGTAGTTCTCCGAGACTATGCTGTGGGCCCGGCTTATCGACTCACAGCCCCCTCTGTACAGCTAAATAGTTACACATGTTGGTCACGCGATTCGTAGCGCAGACCAACAATAAAGCCAACTTACCTAGTATTAGATCCCAAGCGCTGTGAGCCTGACTACCATGCACGTGATCTATCCATTTTTACTTTTTCATTCATCACACTTCGGTTGAACCAGATGGGTCAGAAATTACCATATATTTTATACCAACATCAAAGTATTACAATCTGGTTTACAAATTCATAACTCGTTTGCGCGAATAACATTAAGGAGCCACGAGTTTCTCCAAGTTTGTCGTTTATTCATCTAACAAAAAATATTTCTAATTATCTAGAAATAGTACTCAGAAGAATTTACAATGATTTACATGCTTTAAGAAATTTCTACAGAAGCACAGCAGAGCAAAATCTGAAAATAGGAAAATTTCAAAAGGGAATTACATACAAGTAATTTCTAGTAATATTTGAAAAGTAACTGACCCGAACTAAAATAAAATTATTTGCATTTTGGTGTACATTATCCACAATTATCTTCCCATGAATGAACAAGGGTTCTAAATTGCGTCCAAGCGCAAGATAACAAGAATACAAAAATAATTACGCCCAAAATACATCAGTCAAAACTTTGCACCAAGAACAATATTGACACTATTGCGATTCAATAGTTCAAATGACAAGAACCTTAAATGTAGAAAATCCGTTCGATTCCACGCAAGACCTTAAATATGCCAAACATTGTTAATAAACAAAAGTTCAGCCAGTGGCGCTTACTGTAATCGAGATTACGGAAATTAATTCTCCCGAGATAATCATTCATTCACTCGTTCTCGTATGACGACCATTACGTCCAACCTAATCCTTTATGTTCAACTTTATGCGTGTGCTCTATCAATCATTCAATGCATTGATGGTTTTGACATTACTGCATATCCAAAAATACAATATACGCCATTTGTCTGTAACACTTCATTCATGACTCGCTACGTTGGCGGCATTGCACGTCGTTTTCCTCACCGCACAATATTTGAAGAAAGATCTGCAATTATTGAGACTAGCTCGTTCTGAATGACAATCGTGGTACTCTCCAATACCAGGTACACACGCGTATTGACCGGGCAGTAATGTGATTAACAAGATTAGAAAGGAAATTGACAAATAGTACAATAACTGTTATTAACATTAAGACACTTAATTTGCAGGAAGTGTAATAATACAAATGCAATTGAGTTTGCAATTTTTTTAAATTTTATTATAAATTTGATGTTTGAGAATTAATTACTCCCTCAATGCTCAACAATACAATATTATGGATCGAATTGTGACTCAACTTTATTCTAGGGATCTACTTAAAGAAAACTTAATAAAATCGAACAGTGCAAACTTAACCTCAATACGAATCGCCTGATCTACATACGAAACTGGAGCAACATACTCGTAGATTAAAGAAAACGTACCTTCGAAACCGAACAGTGAATGATTTAAAGGGGCACTTTATAAACACTAACTGATTTCATCTCCAAAACAATTTATCATTGTTTCGGGTTTGTATTACTGTAACAATGCTAATTTTACATTCAATTAGGTATATGTAATTACGAAATTAGAATGAGTGAGCAACCAACTTACAAGCAATAAAAAATGATCATTACACGCACACGACGCATAAAAATGGGCATTATTTCATTTGAAAGAATAGTGTGGTCAAGCATTATTGGCACAAATACAAACACAGAAAGTAGGGTCATAGCTACTTTTCTACGCAGGGAATCAACAAAGAATATCCATATTCTGAGGTTACGCGCATCCTCCTCCCGGGCATTTTCAAAGCAATATAATAAAAAAACATCTTGACAGATAAACATGATCAACCACATTTGGGCTTCAAGCTTTTGAAAACATTGAAATTATACTATACGTGATCAAATTGCAAACTCTCACAAAATTGCCATCTAGTAACACACTGCTACATACAATTACATTACGTTCTGGAAGAAATACAGTACGAAGACGCCCAATTTCGAATTCAAGTCGACGGCATTGGAGTACAAGTTGTGGGAACATTGACCAGTGTTGTCTATGCCAGTTTAGAGTATTAACCTTTAGATTAAACGTGCATTGAACACAACAAAGAAAACTTGCAATTACCTTAGAGAGTTGTCACTCCAGCCATTCACTTTTGTAGAAAAATTCTTGTTTCGAACACCACACAAAACGATATAGATTAGGGCTGGGCACCAACACCCAACACCCGTTAACAAGTCACTACTACGCACACGCAGGTGAAAGTAGTTCTTCTCAATGATATCGAACTGAAGTTTACTATCCTTTCTTCGTCTGAATCACTCAACTAAATATCAACCGAGAAGTCTTCTCTAGCACTACATAGCAAACTAGCGCTTCGATAATCCCGTACTCCTCTTCGCACTACTTTTTACCACTAACAAAAACCCTGCCGCGTTGATTCAGAATACCGCCGACAGATGGCACGTTTGAACTCGAATGCAGTGAATATCGAATGACGTAAAACACTATTTGTGTGAACTGAGTTAATACTAGTTGTACTTGGGCCATCAGTATTAAAAATGCACTTTTTAACTCGATCAACATCCGAGAATGGAGCAAATCTAACATACTTAATTAAGTTTTATACGATAAAAATGTATCAGAATTAAATGCCCGATAAGAACAATAACCAGGAGCTATAGAAGCTAACGATTAGCCGAATTGGCCCCATAACACTAATATTTTTTCACAAAATTCATGTTTATTTAAAAACTTTTTTACGGATATTGTATTAACATCCCCCCTATTTTCCACACATGAAGAACCCTGGTAGAAAACAATGGGCCCATCAGCTCTTATGAACCCATCTTCACACCTTTACCATATTTTGAAGCAATTGGGTATTTTACACTTGTCATTCAAGTGTATCAAAATCATATCAGACACACCGCTCTGTGAATTTACACTTCGTACATCTATGACAATTCACCCCTCAGGCAATCATAATGCACTTCTAGAACTAGATGTACAAATTGCACATAACTCACTCCTTTGCAGCATTCAAACGATGTGAGCCAAGATATTTTTAAAGGAATTTAATTTATGCAAGTTTTGCCACCTTTGCGTCAAGCACTACATTCACACTAGAGTGAAATCTATGAGAACCAATTTTCTTGTACTCCCCAAATGTCTAATTCATTTGTTTTTGCAAGGCCATTAAATATGTTCAAAGTTTGAAAAGTAATTTAAATTTGAATGCAACTGCTTAATCATTCAATAATTCAGAAAGTAACTGAGAAAACACTAAGAAAAAGATAACTATTGTAATTATTTGCTGGTCTAGCGCTTGCTAGACCAGCAAGTGACTTATATGAGCAAATAAAACAGTAATCCATGAAGCAGCTTTTGAAGCATTAGGTGAAAAGCCCAAGGTAAAGGAAAATCAAACTTACTGGTGAAATGAAGATTTGAAGCAAATGATTGAAGAGAAGAAAGTGAAATATAAGAAATGGCTAAGCTCAAGAGACCCCAGAGATAGAACAGCATACAGTAATATCAACAGAAAGGTTAAAAGAGCAGAAACGAAAGCTAAGGCACAGGCTTGGGAAACAAAATGCTCTGAAGTAAATAAGTTAATGGGAAGCAATAGGTCTAGAGAAGCATGGAAAACAATAAAAGAACTAAGAACTGATGTGTCACGTAATCTAGAATGCCACCAATCAATATTAAACAGTCGGAGGTATATTTTCAAGACCTTCTGAGGGAGGATAGAGCAGAATACAAATACATCAGTTATAATGCAGATAATGTACTAATACATGAAGATATACAGAAGATATTAGAAAAATAATAAATCCCCAGGCCCAGGAGGGATACCAGTTGAACTGTTAAAACACTATCCTGACCAAATGAAGGAAATTATGGTAAAATTATTTAATTAATGTCTCATAGATGAAGATTCCTCAAGAATGGAAAAAGCAGAAATTATACCAATTTATAAAAAAGGCAATAAAGGAAAATGTGAAAATTATAGCGGCATTAGTGTCATGAGTTCAATTAGTAGATTGTACGAGCGAATAATGAAAGGAAGAATTGAGTCGGGGTTAGAAAATCTGGAAGAACAAAGTGGTTTTACGGATGACCGTTCATGTGTAGATAACATTTTCTGCATACAACAAATTTTAGAAAAAAAGAAAGCCTGTGGAAGAGATTCTCATCTATTGTTTGTTGACCTTCAAAATGCAGATGACAGCATTCCCATTAGGCAAACTGTTTAAAATTTTAGAACAAAAATGCAATTATAAATTAGTTAACACCATTAAGAAAATGTACAAAGACAGTAAAGGTGTTGTGAAAGTAAACAGACAAGTATCAGATGATATAATAATTTCTAAAGGATTAAGAAAGACCCAACTCTTTTTAACATGTTCATTGCTGAAGCTCTGAGAGAATGGAGGACGAAATGCAGTGTAATGGGAATGCAAATTGAAGAATCAACACTGGATGTTCGACTCTTCGTAGATGATCTAATTATAATGGCTGAGGATGAGCAGGATATGAACTATATGTTTAGAAAATTAAACAGGAATTTGATCTCTGGGGATTGCAAATCAATGTGTCCAAAACAAAGTATATGGTAACAGGAGAACATAGAAAAGATCTGTGTATCGGAAATGATAAAATACAATTATGTGACGATTTTAAATATTTAGGCTTTATAGTTTCAAAAGATGGCACAGGCAACAAGGATATTAATAATAAGATAAATCAAGGGAAACAACTCATAAATATACTAAATTCAATTCTGTGGAATTCCCCGTTATCAAAGAAAAATGTATATAGGACCGTAATGGAGAGCATTGTTACATACGGCTCAGAAGTGTGGGAACTAATAAAAAAAAAAAAAAAAAGAAGAAGAAGAAGAAGAGAGATAATTGACTATTCAAATGGACTTTCTGAGACAAAGTTGCAGAATATCTCGTTTACACCACATACATAATGATGAAATAAAGGATAAAATGAAAATTCAAAAGGATATAATAGATACCGTAGAACAAAAACAGCTTCAATGGTACTGCTGAGAATGCCAGAAGAGAGGTGGCGCAAACAAGTATATAAATGGATACCACCATATAGAAGATGGAGGGGCAGACCATCAACCCCATGGAAACAAGGAATACTGACTGCGATGGCAACACGAAATTTGACAGATGAAGATGTAATGGATAGAGAAGGCTGGAAAAGAGGAACCGAGATGTAAACCACTCGTGTGTGTGTGTGTATATATCTATATCTATCTATCTACATATATATATATAGTAATTATTTATTTACATTGGCGAACCCGGTCGGGGGGGGGGGGACTCTTGATGCTTCCACCCTGGAAACCAATGATACAAATTCAAAAAAAATTGCTTTTACTAATTTTCTAAAGTGATGGAAATAATTCAATACATCACTTGTTAACATAAATATTAACTGAATGTCAACAAATTAAAATATTCAGCATAGCACAAGAATTCTTAAGAAACAACCCAGTTGGATACAATTATCTGCCACCCCCACTCCTCCAGAAAAATCCTGGATGTGGCTCCATTTTATTTAAAAACAAAAAAAATGTCAATTTTGGGGAGGCGTAAAACTACTTTGAGTGTACCGAAGCAAAGAAGAGACCATCAGAGCAAGCATTTGCTCAATGGTAGAAGGAAAACTGAATAAAATTATTTGATTGAGATGAGCTATAAATAATAGTACTGGTGTGTGTTATATTAATAATAGCAATAAGCATTTGATTACAAAAAGTCTTCTAGCCCATTATCTCTACACACTCACACATTTTGTGCACCTTTTCCATTAACTCCTACATCAGACCCATAGCCAGAGACTTGTAACGGAGGCTAAGCCACTCTCAAAATATACCTGAACTGGTTCAAACATGAAATAGTTAATTTATACAAAAAAGGTACTAAGTGTAATTCATACAAAAATTCCTAAATATTTAAAATAATTTTTCAAGTTAAAGAGCTTCCTAAAACGTTCTTAACTGAGCTATGAAATTAATAAATTTGTTGAAAGTAGAATTCATTTTACTTTCAAACATGCTAAGAGAATATTTTTCTGAATGGTAAAATAGTAGCCAAAAGTTGTAATGAACCAACAGAAAGTATGTTAAGGAATTTTAAAATAACATTCCACATAAATTATAATAAATCAAAGTTGTCCAAATTAACAAATTTTACTATTAGAAAACCTGATTTATTGATCTTATTCTATTTGTTTATAAAAAATATGATCCTGAAAACATTGATATTAGAATTATCAGTTAGGCCTACAGTAATGTCGGAAGATTATTTGTGTCATTTGAGATAATAGTGGAACAGTAGAATTAAAGCAACATCTAATCACTCCTGGGAACATTATCAAATTAAAAATTGTTGAGTGTTTATAAAACAAGTTAATAATGATTACTTGGAACTGTAGCATTAATTTTTTAAAATCTTGAATATCATAATAACCATACATACTTGTACACATTGCAATTGTCCATCTTTGTTATTATTTGCATGACTGCCCCTACCTACTTTTGTTTATTTGCCAGAACCCACAAAAATTTTGTTAGTGGTTATAGCCAGGTCTACGACCAAATGTTTTGTTTCCATTCCTGATTATTCTCCTGACTTCACGGTCTGGGCACGATGTAGGACCAAAGTAACATTTAATTTTCTTTCCTCTTGATTTTGAGATTTCTAGCCATTACTATTTTGCTTCATAATTTGCTACATTCCTTCCAAAATCACACTTCCCATCTCTCAGTTCACTTGGGTCGATAGTTAACTGACAACACAACATATTTAATGGTTAACTCTAGTTTCCAGTTATACTTTATAATAATGAACTAAAGAATAACAAATTAAAATAACATCTACAAGAAAAAACAGTTCTGTTAATAGATCTTCCTGCAATTGTATTCAGAGTGAATGTGTATGAATATCTTATTCCTCTTTCTTACATATTTTTTGCTTCAAATGTATTTCCCTTACCTAAAAACATTACCTTGATGAAATATAAAATTATCCATTTCAATTCTATTTACAAGTAGTGCAGAATCTACAAGATGATGCCTTTCCTTTCGTTTACCCCCATTAATGTAACAATCTGGCCTTCACTTCAATGAAGTGACTGCTTTAGAATACTTGTAAGAATTTCACTACTGCTTTGAATAAACACTTATACTATGAAAAGTAAAATAAATTGACAGGAATATGCACTTTCTAAGCAAAGCATCACACTACATCAACTTCAAGAATAATTTCAGTGCACTTTTAGAGCAATAATCACATGCAAGATATATTTAAAATTCCTGTTTAAATTGAAGAATTTAGATAATTAATATAACCTGTGTTGATTTTCTGAAGAAGAAAAAAAAAAAAAAAAAAAAAAAAAAAAAAAAAAAAAAAAAAAAAAAAAGGGCTATCTCTAACTGACTTGTTGCCAACATCTAACATATACAAAACATAACCGTAAGAATGATAACTAACCTTATTTTATCATTTATCTTAAATGTAAACAAGTAATTCACATGATATATCATGTCTAGAGCTGGAGCTAGACAATTTTGGGCCCAGGGCAATGCTGAAACATAGCCACCCCCCTCCCTGCAAAAATTAAAAATGTGAAAATTGTATCAAGAAAGTATGAGTTATTTTATTTCAATAACTAACAAAAATTAGTTATTAAAAAAATTAATTATTAGAAAACGTTTTTGGAAATACATTTTAAATACCAATTTTAAGTAAAAGTACTTTATGATTAAATAATACAATTTCCACAGTGATCTTAAAACGCTAAAAAATGTTGTTGTGTTTAGCAAGTGTTTAATAAAATCATTTATGAAATATACGAAATAATAAATATGAATTTTAGAAGAACCTATTATGTTAGCGTCATTTGATTCTTTCCAAAGAGTCCTACCTTAAAAGTAATCACTATAATCACATTAAATGTAAAAAAAGAATTGAAAATTTTAAGAAATATCAGACTACTGAACTGTGACTTACAAAATTACGATAATGATTTTCTCGAGTTCTAATTGCTTTCTAAATTTTTTAAACTATTTTTTCCCATCGTGCCCCTTGATTTGCAAGCCCAGGGTAATCGCCCAGTCTGCCCGTGCACTGGCACTGATCATATCTAGAAATAATATTCAAGCAGTCACTACTGCAGATGTAAACAAATAATTTACCTCTTTTGGCAAGATCTTTTGGTAAAAGTAAGAATTTTCTCCTTTTGAAATTACTATATTTTTGATTCTGAGCATAAATAATTGGTAACTGATGCATTTCCCTGAGTTTCCCCAGAAACTCAACACTGAATATAACTAAAGAATAAATAACAAATAAATGAAAATATATCCCCAAATTCCTACTGAAATAAAGAAAACACATCTTTGAAACAAGAAACATAATTAAAACATTTATTAAGACATAATAGTATCAATTATTAAATAAATAACTTATGTTTCTGAGAAAACAATAATGTTCATCATTTTAAACTAATGCAGAATAGTCTTCCAAAACCTGAAATATCTCAGTAACACAATTCAAGATTCCAAAAAATATTCAAAGTACGCACAAGTATTGGTTCTTAACTTAATGACTTTATCACTTTCACACTTGAAATTTTGAAGAAGAATAAAAAAAGTTTTAAAAAAAATTTTTTTAAATATCTTTGTGCTTCTTTAATGTATTTTATAAACAAAATTGAACAATTTTAAATACCAGTCTTTAAAAATACTTCCTATAAATAAAATACTCTTAAGAACAAAAACACAATAATCAGTTTAAAAAGTCAATGTTAATAGCCCCTGTTTTGTAGTCATGTTCCGGAAAGTAGTTTACTTCCACTACAATAAATAAATACAAATTACTAACTTTAGAATAACAGAGTTCATATTACTGGCCTAATTAGTTCCATTCACATCTAATGATTATTGATGAACAGAAGAACTGTGCATGACAACTATGCTTTCTTATAAAATGTGAACAAAGCTTAGCGGTCATCCATAAATTACATAACACTTAAGGGTGTGGGAGGGGGTCTGAGGCAACATTACGCTGCATTACACTAGGGATAGGTGGGATAGGGAAATGTGTTACTAGGGGAAGATGAGGTTTTGAAAATACTCGAATCTGGGTTATGTAATTTATGGATGGCCCCTGAACTTTGTACACAATGCTTATCAAAAATTAGATTCTTTGTATCCAATTATACAACAACATATTTTCACAAACTATTCATGACTAGTATTTATATACTGGTAATACACATATTTTTCATTTAATTCATTTCATGAATTGAGCTTGCTATTTATAACACACTTTATCCCTTTCTCCATCCCAATCATCATCAAAATAGTAAGAAATGTATATATTACATATTCTGGACTTCATGACAGATTTACCATTTATGTTCTAAAGAAGTATAACTGATCCCCATATTTTTTTTAAAGAATTATTGTTTCTCTTCTTCAAATCCATGTGGATTCTGAGACTGCCAACGCCACATGTCACGACCTGCAAAGACAACGACCAATAACACTAAAATACTGATTTTGTGCTTAATTAAAGCATGCGAGTTATAATCAAACCAGTGTTATAATTTTCTCAAACAACTACACCTCTACAGTAAATTAGTATACCTAATTCCCTTAATTTTGAATCCATATCACACCAGTAAAACTTTTAGACCAATTGAAAAATTGTTCCTGATTGTCAATATATGGTTGTTAATAAAACTTATCCAATTTTATTTATGACAATCCTTTTATTGTTCACCATTTACACACAGAACACAACGTTTCGTAACGTGTTTTGTTACATCATCAGGCTCCTTAATAAGGGAACTGTTATCCCATTTTGTTATCTGGCAGTTTTAACGGTAAAACACTCGAGGACACATAGTGAACTAAAGAGCAACAACCTCCTTTCTTGAGTACACTGGGGGAGGTTGCTGTTTAGTTCACTATGTGTCCTCAAGTGTTTTACCGTTAAAACTGCCAGATAACAAAATGGGATAATAGTTCCCTTATTAAGGAGCCTGTTTAACATAAAAGCAGCTGATCCTTTGAACTCTCTCCATGTCAAAAAGCATCGTTATTACTAGTTAACATATATAATAATGTAAATTAAAGTAAGTTTTATTGTAAGCTATTGCAACTTATTTTCAAATAATTAACTATTACTAAAAGCTAATTGAAGAATTACAATATTTTTATACATTTACTTAACAAATAAAATAATACATTGATACACTACTTCACAAAAGATTTCTCCTTGTGTGTGAACCTGTAGACAAATACGAACTATTTATTCTATTAATCTACACTAATGTAATTTAGTGACTCGACCAAGAGAAGTGTAGGACTGAAGAGAGAACTAACAAGGGAGACAGTTGCATTGCGCATGAGCGCTGGTGCGGTATAGTCTGGTACATTCATGTTCCTGTTCCAAAGTAATAAAACATTTTTGCATAACATTGCAATGCATTTGCAGTACATTCTAATGCTAATTAAAGCTTAAGTAGTTTTCTACCAATAATTTTTCATAGACACATTATATTCATGCAGAGAGCTCTTAATAATTTGATCACTCAATAACAGTTTGAAACTTCTTCATTATGTTGTATTTTATAAGTATCTGGAAATTCCTCAATATCCTTCATTAAATTGAATAATGTCGTGTTCTCATGTGGTAAAATTTATTGTGTTGCACGACAAGTATGTGAACTTTTACAGACCCAAAATACTTCTATTATTCATATCCTTATCAATATTTATAAATATTAATATAATTATCAAACAAGTTGACATTTTCCCACGATTATAAACAGTGGCGTAGTCTGAGTTTTGGCTTAGGGTATGTAACTCGAGAAATGAGAAAATAATTTAAAACTTTAATTATAATTTAAATATTTTTCATCACCAATACCGTTTCTGTCACTTTGATCAATTTAAGCATAGAAAACTGATCCAGTAAAAGTAATAATAGGTCACGTACTTCATGCAGTTTACTGGTTGAAAGTTAGAAAAAGTTGACTGAAGTTCACGACCTAGCAAAATATAAATGTGTGTTCTCATACTTTAATAATAAGAGCACTATCAAACCCAATGATTTTCAAAATTGCCCAATTCACATGATTTCGAACCCAGTAGAATTGGCATAATTTATAAAATGGAAAACAATGATCTATAATAAAAATATAACAGGAGTGAGAAAATCAATTTACAGACACGTATTGAAAAACTGATGACAGTTGTCCTTTCTGCTTACATCAAGGGTTCATCATTACTCCTAGATGGATGACTTGTCGCCTTGGCGGTGAGGCCACCCAAGGCGCCAGTTTGCAAGGCAAAAACCTAGTTCGTATTGCCGAAAGCAGGTGGTGTTGTACTGAGTTTTCTCGTGAGTGATTAGTGAAACATTTTTTGTTTTGATTTTTTAAATGTTTTCATTTTGATCTTTACTTAATGTAATTGTTATTTTAAAAATTGGCCCAGGAAATCAATTATTTTTTGCCTTTGTTTTATCCATATTTTACTACTAGAAGGTGGGTTTCACAACAATATCGTGTAGTGGAATCTTAGTCTTAAGTGTTCATGTTTTGAACATTTATTTAATCTATTCATTTATTCTCAAAATGTATGTTTTGTTCTATTTCCTGTTATGTAAAATTAAAAGAAACATTATTTATTATTTGAATATTTTCTTTTAATGGTGAAAGGTATCATTTGAATGTTTGTTCCTGCAAAAAGTTTTGTATTCAAATGCAAATAAAAATGTCTGCCAATAAAAAGTATGTATGTATTATATTTCTCTGTGTGTTTTCATTTTAAATCTCTCTGACACCTCCGAAATCCAGCAGTTATTTACAACCATCCATTAAGAGAGAAAAAAGGGATATTTGGAGTGAAACACAGTTTTTCTAATCACATGAACAATAAGTACGTCTTATTCTTATTTGAAAACGGAATATTGAAACAGAGAAAGACTCCTTAATAATAAAGCTGCTGTAGTAATAATAATTTACTGTCACATGCAGTATTAACATATAATTTGATCTCTTCTGAAGTAGTATAAGAAGTTTGTACCTGTAAGTCATCATAAAAAACAAGTCCTCATTTTTGCAAGTCTTTGGTAACACTATGTCAATACTGTTCGTAGTTTTATGTAAATTATAAAATATATATCGACAATTTGTTGTTGCCTACTGCTTTACTTTCTTATGATGGAACAGAACCATGTTCATAAATACAATGTATACGTGTTACACTTGTAAAAATTTACCGAACTGTCATGGGCTGCATTTGACATTTGAAGCTTTTGCCGTGCAACATGGCTCCCTGAATGGCCTCACCTCCGCCTATTGGGAAAGCGCAGAGTCAGCCATCTAGTGGTATTTATATACATCATTGGTTTCATCCAGTATGGCGGAGACAAAAGAGGCTTTAGAAATTTTGTTTTTAATTTCATGGGACATAACCGTGCTCACACTTGAAATCCAATGAATTGAATTTCTTGGCGAGATTGCACAAAACACTGGAATTTACCTTGGCAGTTTTATCATATTTCATTGTTTCACTTAAGATATATTCCATGAAATTTTCTCTATTTGATGACCCCCTATTTTCATTATGGCTAGAAAATACAAGCCCTTGTCTCCCAAAAAAGCATACAACTCGAATGAAGTGTGACAGAATGTCCCTATTTTCCCTTATATCACTGTTTTATTGCTCAACATAGTCTGTGTTGGCTGTTTAAATAAAATTCTATCCTGTCATATTTTTTTCGAATATTTTTTACTGTTTCTCATGGGCTATAATTTGTCCACGGCACAAAAATAAGACTCCATAATTATGTAGGTACTTTTGATCGCGTGGTGCTCGCCATTCCAGGGCACTGATGTGGATTGCACAGTCACATACTCTTGTGCATTCAACCAGCACAATCCCTAACCTAAATTGGCTACAAATATATAGTTGCTAAATGTATTAAAATAAGGTAATAAAACTTAAATAAAATGACAATGTTCATTAATTAACCTCGTTCTCTTACAAACACCCAAGAGAACAATGAAGTTTCGTAAACCAACAGCTTTTTCGTAGGCACCTGGATGTAATGGGTCAGCTGTGCATCTGATTCTCAGCGCAGACTAGACTATATTTCAGACCAATTCGTTCATCCTCGTGAAGAATCGAATTCTCAACAGGGGCAATGTTTGAAATATAATGGAATATTTTGTAGTAGAAAAAGAAAATAACAAATTGACAATTTACAATCATTTTAAAATAAAATAGCTGATATTGTCGGGGTATGTAACACATCATCCACTATCCATGGATGCTATGACCCTGATTATAAATCAATTTTCAGTTGTATTGAGTATACTAATAATGCTGTCTCTTTCTCTCTGAAGCAAAACAAAGCACAACACTGCCCTCATTGCAAGTCCTACAGTTTGTTTGATCGGGTTATACAATTGTAAGAAATTCTGCTGTTGTTTACTAGTGCTCTTATTGTATGCTACATTATTGTTAAAAATTGAACAAATTTGTTTTTCTGAAACTTATATTGCTAGGTACCTACATTAGCCATCAAGCAATAATTTGATTATATATTATTATTATTATTATTATTACTATTTTTATAATTATTATTACTATTATTATTATATTATTATTACTATTATTATTATATTATTATTACTATATTATTATTATAATTAATATTGGTAACATAATAAACAAAACTTACACATGTCCGACAGTGATTTTTTTGCTTCCCAATTAAGTTCTTTTTTGGCCAATGATGGATCTGCATATGAACTTGCTATGTCCCCAGGGCGTCTAGGGCAAAATTTCATAAGGAATTTTACGACCACATGCTTCCTCAAAAGCATGAATAACTTCCAATACTGAATGACCTTGACCAGTTCCCAAATTATAGGCTTGCCATCTTGGTTCCGACTGCTTCATTAGTCGCCAAATTGCTTTAACATGTCCTTCTGCAAGATCAGTGATGTGGATATAATCTCTTACACCTAAAACAAATAACCCACAATGAAGACTAAATTTCATTTAACTTTCTTATATCTGTAATTCAGAAAAAGTTAGGTGGGCAGAGTGTAATCTACCAAACAAGAACCTTGTTGAGATTTAGATGAATATAAATGTTTTGATACTGAAAAAGTAATTTAAGAAGACATGTTTCAATGGGGCCCATGTCATTGGTAATAGAGCACAACAGTTTGCTGCCTGCCTGCCTCAGAGCAGGCAGCACATGCTTGCCTACCTCAGTACATGCACGTCAGATTGTCCAGCTACCTCAGCACGAGATGGATTGTGCCTCTGTCAGTCAACGTGTTTATTTAATGTCAAAAACAGTTAAAAACTGTGACATACTGTAAGGAGAGGTGCGTTTATGTCCGCATCCGCAAAAAAAAGCCTCAGTTGATTTGTGCCTGCCTGTCAGTCGGTTCGGTTCGTTCGTGTCTGCCTCGGTCAGAGAATGGGCTCATCCCTTGGGTCGAGAATGAGCTCGAGGATGAGTCGATTTGATATTCTGGTAGCCAGTATCTCTAGTTGCAAGCAGATAATAGTGACAAATTTTCCTTCCTACGTGCAATATCGGTCGGCGGTTGTCTTCCCAGATATCTGCAATTGGTGAAATCTACCTCCTCGCAAGTCACATTTTGACCTTACATCTTGGCGTGAATCTTGGGACAGGGTTGCAAATTCATCGAATTTCACGAAACCTTACAACTATACGAGGTCGTTACAAAGCGTTTCCTCCACGTACTTACCAACTTTCCTTCCCCAGCTCACGAAAAAGAATCCAATCGTTAATATGTCCTAGACGTTGCATTCGCAGCCCTATCTTTATACCCTGCTTTCTTTCCAGGGTCGGTGTCATTGACAATCATCGGCTGTACATGAGAGATTGAACGCTGATTTTATCGACGGACAGACCACCACTGAGAAATTCACTCCTACAACTCCCTTCTCTCTCTCAGTGCAACCAACCTCCAGAAACTTTATTGCCGCGATAAGAGTGGGCAAAGCGAGTAGCGGCGCAGCTGTAGTGGGTGCTTCGAACGTGTATTCCAACGGAAATAATTGGGCGTAACAGGCAAATTGTTTCACGTTTGCGGAGGCAGATTTGCTGTTAACATTGTACCCTTTGTCATCAAATCGCACTCGTTAGACAAGCAGTATCAAGAAATTCAACAAAGTCGGGCCCAAAAACGAAAGCTATCAGCGGATTGTGAACAATTGAAAAAGGGTCCAGAAAAGGAATCAAAAATATAAGCTTTTCTTACAAAGCCAAAGGATAGCAGGTGCTCAAAGATACACGAAACGATCGGTAGCATTACCAAGAAGAAAGTACCATATCTAGTTTCTTGATGTGAAGTGTTTATGTACTTATTTTGTGCTCATCCGGACTCGAGCGAAACTTGTAGCAGCATGGTCACAAGTCTTGTAGACCGGCGTTTTACAGGTCAATTTGAAAAACTAGAGATTAATACATGTTACAAGGAACTTTAAATGGAGATGTATCAGGCTAATCTTTCTGGTAAAGAAGTAAATTTTGACTGACGGGTGCCACTAGAACTAGCTCAAATTGTGTAAAAAGCACATATCCACAATCTTAAGCTGCCCAGGAAAACCAAACACGCGTTTTATAGTTGATCTCGTAAAAACGAGCAAAATGGAATAAAGAGCTATTGATATTGAATTTATAAAAAATGTTAACCATGATGAAATCATAATCGAAAATAAAAAAAACCTTAAGCAAAAAGAAGATTCCTTTATCATTGAAGTAACTAATTTCAAAGTCGGCCTACCCTCTAACACAAACAAATTCTAAAAGATTTTTGAAACCAATTATTTCCATTAAATCACTTCATCCAAAAAGTCCATTCATTGTAAGGTACGCTGAAAATTCAACTTTCTTATTGCATCATATGTCTTTTTGTGGAGGCTGGCACATTGAAAAGCGCAGATGCGCCTCGTGTTCACTGGTTCCAAATTCGTTATGCCTCACGTCACAAGACCAGCATCACCGTCCTGGGAGCGACCCCACTCCTTGTCAGGCCTGAAAAGAAGAGCCCCCATGGCCTCGGCCGTAAATCCTTCCGCTCGCGCACACCACCTACAAGCGCCCTCTTCTCGGAATGGACACTGTCACCCATCGAGAAACGAAGGTTGACAAACATGTTCGCACAGTACCCAGTACAACCTGAGTTCTATTCAAAGCAATATGCCATGCACAAGTGTGCGAGCCCCACTTAACCGTAGCTCTAGTGCGCAGAAATAGACAAGAGAACGATCAGAATCCAAGAGATGTTCTTGTATTGGGGACAAGAAGAGAAAGGGACACAGCAGTCCAACTATCTCATGAATTTATAAAATGTTCTCAAGGAAAGTCAAAATAACAAATGCAATTGTGCAGACGGTCATAATTAGTGTTTAGTGTCTAAAATTAGACTTATGATATGTAAATGCATCTTTTTAATAAACACATATTCCTCGCTTTGGCGATGCGATTGCCAGAAATGTGTGTGTTCAATTGCTAGTGGATGAATTTGCATCTTACCTTGACCCCAAAACACGCAATCTCCCTGAGATCCCTGACACTTAATTATTTCGGGCTAGGCCAGCGCACACAATGAAGCCTAACTCCCCCCACGTAATTGGACCCTGTTCCAGTTAACACCATAAGCTAATTATGGTGTTATCACATAATTGGCACACCAATATACGTTCCTTTCGTAAATATTATTTATGACAGGTCGTTACAGTATGTCATTAAAAATAGAAATCCTTTTCATTCCTTAAAAGAAATAAAAATACTTAAATCATTGATAAATGATGAATTTTTAAATCTTCATAATTCTCAGAGTTTTGAGAAGTACTGAACTACATCTTGACTTTACTAGTCTATATGTTTCGGCTGTAAATAAACTGTTATTAAGAGCCATTGCCTGCTAACTGCATTTCACATGTATAGAGTTATGAAAGAATTTTCAAAAACTATACTAAAAAACAACAAACCCTTAGAATTTACAACCAATGTGCAAAAGTTGTACGACATTTAGAGGGAAATCTTCATATTTTTTGAGTAATCTGTGTCTGCTGTGTCTGTCGTGGTTAGACCCCTTCCCGTCCACCAATCGATACAAACGAGTGTCATTCGACGCGTCTATTTCCTGGTAAAGCACTGATCATTGTTTGGGGATCCACGCAAAAGGTGTAAGAAAATTCAAAAACTTTCTGCGTTTTTAGCGCTGCGATCTAGTGCTTGTGGTAGTGTCGTGCACGAGTGTGTGCTTGTGGTAGTGTCGTGCACGAGTGTGTGCTTGTGGTAGTGTCATGCACGAGTGTGTGCTTGTGGTAGTGTTGTGCACAAGTGTGTGCTTGTGGTAGTGTCGTGCACAAGTGTGTGCTTGTGGTAGTGTCGTGCCCGAGTGTGTGCTTGTGGTAGTGTCGTGCACGAGTGTGTGCTTGTGGTAGTGTCGTGCCGAGTGTGTGCTTGTGGTAGTGTCGTGCACGAGTGTGTGCTTGTGGTAGTGTCATGCATGAGTGTGCGCATGTGATGAAGTGCATGACTGTGTGTGGTGTGTGTGGTGTAGTGCTCGAGTGTGTACATGTGGGATTGTAGTGCACAAATGTGTGTATGGTACCATAGTGCATGAATGTGTGCAGAAGTGAAGTGCTCGAATGAGAGCAGCACCATAGTGCAAGAATGTATGCGATAGAGTATGCACAACTGTGAGTGACACCATAGTGCAGGAATGTGTGCAGTCATGTAAGCGCGAATGTGTGCAGTAGTGTAAGCACGAATGTGTGCGGTAGTGTAAGCACGAATGTGTGCGGTAGTGTAAGCACGAATGTGTGCGGTAGTGTAAGCACGAATGTGTGCGGTAGTGTAAGCACGAATGTGTGCGGTAGTGTAAGCACGAATGTGTGCGGTAGTGTAAGCACGAATGTGTGCGGTAGTGTAAGCACGAATCTGTGCGGTAGTGGAAGCACGAATCTGTGCGGTAGTGGAAGCACGAATGCTGTGCGGTAGTGGAAGCACGAATCGTGTGCAGTAGTGGAAGCACGAATGCTGTGCGGTAGTGGAAGCACGAATGTGTGTGTGCAAGGGGAGAGGACACCTACAAGGTAAAAGAAAATTGTGCACTGTCTGTGACCTGTCTGCTCTGTCAATTGTCTGGTGTTGATTGGAGGAGGCAAACTATCCCAATCAGGGCAGGCAGCCAGTAAATTCTCCTCCAGTCAGGTGGCTGAATTCGACCTAAGCTATGTTGTTAGTGCCAAAAATCAGGCACTGTAAGGACTCGGACCCCTAGACCTTCCGGTCGGAGTCACTCCAGAGACGGAGGTAATGTTGGCATTGAGCTAAACTCAGCCGGTCAATGCTATTGCATATTATAATAAGCAATATATAACAAAAATAGAGATGTTAACTTCTCTTGTATAATAATGGATGAAGCCACACAAAGAGAACTTGTATTCAAAACATTTGTGCAAAAGCTTAATTTTTAGTTTCTGGAAGATCAAATTGCTTTTTAACATAATATGAAACCTTACAAGGCACACTTTCACTCACCAGTTCCAGTCAGGGGTATCATAATCACTTCCATAGACTTTCAAGTCTTTTCGTTCACCCACGGCAACCTGTGCAATGTATGGCATTAGGTTATTGGGCACCCCTTGAGGTGCTTCTCCAATCCGACCTGATTCATGGGCACCAACAGGATTGAAGTATCTTAAAGCTACTGCTGCCCATTTCTGAAAGAAAAGCAATTAACATTCTAAGCTTCAAGTTGTTCTACTGTTTTTTAAAGAAGTTTCCTTCAAAGATTCTTGTAAGCACATTTTCCACCTTGGACAATCACTGCAGATAAATTTCCTGCCTTGAAATTCCATGGAATTCTAATGCATTAAGTGCTGCATTATGAATTCCCCAGCTCAACAATTACATTAGTAAAGTGGTTCAAATACATTGGATTTGCGTTGGAGACCAAACTCTTTTGAGAACATCCCTCTCGTAGTGCGCCACGCTGCAGCCAGGGACATCCACTGGACAGATGCACCTTTCCGACCATCGCTGTTAAGAGAGAAGGGGGCAGAGGGGTACGAGGTCGCAGCTTGTGAATGGTCTGTGAGTGCACACGCTGAGTTCATGAAGAATGTCAGCGGGGAATGGTGTCCATTGGAATGGAGCATAGGGCATTGGCAGGTGCATGCTGGTGCAGCCAGTTAGCGACACAAGGGTCCCCGTCTGTTGTCAACTGTAGTACTTAGTTTAAAAACTCACGCTTGTTCTTTACCTATGTAAGAAAGTGCACATCTTTTTAATGTTACAAATGATTTCTAGGACTGAACTTGGGCAATTGTTTGCACTGAATAAATGCACTGTTTGTTTGCGGTAAAATTATTTCTTACAACCCTTTTAATATTCCCCCCCACACTGGGTTTTGAAAAATCGTTTTTGTTAACAAGTCTCGATAATTGAATTAATTTATACACAATCGTTATATAAACATTAAATTCATGCAGGTATTCCTTGATTTTATTCATGAATTATCTCGCACTTTAAATGATTTTAAAGTGACTATTACAGTAACTTGCTTTTCATTAATTCTCTAACAATTACAAAGGTTGTGATTGGAAAAATCTGATTTTTATGGCAAATTATTCATGTTTTTATATTCTCTTGATATCTATTCCTGATAAATGAATGTTCTGTAAAACTTCTTAATTTTCTTTACTGATTAAAACCCAAAAATATTGCAGATCAACTTAAATAAAATCATGAAGTATTACTATTAACCCTTTGTACTAGGCATGTGTCAGAAACTGACAGGCCCTACAGCTCTGAAAGCATTTGAGAGATGACAGATTGATGACAGAGCTTGAAGTGTGACGTCTTAGACAAATTTTACAGGTCAGAGAGCAGCTCTGAGATGACATGTTGAATTTCCTGTTTAACTCAGAAGGCATCTGAGAGCGATGTACACTATATTATAGAATTTTCTTGTAAGACTTCGGTCAACAATGTTGAATCATCAAGTTCCAGAAGCAAACCATAGTTAGGTTTAACAATCCAAGCAATAAGAAAGAAAACATTCCATTCTTGCCTTCCTCAGCTGTATTGTTACAATGGAGTGCAGCTTATGCTGAGGCCTGTGTTACATGTGTTTTGCAACATTTTTAGTGAAAAATGGATGGACTAAGGTGAGAAAATATTATTAGATGTTTTTGAAAGTGACATTAGTGATTGAGAGTAGGAATGGATAGAGGATATAGGAATTCAGAAAGGAATTTTTCATCCTGCCTGGAGAACCTGCTATGCATCCTGGAGATTGTTTTCAGAAATTTCATATTAAAAAAAAAAAAAAAAAAAAGTAAAATTAAAAAATAATATGAAATGTATTTAACTTCATGTTTAAAATTAAAAAAATATAAATTATGTCAGTGTTGTTTTTTTTTTATTACCTTAAATTTCAGAGACAGAAAAATCATAAAAATGATGGGTATATATATTTCAATCTGAAATTCACTAACTAAAATTATAAATAATAATTTCTGGAACAATTTACATCTACTGTTTTGTTAGCATGCTTGTGTAGAAAAAGTGATATGATTATAATTTCAGAATTAAGAGAAAATTTAAAAAATGTAAACACTGATGATCCTTTTCCTGTTATGACATGACTAAACAATGTTCAAGCTGACGGGAGGGCACATGCGTGAGCGTGCCAAGCCCACGTGCTATTTTCTGATGTCATCTCAGAGATGCCGTCCAAACTGTAGGACAAGCTGTCACTCATAGCTATGCAATCCAATATGGCACTGTGATGTGTCATCTCCACGATGACCTCTGAACACAAAGGGTTAATGTGCTATATTGATTGACGCTTATGTTCCTATATCTGCAGTACCCCTAACTCTACGAGTTTATCATTATGCATAATTAACCCCTTTTTGTTTTCCAAAGTCAACTCAATTATAGTTATTTATGCACCAAGGGCATTATATAGGTTCTAATGATCGAGCAGTGACAAAAGCCTTTGAACAAGGACTTTTTGTCGCCTGAGATCATAAAAAACAGTTAACAGCTGTAATATACTCAAGATTTTATTTTTTAATTAATTTTAATGATTCAGATTTACTTATTTATTATTTAACAAGATGACTGTGCTAAATTTTAACTTGAATAGGTTTGTTGTTAACATTTCTAACAAAAATTTTAATTATCACTTGTTTCTTTTTTCTTTCCTTGAAGTATTGCAAAAACCGGTAATTCTCCATTTGTGCGTGCATTACATTCCAAGAAACTCCAGCTCTCAGTAATATTTCAAATATTTATGCCTATTTTTATACATTTTTATAGTATTATTGTTTTATTTCTCTTAAGAATAGAGTCCCTTTAAAATTTGTAGAGGCACTTTTTTTTCTATCCCCCTCTCTTATTTATTAAAGGGACACTTTCCTTAAGAGAAATTTTAACCCATTCCGGTTCTTAAAACTGAATGTTTAAACTTTTCTAAATTTTCATTTTTTTGTATAATAGAGATTTTGAAAATATATTATAATACACATATCAATGATATGTAAAGACAACACAAGTTTATTGAGAAACTAAATTTTTACCAATTCCTACCTTGTCAGAGGCCACTAGATCTTGAATAATTTCTTCCACAAAATATTTAGTTTTGCCATATGGGTTGGTGCAACCTTGACCGGTAGGATGAGCTTCTGTGAATGGCAAGTACTGAGGTGTTCCATAGACTGTAGCCGATGACGAGTATACAAGTTTATATACATTGTACTGTTTCATAGTCTAAAACACACACACACATTAGAATTAAACTGATTTGCTGACAAACATTTCATTTTCCTCTTTGGTAAACATCTAGTCAAAACCTTACCTCTAAGAGAACGATGGATCCAACCACATTGTTCCTATAGTACGAAAGTGGAATTTGACACGATTCTCCGACAGCCTTAAGAGCAGCAAAGTGCAAGACCAGATCGATTTTGTGCTACAAATGCAAACAAAATTTTAATTTCACAAGATATATTCAATGTTTTAAATATGAAGTTTAATCTACATTACAATTGTTTTTGAAGATACAAATAATAACTTTTATCTGCCCTTATAAATCTTAAAAAAAACTTTCAATTCATGGAAATGGGAATGCATGTTATGAACATAATAGTGTAAGGGTGCAAACATAAAAATAAATATATGAAGAGTGGATGTGTGATACATTCTGCAGGATAGATAATCCTAGAGAAGACAAGTACAGAATACATAAATGTAGATATGCAACTTCGAGAATTTATGTTTGAATGTAAGCTGGTGAACGAATTAGTTCTTCTTTCATTAATGCTTCAACTCTTTGTGGGTCTTGGCATTCATGCCTACATTGTTCCATTTTTCCTGTCACTCTCCACTTTCTTTCATTAAGCAAACTGGAGATCCTGGCACACATCATTCATCCACCAAGTTCTTAGTCATCCTTCTTTTCCTTGACCTGTTACTGTCCATCTCTTAATTTTCTTTGGGAGCCTATTGCTGTAATGATTGATTGATTGATAGATTGATTCGTGTTTCCGGGATTCGCGTTTTCAACTACTTAGGTCATTAGTCCGTAAGTGCAGTGCGTGTTTTTCTCGGGAGGTGGCAATGATCTTTCCCCTTTCCCTTTTCTGGATGACGAGATCTGCCGCCGACCTACCGTCGACTAACGGGGTTTTCCCCTCAACCAGGTATCTCCCACCAGTGGGGCACCGACCCAGCCGGGACAAGCTGTAAGCTCCCAACCGGTCTCCCCGCATGTGTGGTAGTGTAGTGCGTGTTAGTGTGTGTGTGTGTGTGTAAGAGGAGAGGACGTATAGATAAACTCTTGCAATCATACTTAATGAATCGCAAGCAATGTACAAAAATTTTTTTTGAATCTGAACATTCAGTTCATAAAATACAGTCAAAGTTTGATATAGTAATTTCAGGCGTTCCACAAGGGTCAGTACATTGTCCTCTACTTTTTCTACTATATGTAAATAATTTTCCCCAGACTAGAGATTGTAAATTAACAACATATGTAGTTGACACCTCAATTGTTAGCAATACTAGACTTAATTACACTAGATGAAAAGGTGACAAAATCAATGGAACATTGGAACAAAAGGACTTGCCACTTAGAATGAATAATTTAATCCTAAATATTAAAAAAAACAATGTAACGTAACTTATCAAACTCTAAGACCTCAAATAACTATTCTCTTGTTGAGGTAAAAAATGAAACTATAAAACAAATCCAATGACATAAATTTCTTGGAATATATACTGATGAAAGCCTAACTTTCAATGAACATGTTAATGAAGTAAGTAATAAAATAAGCAATAATATCTTCTTATTAACATATTTAGGAATACATGACAACTGATACACTTAAAACACTGTATTATGAGATAATACACCCATATATTGAATATGGAATAAAAATGTGGGGTAGTATAACCATTCTAAACATGAATAGAATTTGGATTCTAAAAAAAGAGCCTTTAGATGCATTTTCAAACTAAAACCCACCCAGTTATGTAAAAAATTACTTCACACTCAACATTATGACTGTAATAGCTCATTATGCCTATAAAATCATTACTCTCTTCAATAAGAAATCCAGCTCACACTTCATTCTTAAAAGTGAATAGTATAATTAGTAGCGTAAAAAGTGAATAGTACTAGAGGCAAAGAGAACTACCACAGGATATTTTATGTTTAGTCTCAACAAATAAAAGTCTTCAACACAGAGCCATATAATAAACTGCCTAAATGAAAGGTATTTGTGAAGAAAAGAAATTCAATGACCAGTTGAAAAAGTATTTATTAGGACTGTAACCCAATAAACTAAAAGAACTAATGCAATACAAAATGTATTAGTTTTATAATTTATTTTGAATGTATGTGTCTTAAGTACTTTATGTATTTTCTTATAAAGTATGTGTTCATTTGTGTTCTATTCCATTTTTAAGTTATTACACTTTGACAATGCTTGAAACTTATCACTGTCTATTGGCAAATAAAAAATTATTATTATTATTTTGATTATTATTATTATTATATATTATTATTATTATTATATAACAATGAATTCTTCCATAATTTTATAAAATTAAAAATAATATTATTGTAATATTAATAATAATGCTCTTGAATTGGTCTATTACCAATGACATTCAAACTTTTGTGCAAGATAGATTTTAATCAAGATTTACATAGACCTATTTTGCACAAAAAGAATGCATTTCAACTGCTGCACTTCAAATAAACTGCCAACCACTAACTATTTATTACCTAACAGCTGGCTGTTAAAATAGCTTTAGCAATTTTAGCTAGCTTTTATAAAGCTAGTAAACTCATGTGAGCTTCATAAAACAAATTTCAAGTTGGCATAAAAAATTCTGCTAACTCAGCATAACAACAAAACCTGAAATCCTGAAAGAAGTCATTAAATTTCTGGCCTGAATGCCCTTCAACATGTAGTAAGTCTATTTGGTGTGAATCTAAGGCCACAATGCAATAACCATGGCAGTTATGTATCTTAAAAGGGTTAAACTTTACTTTAGCTTGATCATTCTGCTTAAAAAGACAGTATTTTTTGTACTAGGTGTGCTTTTAATATAAGAGTAAAGGCAACTCAACACAACCATGATTCTGGAAAATGCAAATTTCTAACCATTTTTATGCCAAAATACATTTGTGGAAAATTAAAAGACACCTTTCAGTGTGCATGAAAGAAAATGTTAAATGTCTTTTTAATACCTTTACATCGAGAGGTCCACAACTGTTAATGGGAAATGATCAAACATGCAAATTGTTAATACCTCAAGCATAAGTACACACAACTAACATGCAATTCTCATTACGAAGCTCAAAATAATTACTCAAGAAGAGAAATTCAAAGAAGTACTAACCTTTTCAAATACACTTCCCAGAGCTTTACTGTCAAGTAAGTCCACATTGTAAAAGATTACTGGCTTTCCTGTGATCTCTTGAATGCGTTGCAAACATACTGGCAAAGTGCCACTTCCTGGTAAAATAAAAAGTTAAAGAAATATGTGTGTACCAACATATCACAATCAAAGAAACTTTTTCAAATGTTACATGTAAAATGTAAAAGTAACTCACAAGAAACTTTCTTATTAAAGTCATGTACTGTTAGTTAGAAATAAATATACAAGATAGAAGCATGCAAATTGCAAGTAATACTAGTTAAAACGTGCCAGCAATGCACATCTACTACAGAGTACCCAACTAAAGTTCACCTCACCTTTACAAGAGTTAACAAGATTATCAACGACCACCACCGTGCAAGAATTCTTTAGAAGTTCCACAACTGTATGAGAACCAACATACCTGCACCTCCCGTCACCAATACAGTAGGAGATGAATCCATCACTAGGGAAAAATAGAATACGCCGTAATTGGCTTCAAGAATGCCGAATGCATTCATTATTAATTCAAATTAACGTTATCTTACACTTAGTTGCAATCAGTGCTAGAATTATGAATAAAACTTACGAGTTTCACAATTGAGTTCAACAGAATAAGTCTCGAAAGTCAGAATAAGTTTCCTCCGGTGAACTAACCCATTTCGTATTTTATCACAGCGTTATCTCTCATTTTTTAAAGCGGTGTCCTTGCCCGATGCATTAATTCGCGTCATCCTTATGATAACGCTGCCAGGTACAGCACATTCAAAAGCTAAAAGCATCACAAACACCTATAAAACAAACCGATTAAGTAATCACGCACGTAAACGCGTGAGTTCACTCCCCTGTCCATCACCTCTGACCACCACCTACTGCTAATAATAATATGCACGCTCCAACGCTCTTGTTCACACTGCATTACGCCGGCAGAGCCACAAAGTGTGAGTGCTCAGTGGCCAGAGCGGCACTTCAAAAATATCTGCTCGCTTTAGTGCAGTTACAATGACCAGCAATGACATAAGCGGAATCATGACAGCCAGATCACTGCGCAGGTGTGCCATGGTGCGGTGACATGACTGGCACATTGCGAGTCGTTGAAAACGATTATTGTATACTGTTGATATTGCCTATTCCAGACAGATTCCAGTCTCCTGTGACATTGTCAACCTTTGTCTGCCCTTAGAGAATGAGAATTGCGAACATTGAACCTCTGTCCTCTATTAAAAGCGCACGAAATCATTGATATATCTCAAAAGGAAGCATAAAATAAACCTTGCAACTAGCGGGTCATTATTTTTAATCGAAAAAAACGTCATACAGTTCGTTGTATTGTGTTTGATCAGCCCTGACTTGGTAATTAGTCACGCTTCTTCTCAGTTGGCTATTTCGTTTGCATACCGCATTGTCTTATGTTTAACCTATCGCGACCATTGTATTTACTACTTATTAAATTGTACCCACAGAGAATCATGTCGACCCCTTGCTGTTTTTTTTTTTTTTTTTTTTTTTTTTAACTTCTCACCTCGCGGACACACAGAAGAACATCTGCAACATTTTGAATTATTGTACATAATAGTGTAAAGAAGAACCCGTTTAACACCTCGAAAAATTATGTTCATTTGTATAAAAATATGTCATTCAATATACGGAAATTTTGTTTCATTCTGTTCATTTCTTTTCACTTGGTCCCATTTTTAAATCGATTTCACGTGAAGATTGTCATAAATAGAATCAGTTACTTATTCTGGAAATCTTTATCATACTGCGAATTCATTTTCAGAGCACATTGACACATTTTCAATTTTATATGAATATTATCGTCATTAAAATGTCAACAATATAAAATTATTATCATTTCTCAATATTTTTTTGAAGGAACAAACGATCAGCTGATCTGTTGATTGCTATTGTCGAACGTGAGCTTTGCGTCAGTTTGCGGGTTGTTGAGGTTAAATTGGAAGCAAAGAGCATATCGAGTTTATTAATAGGTGAAGAAAATCTCACTGAACATTTAAATAGATTTACAGTATGTGATTGTTCTAGTTGTTATTGTGTCATATAAAAAACTATAAGTATGAACTAGAACCAATGTTGTGCAAGGTAAAATAACAAAAAGACTGTGCAATGGTGAAACGGAAACGTCCTAACACCGTAAGTGGTATGTTGATCCGTTATTTTCCGAAGAAAAAAGACATTTAAAGATAAATAATTGTTTACAGCCTGTAGGTGATGGGGATAGCGCTCCCAGCAGTGTGAATGGTTCAGGTATTCCCAGCCCCGTGTCAGTAGATGCAAGTGCAGATGAAGAAAAGAGGCCTGTTTTCAAGGACTCAAATTTCCAGGTTCGTAGCAGAAATAAATGATTTTTCAATATTCTGTGAGATAAAAATTTTCAGAGTTTTTATGAAGATTGAGGAAAATCAATGGGATAAACTATAACATCGAAAAGAAAATCATGTTTTCCACTTTACAAGAAATTTAGAGGACTATGGAACTGTTCACTTGTGTAGCTGTTTTTAATATTTATTGAATAGTTGTGCACCCAAGGGGGGGGGGGACTCTAGCCCTTATAACTATAACCCCTCTTTTCCCCTTCCCTTGAGAAAAATCTGGGGAGCAGAGCACCTCTGATTATTGAATCACATACATAATTATCATAATTTCTTGAGTCACATTGGCTCTGGGGAGTGCCTCTTTTTATTGAGTCATATATCAACATGGTGCAGAGGACCTACGGCTTCTGTGCATCCCGTATTTCAGCCTCCACAGCATCCTGTCCCGGGCATTTCCCCATTCCAGGTTCCACTCCATTGCTCTTTCAGATCCCTGTATCCAAGTTGCCCTTGACCTTCCCCTCTATTTTGTTATTTCAGGTTGCATCAACTACTAGGTCATTAGCGACCACTTCCCCTCTTTGCCCATCTCACTGAAAATAGTGTTCTTCATGGCACTTCTTTCTTCATTGGTGATATGTTCAAGTCTGGATACTCTAAAGGCTCAAGAAATCAATTTTTAAGGCTTCAATCATTTTCCTGTTTTGCTCTCGAGAGTCTAACATCCAACTCTGTAATTTGTAATAAGTTCAGTGACGGCCTTATACATGTTTGTTATTGTTTTCCACCTATTTTTGGTGACCAAAGCAATGGATTTAGTACTTGTATAGTGGCTCTACCAAGATTTATACAATGACATATGTCATCTTCACATGACCCATCCTGAATAATGAAATTTCTACAATATTATCTGTATTTTTGACATTTTTTAATTACAACACTGGGTGTTATCTGAAGATCTATCTCCTCTTTACCTATTAGGAAGTATTTTTTTCCTTTTTATTGATGTTCAAAGCCCACTTGTATTCCTCAATGAATTTTCACCTCATGTATACAATATTTTCTTAATTTGCCACTACTACCTGATCATTGGCAAATGAAAGTGTAAACATCCAATATCCGTTTATTTTTATATACTCATACAACTCTTTTTCTTCCAACTTTCTAGAGGGCCTGCAAGTATATTTTAGACGGGATCTCTGTAACATGTGAAGTGGGATCTTGTGAGAACTTGTAAAGTGGGATCTGTAACTTTAAAAAATTTTTTACAAACCATTGTGTAAGTGTAGTAACCAGTTAAGTAGATTGCCACAACTGTGTCACACCATTTCTTGTGTTACTGTCTGGCAGTTTCTTTGGATGATGCAGTAATTTAAATACTTGTTGAGGTGCTGAACTTCACAATTATATTTGGCTGTTCCATGACAGATTCTTGACTCACATTTTTACTCACATTTTGAAATTTTCATGTCTGTCACAACTCACTTCAAGAATACAGTGCCTCTACATACCATCGCAGAATTCTTTACCATGTGACATCTCAAAACAAAACAAAAAGCCAAATATGCAGACTTCAGAATCTTCATGGAAGCAATTATTATCTTTTTGTTTCTTCTTATTGCTACTTTCTTGTATACGTACGTGTATATGAAATATACGGAGTGTAGAGAAAGTTATGTAACTGTTCGGCAATTTAAAAAAAAAAAGGGGGGGGGGCTGAATCGCAATAGCTACCTTTTTGCTTTTCATTAATTTCACAAATGCTGCACAGTACGATCTTCTTTCTCACATTTAATTTGAATATAAGATATTGTACAATTTATTTTAATTGCCATGCATAACGCAAATGTAACTAATGGGTGTTACAATAACACATACTTTCTCGTATTATATCTAAAAATTTTAAAATTTGCAATTTTCAAAAATGTGCCATTAAGAAGTTCCATATTTTAAGAAGTTGATATTTTGCTATTATTTACATTGTTGTGATCTGTCATTCTTTCTGAGATTTAACCATGTGAAATGATTTGTTTCATTTTATCAGAAAATCTGATTTATTATTATTATTATTATTATTATTATCATCATCATCATCATTATCATTATTCATATAAAATTAAGTTTTGTGATACATAAGGAAAAAGTATTATTCTAACAGCCTGTAATTCTCAGTCTTTTATAACTGAAAGAAAACAATTCTACATTTGTAAAATCATTTCTTACAGCATACAAGCAAGAGTAGTAACAAGAAACGTGCTTGGAGGTCTTTGAAACAAATTATCGCGCAAGAGCGTGCTCTTCCATGGAAAGAGGATTGTGTTCATTGTAAGTAATTCTTGATTTACTTTCACTTAATTGTAAGTAATCCTTGAATCCTCCTTGTAATGCTTAGCATTTTGGTTGAGCAAGTTGTTTAGTCATTTCTATCATTTTGCATGAGAGATTAAAAAGAAATTAATTGAACTGTCTTTGCCGAATTAGCATCAAAAGAAATTTGAATTGTAACAATAAAACTTTTTATTTACAAAAACCATATTTGTTTTTAGTTTCATATTTTTAAATGTACTTTTATGTTGGTTTTTGGAGGTTTTGATTTATGAATTGGATTCAGATTGATTGAATTATGAATTTTGTAGAAATATGAGTAGAACTAATTATTTAATAATCAGAGTTTACAGAAAATAGTAATTGAACAAAACATTGGAATCTCTTCAAATTTTGAATGTTTGGTAATATTTTCAAAACAATGATAATGGTGGTATGGAAATTAATATTAGAGTTAAATACTTCCATTTCATTTACAAACTTTTTGCCAAAGCAAGACATTGATATTACATCAAGACCATTGGCCCTTTGTAATGAGCAAATGCTATGTACAAACATTGAAAGTAGTACATAGCTACAAACCATATGTGAACAAAATGAATTATAACAAACTATTCATTAAGTAATAAACAATTCATATTTAAGAAAGGGAGAAAAAATTGTAGCAATGGCAGTAGATAAAGTGAAAAGAATTAATTTATCTATACAAATATAACCAAATAAAAGGAAGTGATTAATCTGAATTTTTCGACATTTAATATGAATTTCCAGGGGATTTTTATGTATCGTTTTATGTCTTATCTTCATATTAACTTTTTTTTTATTAGCTATAAAATCATAATTTTATAGCTAATAACTTTTGTGCTCGTATACTTCCAGATAAAAAGAACCGTTTGTTCATCACTATTTATTGTTTTATTTTGCAGATAGTTGCATAGATGCTCCACCATCATTCAAACCTCCGAAGAAATATTCAGATATTTCTGGGTTACTGGTAAAGTATTGTTTTCTTGGTCTTTGATCAGTTTTGTACATCTGTTTCTCCAGAGTAAAGGGCACCATGTCCATTTTTTTCAAAATTTTACAGATCTGATCAAAATTAATAACATTACTCTTTCTGCCTTTTCTAAATCAATATTTATAGTGTAAATTACTTTATTGATTCAACCAGGCTCTTAATATTCCATTTTCAAATTATTAAAATGTAATCTTAAACTGAAAATCAGAAGACATGGAGATAGTGTCCTTTGCCATTGGGATAGATTAGTGATTTTGGTGTGTAGAAAATTGTTGTTTTTAACATTGTATTTTATACACCAAAAGGCAATGATTTTAATGTGAAGTTCATGAGTAGCTAGCATTTGTACACTTGCCATTCGGCAGTGTGTTATTTCCTGTAATTCATTTTTACTTTCTCACCTTATGAAGGAACTTCTTAAGAAGAGAAAGTTGTGTAATTCTGTGTGAGATTATGGCGAATTTTTAAAATTAATGTTACAACTAAATTGCACATTTGTCATAAGAATTTGAAAATGCAGATTGTTAACTTTGCTTCTTGTGGGTATTTGATTTGTATTGTCCTAAAAAAAATTTGCATATTTCTTTAAATTATGTAAATTTTTATTTTCCAGGCAAAATATACTGATCCACAGACAAAGTTGTATTATGCAATGGCAGAAGAGTTCAGCACTATACGATGCTTGCCCATGGATATCACTGCTGGTTACCTTTCTCTTAGAAGGGCAAACAACCCTATGGGCTGATGTATTTTAATTTTTTTATAAATACTCATGAAAAAAATCTGGATTTTTGTGTGTGGCTACTTTGTGTGATAAACATTTTTTCTGTAATCACAGGAATGGAAAATTATACATGTTTTACTTATCATGTAGTTTTTTATTTTGTTTTCATCTTATCCTAGAAAAAAGAAATTAAAAAATTGTGTATAGTTGAGAAATTTGCCCAGAAAAGATTGTTACAGCTACTATTAAACCATATTGAAGTGAACTTACGGTTTTTTATGAGCCAAAACTGTATTGGATATATTTTATGAGACAACATACGTGTCATAGTAGTACCTATAATTTTGAAATGTCAAAAAAAGTTTAAAAATTTGAAGAATTACTCACTTACAACAGAAATCCACAGCCTTTGAACATAAGTTAAACAACTAGATATAAACAGTTTTATAATTTAACTGATATAAAGATTCCACATGAAGTTGTTGAGACTCTAAAACTACAAAAGAATTTATTTCCATTTGAAGAGAATGATAAAAAACAAGTTGTGTTTGAATTCATTAATGATTTTGATCTAACATTTTTAAAATTCCAGAAAGTGTTTGCAATGCAATGCAATGCAATGCAATGCAATGCAATGCAATGCAATGCATTCTTCAATTTCTCATAAACTTGCTCCCTTTGTTAAAAGTCCAACAAAATATAGCTCTAAAGAACAAGTCATTTTCCAGAACATGCTCTGTACTGAGAACTTTCTGAAGCAACAACCCAATCTAAAACTTGTTCAATGTGACAAAGGTGGTGCTTATGCCACAATCACTGAGAAATGATTGACTAGGGTAGAGGCTAATTTTTCCGACAGTTCTAAATTTCAGCTAATGAAGAGGTCTTCTAACACTTATTTGAATATAATTCAAGATTTGCTTTGCATGGAAAAATATTTTTTATATTATAGTAGAATATAATCACATGTACCCTACTACTCCAAAAATAGCCTTTGCATACAGTTTTGTCAAAGTCCACAAGAATAATCATCCTATGAGGCCAGTAGTGTCTTCTGTTGGAATAATTGATTATTTTTTGTCAAAATTTTGGAATCAACTTCTTAAGCCTCTGGTTACAGAAAATTGTGTTTATGCCATAAAGAATAGTTTTGAATTAATTAATAAGTTGAGAACTTTAAAGATGAATCCTGATCTTAGGTAGGTATCACTTGATGTGACCACCATGTACTTTTCAATCCCTCATAATTTAATTGTTGAAGTGATGAATTTTTTTTATCTGTAAATTCTCACAAAATTCATGAGAGATGTTCATGCCATTCTGTAGAATACAGAGTTTACTTTTAATAGCAAAATATACTGCCAATGCAAGGGCACACCCATTGGTGGTCCATTAAGCACTATTTTTGCAGAATTAGTGATGCCTAAATATGAACAGCATGACCTACAACAAATAGGTTTTGACCTCTAAGTATGATAAATGTGGATGATGCACTCGTCATTTTGCCACATGATGCTATTGATTCTTTGTTAGGTATTTTCAATCAGTTTGACTAAAATATTCAGTTTACCATTGAAATGGAACAAAATTCAAAAATGAATTATCTAGATGTTACCATCTTTCATAATAATAATAATAATCGTGTACCATTTTGTGATAATGCTAAGCCAATATTTATTTAATTTTGATAAACGGGCTAAACCCTCTACAAAAAACACAAAGCACATATAAAGACATATAAAGTCCAATTTGTATCAATGTGGTTGATACAAAACATTGATACAAAATAAAATTACAGCACATAAGGCACATAAAGACAGACACTGAAAGTAAGACACATTCAGATACAAAATAACAAAAGATAAGTGCACAATCATGTAAGAAAATTATATACAGATACACCAAAAAAAAAAAATTAAAGCATAGTTTCACGATCAGTGAGTAAAAAATAGTTTAAGAGAGCTACAAAATGTATTAAAGTGATTGAAAAAATCAATCCTATCGGCAAAGCCATTGGCGGTTCTAGGTAGTCATGATATCATGATAGCGTAGTTAGTACATGCATCCACCCAGAAGCAGGTAGGATTTCTCATTCTCATTTGAGGGATGTGAAGAGAGGTAAGCAAAAGAAGTTCAGGGCAAATAATAAAACCATCTAGTGTTTTATAGAAGAAAATTAAATCGTGGAATTTTCTTCTATCTTGAAGAGATTCTAATTTAAATAGATAGTAGAATTTTGAAATGTCGGGATCGAATCTATCAATTGGTGATCTGTTTCTGAAAGCTAGGTGGCATAGAAATTTACATTGTACTTTTTCCAAATGATCGACAGATAATAATTTAAGGTGACCAAACGACAGAGACGTATTCTAAGATAGGATGAATCAAGGTTTTATAAAGAATTAATAGGTTATTAATGGACCGGAAGGATTTGGTGTTGCGCCAAATCAGACCCAGGGAACGTAGAGGTTTATTCACTGTGATAGTAATATGTATATTGAAATCAAGTTTGGAGTTGAAAATCAATCTGAGATCTCTGATATTAGAGACAGTGCTGAAGGTTTCACCATTTAAAGAATATGGGAAGTTCACAATACAGGAATTACCTTAAACTTTTTGTCTTGTCATTCTGTATATGAAAAAGTCTGCAGTAATGAGTTGATAGGGCCATTAATTTGTCATCTCCCTCATTCCATCAGTCAAATTTTTATAAGATTTCTGAAATATTGAGATTGAATAATTACCCTATTACGTAGATTAATAAATTGATAAGGCAGAGACTGAAGAGTATTTTCCACCAGCATCAGGGTAATAATAATTCTAGTGAGTTTACATCTGATGAAAGAAAGAAATACATTTGTTTACCTTTTACCACTACACACTTACTACACTTTTACCACAAAGAAATTTAAGAGAAGAGTCAAAAGTAAAATTTGATGTGAATTTGCCAAGCAGAATTTGTGATAAGAGGCATATTGTTATTAACTTAAAAGACTGAAGGGAAAAATTTGATCTGCAGAACGTTGTTTATTGCATCATTTGTCAACAATGTTCAAAATCATATACTGAGCAAAGTAAAAGAAAGTTAAAAACATGTGTACCTGAGCATGTGTATAACATGTATGAAATTTCTGATTGTCAAAATTCAATTATAACACACCGGCTGGTCAGTGGTCATTCAATGAATTTTACAGGTGTTGGAGATGGAACATGCTTATTGTTCTAGGTTGGTTATGGAAATACTTCATATTAATACATCTAATTGTCTCAACGCACAGGTGAAATCAAATACTTTCACCTGTTTCTAAGAATTTGTTTTATTAAACATTTTGGAGAAATAAGTCTTTGTGTGATTGCTTGCCACAATTTAATATTTCCAGTCTTTTTAGTACGTTAAAGTTGTCTTTTAAAAATATAAATTTCATGTCGCAATTTGGGATCCCAAGAAAATTTGTCTGTTTGTATTATCGTTTAACAGTATTTTGAAACCCTCTCCCATCTCCCCCTTCTCCTACTACCCAAACTTTCATTTGGTTCATTTGAATCCTCTTAACATGACTGCCATGCTGGACATGCTTTTGCACTGGCTTTATTTATTTACGTCAAAAACAGTTAAAAACTGTGTGTGATGAGCTATGGGGAGAAGTGAAATTTGTGCACATTTTCATAATTCTGTGATCTCTATCCTAAACCATATTCTAGTCGAATTTTGAATACAGAAAAGAGAGTTTTTTTTTCAAGTTTTGTTGACAAAATATTCGCTCCTATATAATAAAATATATTTTCAAAGGTAAATTAGCTATAAATTCCTGCCCTGAACCCTCATGTTCTTCATGAAAGAATAATACTTTTTGCCGCAATAATATGGAAAACAATAATTTGAATAACTATATTTCCCACTGAAATTCAGAAGACGTGCACAAAGAATGAAGTTACATTTATGTCCAGAAGCAAAACAAGGGACCATCTCAGCATTTGCTCAAAGGATCAGGGAAACTGGACGAAAAACCTGATCGAGATGGGGGCCATCAACCCACAAACTGTGGCACAATACTTGTTGCAGGTTCTTTAGAATTATACAGTCCAAATGATAAATAATTACATTAACTATCATTTTTAAAATTAATGTTACTTTCGTTTTGATGCTCGGTATAGTCTCAAATTGTATAGAAACAGTTATGCAGCAGAAAAGATTTTACTTGAGACTTAAACTTTTCTATCGAATTTAATCGTTTAATGTCATCTGGCAAAGTGTTGTAATGTACATGAATTGTATGTGAATTATTATGTGTGGCTGTTGTATATATCTCTATACTTAGTTTAATGTATAATTATCTTTTGTTTTTCTAAGTGGTGAGTCTTTGTATTGTGAGTATGTGTATTGTCTTTGTATTGTGTGTTGTATTTGTTGAGTGCAATTTTGTATTGTGTGCTGTTTCATTATATTTGTATAATTTATATATTAACATCAGTAACTTGTTTTTAACTTTCTTTAAAAATCTCAATTTTCTTGCATGTTTATTATATTCATTGTAGCCTGAAAATGGGGAAAAAATTCATGTCCTCAAAACATAGCAGAACAAACTTTTAGTAATGAAGGGGAAAAAAAGAAGAAAAGAAAAAAGTAAACACACACACACACCACACACTTTTCAATTTAAAATTATGGGATTCTGAGTTATTTTAAAACGTTTTTTAAAGTACTGTCTGTCATCAAATCTGTGGCCAAATTCATTGAATATAATTGAATGTCATAGTGATAGACAATTTCCATTTTTTTTTGTGTATAAAAATGAAACTAGTATCTTGTACTCACTGATAGATTCTGAGTCAGCAGACACATGTCTAATACAAAATGTTGTGTTACAAAATATTAATTTTTTAGATGCTGTGGTTTTTTATTCTCCTATTTGGGGTAGTAAGAAATTCACTCTTAAGTTTCATGTAAAAGATTTTAAGGTCATAAAATTATGTTGTATTCCACTAATGTCCATTTTCTGCTAAAATGTGATAATTTAATCCACTTGTTCCTACTTCATTTATCTTTCTTTAGGTATAAAGAACTTCAAGTCTTACAAATTACTTGCCACAGGACATGAATACAGAAGTCAGAGGCAGTCAAAATTAAAAAATGTATTTGGTTCATTAGGCATATTCTCATTAGGCAGATGAAAGAAACTTTCCACTGGATGAAATGAGTAAGAAAAAGAGGATTTTACGGATTTTGAATACAATTTGAATGTATAATATAACTTTGGTGATTTCTGTTTTGGTGAGTATTTTAAAATTTATAAAATATTATTAATAGAAAGTTAAAAAAATAATCAGTACTATTGAAAATCTATGCTTCCGGAACCAAGTGCATACATTGAATATTCCTCGCGTACATAGCTTTCGCCTGAGAGATCGATTTCTTCGCTGCCAACTCATTACCAGCTTTGAAGCGTGGAGTAAGTTACTATAGCAACAGCACGATTGAGTACCTACTTATTGGATTGTACTAGGCATTTGTTAAGAAATGTTTGGAGGCCGGAGAAAAGAGAAAGAGTAAAGCGACAGGTAGACCAAAGACAAATTCAAGCGAAGGACGTAGTATTGTGCACCAATGGAACCAGTCAGCAACAACCGCAGTATCAAAGGCGGCATCTTTAATGTGGCTAAATCTCAATACAGCCCGGAAACAAGAAAGATTGTGAACGGTAAGTCTATCCAGATTCCTCTTTTTTCGTATTTCTTCTTTTATTTCCGTAAATTTATACTGCTGGTAGGAATTTTGAGTGAACAAACAAATGAAGTATTTTTAATTTTCTAGATTACCGCAGAATTCGGATACAAGGTGATTGCTTGCGAGGTTTTTGTGGGAAGTAAAGTTCAGGGGAGCATTTAAAAAAAAAATTAATCGTCAATATTTTTTCAGAAACAGAAGAAAGTTGCAGCAAAACTTGTACTTCGACTTCGAACAAACTTAACGAAACAAAGTTTAACCAGTACCAGCTCTAGACTCTAACCCAAAAATTCGCCTGAGGCACAATATTAGAAACTATACACACAAAACGGAATAGAAAAATCGAGATCATGTAGTTGAGGTGATTCCATTATTTTGGGGAGGGGAAGACGGAGAGAGAAAGAAAGCAGTTCTACAAATGATTTAATAAGTCGCGGTAATGTAGTCGCATATTACATAAAATTGCAATTAATTTGAGACCTTATAATGAATGTGCTAGTCATTACTTAATATTTAATGTTATATTGTACAATTATGTTGAATTTAACAAGTGAATTCTATGATAAAGCATTTACGTAATTTTCAATTCTTTTGTTTGGTGGGGGATGATCCGAATATCATTTTTGCCAGGGGGCCCAAACTGACTAGTTTCGACTCGAAAAAGTTTAACTTTTTCCAAACAAGTGCATTACGTCTGAGAGAAAAATGTTTAGTATAATTTTTATCAAACTGGAAAGACAGTTCATATTCGGTGTAGTGTTAATGTTCTGAAATTAGAATAACCCGAGAAAATATTTGCTGTCGGACATTCGTTTCCCTCAATCCTGCTGCACGCATTTTGACTCGTTTCCGTTGCAGAACTGATCCAAGAGAGCCGGCTGACGCTGCAGTTGCGGCAGCGCGTGCAAGAGGCGTTGGACCGCGGCGAGCCGCTGCCGGTGGCGGACGCGCGCGCTCGCCCTCTGCCGCCCGCACGCCGCGCGCAGGCGCGAGGGCACGCGCAGACGTACGCGGCCCTTCACCTGCTGCCGCCCCGCGCCGCGCGCCGCCCGCGTCACGTCATCGAGCGCTCCGGAGCCTACGAGCGGGACACGTTTCTCCCGCGGATTCCCAGGGGTTGGTAGAGCCAGCGATCTGCGGGTGAAACAATGGGAATGAGGTTGTAGACTTTCGTCCCCAGTCATGCAGAGGCGTATCTACGGCATGGTAGACGTGGCACGTGCCACTCACTAGGGACGCCATTTAGAGTATACTCGCTAAAATAACTCGTTTGAAGAATCCTGACAGGGGCGCAAATTCTAGGCATGCCCGGGGCGCCTGAATACTAGATATGCCGCTGCTCATGTGTTACGAGGCAAGATGATAAACCCGACTTCCAATATTCTACCGCGCCAGATGTTCTGCTAGGAAGGTTCTTTTAATTTGAAGAATTAAGGGGCAACGGAACGCCCTATGCTGCCAATGTTAAATTAAGCTAAATTAAAATAAAATACTTCTAGTCAAATATTGAAATAATTCAAATGTCAAATTGCGCAGAAAATTTCAAAGAATTTAAAATAAAAACAAAACAAAAAATCATTTTTTTGAACCTGGGTTCTGTTCTCCCTTAAGCGAGCTGCCATGATACAGAATCAATGACCATTGTTATTTGATTTCTGGAAGTCCCCCACCCTCCGCTTTCCTCGAAAATTAAACTGAGGCACAGGTCATGTCGCGCGAATCATTTTAACGCCTCCGATTTTCATTTTAACTACGGAAAATTCGGTGTATTGTACATTACAATTTTCCTGAAACTGGTCTATTAAAAGAGGTAAATTAAGAAAATTGTTACGAGTATCGGTGATCAGTTAACAGGGGTACAATTTGCATACAATACATGGGTTTCTGTGTCCGTTCCAAAAAATCGGCCGTTGAGAGGGGTGTTCTTTCAGAGAGACTTCTCTGTGTGGGTTCGGAAGCTCCATTTAAAAAAGTTCCTCATATTCTGTGTTGAATTTCATGAAGAATGGTCCAGTTTTTTTGAAATAAAATTGTATTGGAGCAAATTGAATTTAAAAATCATTTGAGAGCGCGAAATTCAGTTCCCGCACCACAGCGGCTTCTGTAATTGCCTCGTTTCTCCGTGTTATCGATGAAATTCATAGCCGTGCGCAAGGGGGGAGGGAGGCGTGCCCCCATGAAAATTTTAAAGGGGCCCCCTAGCACTACATAATAAAACATTTTACCTGTAAATATAGCCAATTCCTAATTTGCCCCTTTTTAAGCTGATAACTTTGAAAATATACACATTAATTGGGTAGAGGTTCTCAAAACCATTTCGCAATCTCGTAAATAGTTCAACATAAAATCCATAATTATATTAATTTAATAAGATAATGTACGTTATACTTTCAATTTCCATTTTATTTATTTTGTAGTAAAATGTGGCACAACAAATGTTTAATGGAAAAGGGGGCGCCTCCACAGAGGCGAAAAAGTCTTTCTAATGTGTGGAGGTCCATACGTGCCCCTTGTTTCGATTTTCTACGTTTCTCATCGCACATTTCTCGCTACGCATTCTTTGGTGTAGTCTGTTGCGGGCCTTAAGGTTGTGTGTTCTTTAGATCGACCACGGTGAAGTACCTCCGAAAAGTACTTTAAATGAAAGCAAAATATCTGTTCTTCAAGATGGCAAGATTGCCTCATTTTTTGAATAAATGAAGTTTAAATTAGAACAGGCTCGTATGGAAAAACTATCGCGGGCCTGTGGTTTTTTATGTTATTGAAGAAGTTGTTTTCTTCAATAAGCAGTGGGGGAGAATGGGGTAGCACAGATCACTTAAGGAAACTGATCGCTCTTATGGAATGTATTCACCAGAAAATTTAAAATATTGCATGAAACGACTAATGGATATTTCCTAGTGTCTGTGGTTGAGAACCAAAAGGTCGCAGAAGTTATTTTCTTTAGCACAGATTTCGTTAAAGAAAATAACAGCTCTGATCGGCATTCCCCACCGTACGATAATACCGTGGGGTAATACCGATCGTATATTTGTCCCGTGTATTTTATACGGGAAATTTTTAAATGTAATTATTATCCTATATATTTGATCTATTACACTAAAATTCATTCAATAATGCACAATTTCAATAATAATTAACCAAAAGAGTAAATAATTGACTATCCTTCGACTCCAAGTGAAAAACTACTGAAATAAAAATGTTTTACAAAATGTTACACATTGAACTTAAGGGTTATAATGTTTTAAATGCTAATAATAATAATAATAATAATAATAATAATAATAATAATAAGCAAATAAACCTTTGAAAAAAATTAATGGAACGGTTGACGACTTTTATCTGAATAAAACAAATATAAGTTTAGGTCAGTTTTATAATTTAAAATTTAGTTTGCTATTTCTTGAAGCAAAGGTCACAAAAATAGTTTACAGCTGAATCAGATCCACTGTAAAGTGCATGGTTCCAAAGTCTACAGCCTGTACTCCTTACACCAACCTTCACCATTTCCCTGCGAACGAAGGACATCTCTTCCTCTTGATTGCCCAGCAAATCATTATGTTCATCATTGTCACACAACTCATCTTCATTTACATTATTTTCCCCCCTCGCTTCCCAACTAACCACAGAGCCAACTCTTTTTACTTTCTCGCCTTATGAATACTTTGTATTTTGTCCTTTAGTGCTAACTACTTTTCAGGGTCTTGGACAGTAGGCACTCTCGTCTTATCCATGTTAAAAATACGATGCGGTGTGGAAGCAACTTTGTCATCACAGCTCCCCAATTATCAAAATATACTTTTACTTTCTGTCAGTTGAAAGCTTTTAATAGGTTGATATTAATTGCTTCCGATTTTCGGACACTTACTTGATTCCTTTTAAGAAAAGCATAAAGCCAGCCACCAAAATCACTTACAACCTATTCAGGATTTTTTTGAAAAATAGTTAGGAACGTTGTTGCTTCGGCAGATGCAAAAGCCACTTTGCGGATTTGCAGTGATTATAGACCATAAAAAAGGATTATCCATCAATTTTATTCGTTCAGACAATGCTGCTTCTTGCTCTTGACTAAAAACTGTTTTTCGGCCAAGAAGTGGATCTCCTGAAATCCCCTTAAATTTTCTGTCAACTAGTCTTGTGAATGGAATGTTGAACTGTTTACTTGCTGCTCATATGGAATGTCCTTCATGGATAAGTAACATCGCCTATTGCAGCTTTTCATCAGCCCATCCTCCTCGGGTTGTAGTCCTTTTCCACGTTCTAGGCATCTAAAGAGAATCCAGTCTCTTGCAATATATTTTGGCCATAAGTAGTACAAATGTGGAAGGATAGCGCATTAGTATTTAGATCCCTGAGGGGTTGTGCCGATCACTGATCGCCATTCCCCCACTCATCTGATCGCTGCAACCCAACCATGTATATTGCAGAATATCATAACTTAACAATTCGATAAGTTAGTTTAAAAATGTAAACCGTGAACTAAAATGATGCTGAAAAGATAACCAATCCATTTGCGCGATGGAGTTATTAAAAATACAAATGTACATGTTAGTTACATTGCTTTAAAAACATGAAGAAATTAGAACGATTTTCTCTGAAATGCACTTGCTTACTTCACACCAAGCGCATGTGCGGAACTGGTCAGGTAGCTGCATGTAGTTAATTTATTGCTCAATTGGGAAGAGCGTAGCACTCACCAGACTTTGCTAGAGTGCACTCTACTGTCGATTACAGATCTGATCGGGGCTACCCGCTGATCGGGGCCACCCCACTCTCCCCTACTTTTTCCTTTTATTCAATACGTAGTAATAGTTTTTAGGAATTAGATGGTATTAAATATAACATACCTTACCGGGCACTCTGAAGAGTAAGTGATAAAAAAAATCTGCTGTAAAATTCATCGCAACCGGAAGTACTGTCTCTCGGCCTAGGAGTTATGCTGTACAAATCATGCTATTGTCGCTACTGTTTCTCCTGGGGTATTTATTTACGTCAAAAACAGTTAAAAACTGTGTGTGACGAGCTACGGGGAGAAGTGAATTTTGTGCACGTTTTCATAATTCTGTGATCTCTATCCTAAACCATATTCTAGTCGAATTTTGAATACAGGAAAAGAGTGGTTTTTTTTCTAGTTTTGTTGACAAAATATTCGCTCCTATATAATAAAATATATTTTCAAAGGTAAATTAGCTATAAATTCCTGCCCTGAACCCTCATGTTCTTCATGAAAGAATAATACTTTTTGCCGCGATAATATGGAAAACGATAATTTGAGTAACTATTTTTCCCACTGAAGTTCAGAAGACGTGCACAAAGAATGAAGTTACATTTATGTCCAGAAGCAAAACAAGGGACCATCTCAGCATTTGCTCAAGGATCAGGGAAACTGGACGAAAAACCTGATCGAGATGGGGGCCATCAACCCACAAACTGTGGCACAGTACTTGTTACAGGTTCTTTAGAATTATACAGTCCAAATGATAAATAATTACATTAACCATCATTGTTAAAATTAATGCTACTTTCCTTTTTGATGCTCGGTATAGTCTCGAATTGTATAGTAACAGTTATGCAGCAGAAAAGATTTTACTTGAGACTTGAACTTTTCTATCGAATTTAATCGTTTAATGTCTTCTGGCAAAGTGTTGTAGAGTAATGTACATGAATTGTATGTGAATTTTTTGTAGTGAGCTGTTGATACTGCCACCTGGTGAATATGATTACTGCGTCATGTGTTATTACTTATAGACATCGGCGTTTGCTGAAAATATATTTCCGCCCTTAAGTAAGTCATTTTTGACAAAAACTACTGATTCGTAAATCAGGAGACAAGGTAATGGTAAAATTCCTAGATTAATAAAGAGAGACAAGAAGCACGTGGGTTGGATTTGCTTATTATTCGTACAATTCTTTTTTGTAATCTGAAAGTCTGGGAGCTATAAGATGTGTTTCCCCAGAATATTATGCCATATCTCAGGCGGGAGTGAACATTGGCAAAATATACACACGAGCTGTATGAAGGCTGACGGAATTTGAAAGAATTCTAAACGCGTAGCATAATGAACTTAATTTTGTGTTCAATTCATTTAAGTGGGCATTCCATTTGAGGTTTGACTGAATTGATAGGCCTATATAAAAATTTTGTTAGTCAGTCAATGGCACACCGTTCATTTTCAATGGAGTACAGAATTTTTTATTTGAAATGGAAAACTGCATTAAAAGAGTTTTCTTTTCATTTACTATTAATTTGTTATTACGGAACCAATTTGAAACATCTGATATTGTACTATTTACGGTTTCTTTGTTGCAAAGAATATTTGTATCATCCGCAAAGAGAACTGTTCTTCCGTTTCGAATCGCTAAGGGCATGTCATTTACGTATAATAGGAAGAGAATAGGGCCTAAAATCGATCCTTGCGGGACTCCACGTGCAATTGGCAAAGAATCCGGAAAGGTGTGTACATAAAGTTCCATCATTCCAGTAAGGTATTTCTACTCTCTGAGATCGTTGTTTAAGGTACGAACATAGCCAATCTAGAGCAATACCACGGATTCCATACGAAGGTAATTTTGAAAGTAAAATGTTATGATCAATGACGTCAAAAGCTTTTGAAAGATATAAAAATATTCCAATAGTTGCTTTGTTTTGATCCAATGATGAGGCAACATCCTTAAGAAATGAAAAAATGGCTGTATCCGTAGATTTTGATTTCCGGAATCCATGTTGGCAATTTGAAAACGCGTCGTGTTTATTGAGAAAAGTTTCCATTCGCACATAAAAATGTCTCGCTAATATTTTTGAAAAAACTGACAAAAGAGAAATTGGCCGATAATTTTGAATTTCATTTTTGTCGCCTTTTTTGAAGAGCGGCTTAATCTTAGCTGTTTTAAAAATATCTGGAAAAATTCCGGTGCATAAGGATGCATTAAATATGTGAGTTAACGGGTGTATAATGGCTGGCGCGCACGTCTTTAACAAACAATCCGGAAATTCATACGGGTACGAGATAAAACCACCCTAACTAAAAACTTTCTACCATAACAATCACAAACCTATTTGATAATAATTCACTTTCAATGTAAACAATGTGGAGTAATATTGCAACGCAGAATGAAGAAGAAAAGTACGAGGGCCACGGTGTAAGATATCCTACACCGTGACGAGTGTCCAAAGCCAACTTATCCTTTATTAGGTATTGCCAATTTATGAAAATGAAATATCATGCGAGAGACTAAAGTTTATTAGCAAGCATTGTTTTTCTGGAGAAACCATTCAATACTTCTCTTTTAACTATTTACAAATAATTATTTAAATGCCGCATTCGCGTTTACGAGTAGCTATTGTTAATCTGTAGATGTAATGGTCGAGGGTATGACTAGCGACTTGGACGAACATACCATCCTGAAATAAATCTTAGGGTTTTTGCTGTTTTGTTTTTTGCTTTTTTTGTTTGTTTGTTTTGTAACGGGCTTCCGAAACCCTGTGTGTACATGTACTGAAGAAAATCTGTTTTCAGTTGACAGAGCCAAAGAATTAGCAAGACTTCAAAACATTATGACTTATGGGAAGTCAGAACCTCCCACGGAAAAAATTGTCAAAACAATGAAGAAAAAAGAAGAGGAGATTACTGATCTGCCTGATGACGCAGATATGTTGGATAATTGTATGTTGTTATATCATTTTTAAATTTGATTTAAAAACCCGATCTGTAGTCAGAGTGGCTTGGAGTTTCTCAGCCCCCCTGCTCGGTATAATATTTCTAAACAAGGTTTTATTGCTTTTGCAATTCATGAAACAATTTAATTTTTTCAAGTAAAACAGTTAACTAAAATTTTCTAGATTTTCCCATTTTTTTGTAAGAATTGATTGTAAGAAATGGAAAATTTCAGTTTCGAGCAAATAATAATATCATTAATTATTCCCCAAAACTGAACATTACAAAAATGTGAGTTCTTTACAATTATTCTATTTGTCATGAGTTGTCCATTTGACCGTGTTAACTTTTGCGTATCCCAGGCACTATTATGCAGTGACTCTAAAATTTTCGTTTTGACTACAGGTCTGTAAAAACTTACCAATAAATCCTATAATTCCTTTTCATTTGTTCTAGTAATGGAAGAAATCGACGAAAGACTTAAATTCTTAGATGAAATGAAACAACTTGGAGAAGAAAAGAAGTATCAACAGATCATCATGTCAGAAATTACAGGCAAACTACGTCAAATAGAGAAAATCGATAAAGCTGAGAACTTGAGTGCAGAGAATACGGTCACCAATAGTTCCGAATAATTTCCTGAAATTATGAGCAGCATGTTTGTTTTTGCTTCGGTATCATGTGGTAAAAGTAACTCATTTCTGATAAATGGAACCCAATGTCATCAACAGAACACATGTGTAATTTTATTGTACCTCTCACCCAACTTGTATGAACTTTTCTCATATTCACAAATGTATAAATTAAATAAAATATTGTTTCATTGAAAAGAATTGTCCAAATTTTAAACATATTTTGTAATTAGGAAAAGAAAAAAATGATTTAAACATATTTTATAAAATGGAAAAGAAAAAAAATGACGGTGAAAATGCTAACCCAATACACACAAACACACACACAAACACACACACACACACACACACACACACACACACACACACGATGAATCACGTAAGTTTAGCACATCCTGTAACTTTTGAACGGTTGAAGTTATTACAATGCAGTTTTTATGGAAACGCATGAGGAAATGGGACACGGCATTAGCATACGGAAGGATGGAAAGCAGAGTTTAGGGAAAAAACTGCAGCAATTTTGTGAATATTTGGAATATGTTTCGTATCTTCAAATACCTAGGTCCCTTCCCCAAGTGCGCGTTTGGTGGTGGAGCGCTGCGTGACCTTGTGTAGCGGACTGGTAAATTTAAAATATCCGTTAAATACTAGTCGCAAAATAATAATAATAATAATAATAATAAAAATTACTCAAAAAAATGCTTAACTAACATATGGCAAAATGTATATCATATGTTACGCTCGTCATGATAGGCAAAAATATGTAGAGTACCATTTGGAAAAATAAAGTTACCTCAAATATCGCGTAAAATACAAGTGATAAAATAGAAATGAATGCACGTATCATTAGCCCCATTCCGTCATGCACTTCCCTGAAAACTGCTTTGTAATAACTCCAACCGTTAAAAAGTTACAGGAAATGCTAAAGTTACGTGACTCACTGTGTGTGTGTGTGTGTGTGTGTGTACATATTTACACGTAGGCACCAAAATAATTTGGCGCCTGATCTCAAATATAGACAATTATAGCCTGTCTTTGGTATAAATTAACAGCAAAGGGTGTATATTTCAAACGTCCTGCCATGGATGAATATGTGTTAATTATGTGTCCTATGTGTAATTTGCAAATTCCGCGAGTGTCAATACAGAGAGCGGGCAGAGGTGCGTCATTCTGGTACAGCCATGTCAGCACACCGGAATGAAACATGTCAAATGATTTATTGCTAATAGCGGTGAAGCTAAGGTGCTACTTTATAATAAAATGAAATATATGAAACATTTGGATCCACGTGACCTTTCATCGGATACGAAAAGCACCAACGAATTTCGAGCCCCTGTGCTATTAGTGTCGAAGTGAGTCCTTCAATATATTTGTATAAACTATCACCTTTTTAATATTTATTTTAGAAAATTTTATTAATTATTATCATCGTAAGAAATATTAACAACATTAAACTTTAATAATCGTTCAGACAAAAATACAGAATATTCATAAACACTGTCCTAAAAATGTTCCTAATTGTTACGAAGTGGGGGAACTTTTAACAGGGAAGTTAATCAGAATTTAATATAATATATCTATTAATTTTTCAATGTATTAATTGAAATAAATACATGGATATTTAAAAATGTAAATAAAGATCACACTTTTTATCGTATTTAAAAAAATGTTTGGCAGTTTCCTATGGAGAATTCAAATTTTTATGTTGAATATTAATATTCAAGGGAAGTGTTTAAAATATTAGTTGTTATCCCCCATAATTTTAATGTCCACAGTTTTTATGAATCGTATTTTCAATATATTTTGCTTGCCAAGTTTTAATGAACATTTAATGCCATGTCTAACGATACAATAGGGACGTGGCTTCATAGTCTTGGTGAAGAGGAAAACAGTTGATTTGGCAACCTATGTAATATTTGGGCTTTTCTTTTACTCGAACAAAGTCTTGAAGAAGATGACGCAGCCTTTACACAAATAAAGTGTTAAAGATTCACAAAATTTTAGTGGTTCATCGTATTATGATGCTGTGTTTGTACAAGCAATGCACGTTCAAGCAATGCATGTAAATGACAGCTTATTTAATGTGAGAGCTATGTCCTTTTTAGTGAATTGTTTATATTATTGCAAAAATGTGAAACATTTACATATGTTTTCACGAGGAACATCTGAGAATGGTAGGAAAATGTTTACCCGTGTGAATTGCGAAGATGGGAGGAACCTGTAAGTGACCGCTGTTGACTTGAAATAACCATCATAATAACTTTTCTTGCTTCAAAGCAGAACTGTACTGCCTGAAAATTGCACATCTGGGGATTTTACACGGTGAATTTGGAGGGTTCATAGTTTTATTGCATAAAATATCGTCTCCTATATTATTTCAGTAGTATACCTTTCCTTTGCGACTCTTACACGCAACCAATCTTTATAAATAAGGTCTCTAAAGAGAAAAAATTTCACGGAGACGTGACGAATTGCGTTTTGACTACAAAATTATGAAGGATTTTTTTAAAAACTCATCTAAATATTCATTTCAAGCAACACACGACAGCATTGTCAATATATATATATATATATATATATATATATATATATATATATATATATATATATTGTTACATAAGTCCTAACGAAGCGTTTTAGGGCTTTACAACTTAATTTTTTTTAGGCCAAAGGTCTCAAAGAAACGTTTCTCATGTATGATATACCGTATACGGTATACCGTAATCTACAGGATAAGATGCTTCTGGACATTTTATTGCATTTTTGTTCGTCAGGCGATTATCGGTACTACCAATGCCACCTATATTTCAGCCTTTGGTGCCGGTGGCCATCTTTGTTACATCATACTTAGAAGGCTTAGATTCCCTCCATCTAATATTTACGCTTACTATGTACAAAGTGTTTTGCGCAGACTGACTACATCATCATTGATGTTCTACGTCAAAAAGAAGAAAGGAACAATATTGGCAAAGAATGGACGATTATGTACAATTAAGAGAGAAGACTGTCTTGTTAGGTGTTGTTTGTGTTCTAACTGTACCAGTATTTTCGTATCAGCAATGATCCGGTCAAATGTTCAAGTCAGCATGCTCAGTCATATTGCACTGAAAAAGCTGGGAAATTATACGTTCCCTAGAGTGAATAGTAATTTCAATAAGTTAATTTATATCCTGGAAAAGCTGAAGCATTTGCACGAAAACTAGGAAGACTATTCTCTTAGTACATTCAGCACTGTAAATGCCATGTTGATCAGGTTAGTCGAATATCTAGATCAGGCCTTTCCAACTGGCGGCTCGCAGGATCTTTTTGTGCGGCCAGCGACTACTTTGAAAATTTTTATTATACCAACCAAATTCAATACAATTACACGATTAATCTTATTTTCATTTAATGATATATTAATTTTCTCGTTGCATGTCCAGTAATCATTAAGTATGTTGAATAAAAGTCATATCTCATATATTTGTTTCAGTATAACCTCAGTAGTTACGGGTAATAACCATTTTAAATTACGGTGAGGCCCGCGGCTTAACTAGAATTTGATATGTGGCTCATAAGCCCTTTTAAGTTGGCCAGCCCTGATCTAGAAGATATGTGCAAGCAAGTTAAATTTATCCCTATATAGTATTTGAGTAAACGCCTCCAACGTGCGTGCGTTAGCAGTTCCGTCTCTGACGGTTAGACCACTTCCCGTGCTCCAATCGAGACACATGAAGTGTCATTGAACGCGTCTCGGTCTCCTGATAGAGAACTGATAATTTTTTTTCCGATCCGGCCATAACATTCCAAGAAATTACCAAAAACGAGTTTTTTTTGTGTTTTGGCGCTTCGATCTTTGTATGGTGAGAATTAAACCAACACCACAATTGTTTTCAATTTATTGTGACTTACAACTTATACACATAAACATATAAAATTGTAACCTTTTAATATTTATATATATTCGCCTTCGGAACAAAAATCAGACTGAATTTATGGAGTTTTAAAATCTTTAAAAAAAAAAATATGGAAATGTTAAGCAACTAAGGGGAATCAAATGTAGTTGTAGAAGATTTTGCGTCAGAATTTTCCGAGCTAATTGAGAATGATCTTGTATTAGTATTAGAGAATAACGCAGAACAACAGATTACCGGTGATCATGTATGTTCATATTAGAAAACAAAAAGTAAAAACTGTAGCTGGGCTGTCGCATCATGCGTATACCTGTAAGTATTTTTTTACAGCGATTATAATTTTGAAATTGCAATTTTACCAGTTCATATCCCGTTTGGAGTTAATATGCAGGCCATTGAGTGTTGGGAATTTTTGAATTGGAGTATAGCGTTAACAGCTACAGTTCGGGCCCACAGCAAAGCAGAAATAAATACGTTTATTTCACAAGCAAGGCAGAACAGTTGAATTGCGTAATCGGCAGAGCGCGGCCGTTCACCGCTGAGATCACGTATCGCCTTCACATCCGTTGTTCCGCGTATTCAACGGACGGCAACGGACGGGCGTGGCCGCTCGTACGTGTCCGCCTGCCCATCTCGCCCCCACAGCTTGGTCCGTTGGAGGAGCAACGGACAAAAAACCGCCAGATCATTGCAAATCTAGATCAAATGGCAAATGGTAATTGGCCATCGCCATCCCCACCTCTGCCCGCGTGAGAGCCCTTTCCTAACGTCTCTGCCCCAACCGAATTCGGCTTAACCGACTTCGTTAGTTCGCATAAAGACACCGTGCAAGATAGACGCGTGTGTTCAGGGCTCCGCGCGTAAAGCGTGTAAAGAATGTATAATCGTGCAAATGAGCTGCATACGGCTCGCACATAAATTGTTTAATCGTGGCAGTGCACGCTTTAATTGTGTCTGTCGCTCTTGCGTGGGTTTGCGCCCGCAATTTTGGATGAACTATGTAACTCGCGGCTGCTTCTGGTCGGCGCAAGGTAGCCACGGCGGTCCAAGGTGTCACTACAATAACTACGCTTGGACAGGTGTATTAATGCACCAAGAGAACTTTTCATCTTAATTCTATGCTTCTTGTGCATTTACTGTGTTAATACTGTGCATTTACTTATTAAATATTGTTTGTGCTGGAAACTTGCTCGTATATGCATCCTGCACTCCTGCGCCAATCCCAAGAGCTATCAAAGGGTTTCGACTGTACTTCAACAATACAGTCCATTCATACAGTCCACTCATGAACATTAAGTGTATAGTAGCCCCGAACAGCTACTACGATTCATTGGTAAGTCCAATGCCAGATACCCTAAGAACATATTTGAACGAAACTACGCTTGAATGAAATGAAGTATGAAAGAAATTTTCAACACACGAATATACTTTTAAAAAGTTTACAGTGTCAGCGACGCCATATTCAACTAGTTATTAAATAAATCGATTTATTAATCATTGAACAGTTAACAAATACAGTGCTGATTTGTCTGCTTTCTGCATTGTTTTGTTTTCTATTACATATTTGCAAGCATAAGGATGAATACAATTTTTTAAGTAATCGGGATATGTTGTCTCTCCTCAACTACGAACAGTAAGAGCAAGCAGATGAGAATATTTTGAAGTGCGCTAAGGAGAAATTCAAAACATTGAAGAAATCAGATAGCATAGTTTCATTAATGTTACATGGAATTTATATACGATCTTTCTTAAACAACAAAGGTGGAATAAAGTATATGTTCATATGATGAGAGCTTCTGGGACATTCTATTACGGTCAGACGCTTCTCAATACCACTCCACCTTTTCAGAGACGTGCAGAATCTGCAACAGTATGTAAATTGAAACTAATTACTGATATTCGAGGCGATTGTATTGCATGGATGTACCTCTCTGTTCGGTAATAAAGTTAAATAATATTCCAAAAAGTAGGTTTGTACTTGCCTGATCCTGTATTTTCGCATTGACAACTTTTTGTAGCTTTCTTAAGAGTAAAAATCTTTTCTAATATTTTTGTGACCATCAAGGAAAATGAAAAGTTAACTGTCGAGCAAGGTTGTCTAATTACTTCAAATGTTGTTTTTATAGCATAGTGGATTGTTCCAAGATGATCTGTCAATAACACTGAATAACCCTTTATTCAAAATTTGTTTCAAACATCAATTTTATAATTTGTTATTTTTATTTGATAACTTCCAATGAAACTGATGTAACTTCCAGTGTACTTATAGAAATAAGTACATTGGAAGTTACCCTGATAATTTTTTAAACAAATAAGTACGTTCCCTTAATATAGAAATGGAAGGATAGAGAAGAGGGTGGAGTTTAACATGCGAGAGTTCTCTCACGGGTACGCTAGTACATTTTTATATTATTAACTTGTTTTCATTTATCTCTTTTAAAGGTTTCATTTAAGAATTTTTTTTTCAAAGGGCTGAATCTATCCGATGGCCGAACCTTTATTTCCAGATGGGACGCATATTCGACCATACACTAGACGTCATCATATTTGCGGGAACCTCTGATCTTGGATCAGCAGAACACGAGGCCCTCCGCGACAACACATACACGAGACACAAGGGACAACTATGACCGAGGCGGGATTCGAACCCGCGACTCTTCGGACCGAAGTGCAAAGTCGATACACGATTTTATAATAGTTTATATAGTTACCTCGGCCATCCAGGTCGGATAAAATATGTACAATTGTAATAAATTTGTGATGATTTAATTGTATTTCAACACATTATGTTCAAAACATGTTAATTCCAATAAAATTATGGTATTGAACAGAAATGTCTTTGGGTTAACACAATAAAAGTAACATTCATAACATAAACAAATATAAAAACTTCATTATTTTAGCCACAGCTTCGTCATTATTAAGGGGCACTATTATTAAATTTGGATAGACTAGTGAATTGTCCCTGACGTCCACAATATTGATTTGTAATATTGAAACACATTTAAAAAATTACATTTGTGTATTTTGTAGCTAATCCTCAATTTTCTTACCTTTAAATTTATCATTTAAAAGTTTCATACTTTCCTATGCAAACTACAAAATTTATATGTTCACAATGACCGTTGAAATTAGCGCCATTCGCTAACGTGTTCGGAGGCAGAAATGAAATGTTCGACCGCATTTCGAACCTCTCAGCGCCGAGCAAATGTGTTCGCTCAGGTTCGTGCAGGTCGCGCAGGGATTTGGCCTCGACGAACGAAGCCACGGATGCCGGGGAAATCGAGACAGGGCGGTCGGACGGATCACCGAATACGTAAGGTGTTTTTTGCTACCGGAAAGTTTAAATTGTACTCACATTATAGTACGTGCTGGAACTGCTCACCGCGGCTCTTATACATTCTTGACATCTAAATAAGTTCACTCAGTAAACTTTACTGAGTTCACCAGCATATTTAGTTGCTTGGAAACCTTCCTAGCGGTCAGTTCCCGCGCTACTAAATATGCTGGTGAATTTCAAATTCAAGGCCATTTCGTGTAGGCGCACAAAGTTACATTTTATTTAATTGGAATAATTCACTTATCTTGTAATATATTTTGCATTAGCCTCAATTTTCCACTTAAAATTAACGATTTTCGAGCAAATTATAGTCTGTACAAACAAGACTTGTCAACTGTATATGCGATCTTTCAGAAATCTCCAAAGAAAAATCACAAGGAGTCACATCAGGAGAGCGTGCATGCCACAAAGCACATATGATAATTCTGTCTTCATAAACGGCATGTAAACCCTTAAGGTTTTGACCTCACATTTTGAAATCATAAAAACCCTTTTAGTTTTGTCACAACGGTTTAGCAGCAAAAGAGGTCGTTAAACACTATTTTATTACAAATATTTCGGTTTGGAAATTAAGTTAAAATAAATGAATAAATGCATAAATACGTGTAACTTTCATGAAGTAGTATTAAATTCATGATAATCAAAGAATCCATTAGAAAGAACATTTGAATTATAAACATACGCATTTGTTTAATTTGCACTTTCATTCATCGCTAAGTGGGTCAGTATTTCTCATTTAAGATTGCAGAAGTCGCACGAAAATTCTCAGAAGCAGCATTTCTCCATGGCGATATCGTTAGCGATAAAGCATATATGAACAAGTTCAAATGACACCATGGCTTCATTTTCTCTTGAAACTACAACTAACTTCGAAACATTCTTGTTACGTGACATATGAGCACAATAGCTTGTCGCACTTAATTTTTAATAAAGAAATGCAAACTTGAATTTATCATAATAAATTGTTTATTATGATAAACTCAATATATTTACGGCATATTACTTTGACTATTCTACTCGGGAAATTAAAACCAATTGTGTTTAACTATACATATAATGTGCCCCAATCAGGGCGGTGTATCTCCGCTTTTTTTACCCGATCGATTTTTATCGCTTTTTCTACCCGATTTTTCTTAGCTCTCCTACCTACTGGCCAATCGTAAGCTCCGACTCGCGTATCTTAGGAGGCGGTATGTATCAACCGCTGTGTGCAATAAACCGCATATGTAAAATATAACATCTTTGATTTTAATATCATTTTTAGTTATATTCAATAGTAATAACATGGCGAGATTCGGTGACGCGTCTGACGACCAAACCAAGGAAATAATTAGTGAAGCTCCAGAAAACACGGAAAAGAATAGAAAGTATATTGGACATGAATTTTTGGTGTGTTTTTTAAAAATAAATCCTTCATATTTTTAAAGTCAAAGTGCAATTTGCCACGTCTTCGTAAAATTATCTTTCTTTAGAGACCTCATTTACAATGATTGGGTACGTGCGAGACACGGGCGTAGCGTCCATGGATGTGGATGATGTGTTACATACCCTGACAATATCAGCTATTGTTTTTAAGTGATTGTAAATTGTCAATTTGCTATTTTCTTTTTCCACTACAAATTATTTAATTATATTTCAAACATTGCGCCGTTGAGAATTCGATTCTTCACAAGGATGAACGAATCAGTCTGAAATGCTGCGTAGCCTGCGCTGTGAAGCAGATGCACTGTGACCCATTACATCCAGGGTGCCTACCGTGGTGCCTACGAAAAAAATGTCATTTTACAAACCTTCATTGTTCTCTTCTGTTTGTAAGAGAACGAGGTTAATTAATGAACATTGTCGTTTTATTTAAGTTTTATTACCTTATGTTAATGCATTAGCAACTATATATTTGTAGACAATTAAGTTAGGGATTGTGCTGGTTGAATGCACAAGGGTATGTGACTGTGCAATCCACATCTGTGCCCTGGAATGGCGAGCACCACGCGATCCAAAGTGCCGACATAATTATGGACTCGTATTTTTGTGCCGTGGACAAATTATAGCACGTGAGAAACAGTAAAAAATATTCGAAAAAAATATGAAAGGATAGAATTTTATTTAAACAGCCAACACAGGCTATGTTGAGCAATACAACGGTGATATAAGGGAAAATAAGGAAATGCTATCACACTTCATTCGAGTTGTACGCTTTTTTGAGAGACAAGGGCTTGTATTTTCTAGCCATAATGAAAATAAGAGATCATCAAATAGAGAAAATTTCATGAAATATTTAAGTGAAATAATGAAATATGATAAAACTGACAAGGATGATATGAAAATTCCAGAGTTTCCTGCGATCTCACCAAGATATTCAATTCATTGTATCTCAACTGCGAGCACGGTAATGTCTCATGAAATTAAAAATGAAATTTCTAAAGCCTCTTTTGTCTCTGCCATACTGGATGAAACCCTTGATGTAAGCAGCAAAGGACAACTGTCAACTGTTTTTCATTACGTGTCCGTAAATTGATTGATTTTCTCTTTCCTATTATATTTTTATAATAGATCATTGTTTTCCATTTTATAAATTATGCCAATTCTATTGGGTTCGAAATGATATGAATTGGACAATTTTCAAAATCATTGAGTTTGATAGTGCTCTTATTATTAAAGTATGAGGACACACATTTATATTTTGCTAGGTCGTAAACATAAGTCAAATTTTCTAACTTTCAACCAGTAAACTACATGAAGTACATGAGTCATCATTACTTTTCCTGGACCTATTTTATTAATTAATTTAATTAATTTCTTGGACCATTTTATTATTAAATATACAAATTATTTGTGTGCTCTAATTGATCAAAGTGATAGAAATGGTTTTGGTGAATGAGAAATATTTAAATTATAATTAAAGTTTTAAATTATTTTGTCATTTCTCGAGTTACATACCCTAAGCCAAAACTCAGGCTAAGCCACTGGTGCGAGAGCCGTTTAAGGTATTAATCGCGCAACTTTTCTTGACCGATGACCTTGCTTCCCCTCTCTGGCACAATAAACATTTGAAGGCAACAGCTCGCAGTGAGCACTGATGACGACATTCCAAACACATCTTTACTGGCACGAAATAGACACTATTTTCTGTTGAAGACGAGAACTTCTGTTCTCGAGTGATTGATTTTCTCCAAAAAATCTAAAGAAATGACCGAAGCAGGTAAAGATCCATCATAGGAGATCCCTCGAACTCTTGAGAAAGTTAGTACGCAAATTGTTGGGAAAATTGCGAAGGCATGACTGATTCTCCAGAGATTGGCCTAGCTTCATAAAATCTAGTGGCCGATTTCGTAACTAATACCCTCACTCTACCCACATTTCTTCAATCCATCGTTCAAGAAAGTTGCGTGAGTATATATATACTACTACTGAAATAATTTGGGAGACGATGCTATTACATTAGTGAAGCTCTACCTGAAAATTAGCAAGCAACACCATCCGGTAATTATAAATAAATTAAGACACTCATTCATCATCACACACATCTGTTTCTGAATGCAACACGATCGTGCATTAAAATAAAGGAGTTCCTTCAACATTTAATTTTAAAAAGTGCATGTTTATTAAATGTATTTTCAACTGAAAGAATATGTTTGTCACTTTAAATATGAATGTTTTTTACATCAAAAGTTTATTGCTTTAAAATACAATAAACGTACATTTCATGTCATCGTCTGTATATTCATTTATCTCCATTTTAATTATGTATTGACCGCACGGTTTAACCTTGCCTATTTGCCGACCGCAGGGTTTAACCTTGCTACATTAGCAAATGGCCATGGTAGAACTAGCGAAATATGAAAGGTAATTGAATAAAGTACATTAATATAATACAGTAATCCCTCGACTTCTGCAAATTCGCTATTCGTGAGTTGCAAACATTCGCGTTTAGAGAAATGCTACTGGTTTTAACATTCGCAACTTCAACATACGCGAGTGCGTCGTTTGGCCGTACTACATTTTATTAAAAGTGAGCACATTTCATTTCCTATATCAGCATCATCTGGGAACCCAACTCGGCAGGCACTGGAGCTCAAAGTACTACGTTCTGCAAAAATTTCGAAGTTGTAATGTCGTTGTGTTTCGAAGTTGTAATTCATATTAATAGAATAGCAAAAATGTAAAATAATTTAATTCAGGTAAGTCAAATTGGAAATAGGGTTTTGGCCACTGATCAGGAAAGCCATTCAGGATATGTACAACTCTCATTACTGAAGAGGATCTTCGAGAAATCATCAGCGAAGAAAATATTTCGGAACGTAATGATTAAGTAACGGAAGCGAAACTGCGTCCTGGAGCAACTTCAAAACGGATAAAGACGTTCTAAAACAAGCTCTGTTGGAAAGGGGATTCGAATGTGATCCGGACGTGGAAATAACTTTGAAATTAAGAGAGAAATAAAGCAGCAACTCTTCCAAATTTGGATATTAGAACGAAGAGGGTGATGAAAAAAAATACCAAATCCTATATCCAATCACTTTCAACTTTGAAATAAGTTTGAAATATTCTTTTATTTCTTCTCTTTGGCATGTTCATTGTGAATTCTGTTTGTAGTAGCGCTTATTCGGTTCTACTAAAATTGTTTGTCAGAATTTTTTTCTTTCTTTTTTAAACAGCTTTTCGATATCCAGGAACCTAACCCGCCGTTCTTCATTAAAAGATAGACTATACTAGATTCTAAAAGATAGACTAGACTAGATTCGCGGATTTGACATTCGCGATGCTTTTCGGGTACCTAACTCACGCGAATGTTGAGGAATTAAAATATTAATATGTAGCACATTTTGGAACTCTGTTAGATGTAATTTCATTCGTGAAATAGTCCTATTAAGTACCACCCGTGCTTTAGAAATTCTCAGATAAATTCCAAAGCACTCGTGGTATCACCTATGACAATTCATTGTCACAAAAAAAGAGATATTTTAACGTCCCGCTTTCCTGTCAAAAAATGTGGAACAGGAACTCAAAATAAGGGACTACTGTCCCGGCTACTATGGGACGTCTGGTCACCTTACCTATGAAAACGGAAGCAGCGTGTACGGTTGCGGAGTCCTGATGAAAATGACCGTAATTACGCTCTTCATTTGTCAACATTTGGAAGGAAGGCTCCAGGATACAATGCACATAACGATATGACATATTTTACAAATGTGTCATACACACAAACACACTTTCTGATTGATATAACTGCGAGTGGGCCATCAAAAATCGACCATTCAATGAGACTGGAAAGCATGCCTTTTGCAGGGCAAGACCTAGAAATGCTCCCGTCCGCAGGGGAGTTGGCTGCACCGTTCCCTGGCAAGTGACGGCTCGACGGCCGAGGCCCGTTTGGCCGTACGACCACGGCACACAAAATAGTCGCGCTGTATTACTCCGAATGAACATAACCTAGCAAACGTTCGCTCGTTTCTTCCAGCCGATCTGATTCTCTCGGAAGTTCTGTATCCACCACGGCGTAAGATATATCTTACACCGTGGTTTCCATCGACCGAGCGAACGAAGAATTTTTCGTTCGGAAGCGATCGCTCGCGCGGTGTAAACGCACCTTAAGAAGAAAATAAGTATGAATGTTTTCTGCGAGTGATTTATTCTTTTAATGTACTCGTATTTTGGGGTGAGGTGTTCATCACGCAAAGCATCAAAACTGAAACACAACGAACTTGTAGGTTTCGCTGGAATGAAATGGGACGAGAGTTTAAAACACTCACCCAATGGGGGTCCTATGTTACGAGGGGTGGTGAATTTTGTAAAAATAAATAAATAATGTTAAAAAATAAATCAGTTACATTGTAGGAGAAAATCAACATCAAGAGCACACAAAGCGAAAACATTTCATCTAGACGGTAGTTGCTTGGTTGCTATCCACCAAAGTTCCTAAAAATTGAAAGACGTGCGTTATTTCCGACAAATCTTAAATCCCTGTATTTAAAAATTACAAAATGAAATAGCTGCACTTTTTTTCAACTGATTATGACTTCTGTGTGGAGCCAGGGATTCTTGAATGGTGACCGTGTATTCTTAGCTAGGCTACATAACTGCATCATAGTTATCGGAGCGGAAAAGAGGGGTCTTAATATTTTTATCGTAATAAAAAGACTAGAGGTGCTCCAGAATTGCACAAACTTTCTCGTAGTAATGTTTTCTAATTGGTATGGACTAGCTTTATGGTCTTGCCCCATAATGCGAAATTTGAAGCTCTTCTTCAGAGTCATCTTTCGAGTTTTTGAAAAACTTCATTGGAAGTCATCTGAAGCACTTCCATTCACAAATGCAATAATGTATAGAAATGGCTGAAAATGTGCATATTAAAAACATGAGAGATAATTCGAAAAAATACATTTGGGTAATTTTTTAAGAAACAAAAAAATACAGCAAATTTATTTTTGTCATCTTAGACAGTGCATATTTCACTATCCATACGAAATGTTTGAAGAAAAAAATTGGAATCGTTTATGAGAAAATGGCGTTTGAGCGTTTCTGAAAATGCAGAATTTGGAGCTCGTTTTAACAGAAATCTTTTGAGTTTTCGAGAAACTTTATATAACATTTAAAGCACATGTACTCATAAATGCAATAATGTGTACAAATCGCTGATAATGTAAATATTAACGTGAGAGGCTAGTCAAAAAATTAAATTTTGGCAATAAAAAAACAAAAGAATAGAGCAATATGGCGTTTATGTAATCTCATTTGTACATTTAGCACTATCCTTATCAAAAGTTTAAAAAAATATTTGGAGTCGTTTTTGAGGAAATCTTGTTTTTGTTATTTTTTTCATATTGCACATGTGGCACGTAATATCGTGTGAAGACTTCTAAAAGTTTCAAAAAAATGTGCCTTAATGAAAGAACTAATTAACCTCGTCAACACGAATTTCAAATAACTGAAATAATTGGTGTTCTTGTTATAAACATTTGTGTGATCCAATTTTTATGTACATGGGGTCATCCATAAATTACGTAACTCTAAAGGGAGAGGGAGGGGTCTGAGGCAGCCTTACGCTGCGTTACATAGAGATAGGGAAGCGCGTTATAAGGGGGAGGGCGGTATTGAAAATACTAAAAATTTTCGTTACGTTTTTTATGGACGGTCCCTATCCTGATTAATACGTTTCTTTAATGGGACCCAAATTGTGTTCGTTTGACGACGAATTTGTTAAGAGAGTTCGTGCTAACAAAGATTTTACTGTAGGTGCAACAAATTTCTTTTGAAGGAAACATTTCTATCTTCAATATTGTATTTATAGGAAGACACCGAAAAAATTCTATCTTTTGCAATTTTCGAAAATTCAGAGTTAAAAGTGAAAATCGGACCTATGCCACCTTTATAAGTGTATTTTACACTATATATATATATATATATATATATATATATATATATATATATATATATATATTTCCGGGTTTTGAAATGTTTTACATTTTTTCCGGTTTCCTAATAATTACACAATTAACATTTCCATATTAACAACAACAATAATGATATAATTAATAATACAAATTTTAATAATTTACTTAATTAATTTCTTCCATTGTTCGCTATTGTAGCTTTCATCTTCGTTTATACCTTTTTCTTTCAATACATTTACAATTTCTTGTTTCCATGATACAGGTGGTCTTCCACGTTTCCTTTTTCCACTTGGTTCCCAATAAAACACTAATTTGGGTAATCTCCATTCTTCCATTCTTTTTATGTGTCCGAACCAGGTTAGCCGTTTTTTATTTATATATTCTATGATCGAATGTGATATATTCATATTTTTCCTAATAATTTCATTTCGAATTTTGTCCTTTCTTGAAATTCTTGAAGATCGTCTCCAATAATCCATTTCAGTTGCCAATAATCTTTGTTTTAACTGTGAATTTAAAGTCCAAACTTCTGAACCATAAGTCAAGATACTTCTAATTATCGTTTTAAATATTTTAATTTTCGTCTCTTTTTTGATACTTTTATCCCATAAAATACTATTTAAAATTGAAATCGTTCTTTTTCCTGAATTTATTTTTGACCGAATTTCTGTAAACTGTTTTCCATCATTTGTAATTTTAATTCCCAAGTACTTATATTCCTTTGTGTGTATATTTTCCCCATGTCTTCTTCTAAAACCAAATCTGTCCCATTGTCTCCAATTACCATATATTTAGTTTTCTCCATATTCACTTTCAGACCCCACTTGTCATATTCTTGAATTAATGTTCTAGTCATAAATTCTGCATCATCCAAATCCTATGCTATTATCAGTTGATCATCCGCAAATTGTAGCGTATAAATTGTGCATTCATTTATAGGTAAACCCATTTTATTACATTTTTTCTTCCAAATTTTTAAACAGTTTTCAATATAAATTTTAAATAACGTAGGTGATACACAACATCCTTGACGTAATCCTTTATTTGCTACAAAACCAGTTGATAAAAATTTTCCAATTTTTATTTTCGAAAATGAATTTTTATACAATTCTTGAATTATTTTACACTATCATTACAATAAAATTAAAGAAAAATATTGGGAGCCATTTTTGAGAAAAAATTGAAAATGTCCCGGGGCTTCATGTAAAATACCCCCAAATTTTAAATAACGTTTTTCAAAATCTTAACACTTCAACTCGAGCCACATGGACAGGAGTTTCAATTTGGAAAAAACTCCTACACATGGTTTAGGCGCTATTGGTGTTCACAGACGGACATACAAACCGACCGACAGATAGACAGAAGGACGGTCGGACGTTTTGAACAAAAAACAACACTTTTTCTGTTTCAGGGGACCCCAAAACGTGTATTTCCGCTGAACTCTCGAAATCGATTTTCCTCGACATTACATAACTTTCTCTATACTACGTATATAACTCCGTAATGAGGAATTGGATCATCTCCGTAAACACACATGGATTTATTACTAGGTAGAAGAGTACAGTTATGGACGCTAGTCTGCTCTACAGTTCGGGCAGGCGTAGCGGGCAGGTGGACGAGGTCCGCGTTGGAGGGCTGCGGGGACCTGTGGCCGCTCTATGTCGCCAGAAAGGGCGAGGAACCTTTGCGCGAACCCTGCCTTTGGGCCCTGCCAAGCCCACTACGCCCGCGCTGCCGTCGCCCATGCCGCACACGCCATCGCCGCCGCCTTCCATGACCAGCGCCGTTTCTGTCGGGCAGAGAGAATTCAGCAATTACCAACCCTGCACTGCAAAGATCTTGACTATTTGGTGAAGTGTAGGAAAATAACGTCTGTAGGTGAATGTATAAAAGGATGAGAGAAGACGAAAAAATGATTTTTTTTTCTCTAGTATAGGAAGTTTAGTGAAAGAGTTCTTTTGTTTGTTATCTGTCCACTTACAGTCTGTTGATTCATCTGCTCATCCATTGAACGCATAATGCGCAATGTATTACATTGCATGTCATTTACTCTAGTTGATTAAACGTTTTGAGATTTCAAAAATTTCACCTATAGAAGATTTTTTGGAACATCTCACATATTAATTCTTATTTTACAAATGTATATTATAATTGAATGCATTTCTGGGTTACAGTCCTGTAAATGATGTCTTACGAAGTTTCTCGAAATCTCAAATAGTTTCGTGAAAATATTTCGTGTCTTCTTTGAATAAGTAAGCAGGGATGGGTGGGCGGGGCGGGCGCAGGGAAATTTAACAACCATGCCAAACGTACAACAATTACTAAGAAAATTAAATGTGATCGATGCAAAAGCAATTTAGTATTCCATATTTTTTTGAAATTTACAGGTAGGAATAGGTTTGGAATAAAGGCTCCTCACGCCAAGTGTGGCATTGAATCCTCACGCTTAAGTGTGGCATTAAGTCAACTTCTGAACATTGCGTATGCTGAAGCAGAATTCGAAAACTCCGTTTCACATAATGTTTCACGTGTAAGTACAGCTTGAAGATATCTAGGAATCCTTGATGAATTTTCATTAGTAATTAAACTACCACCGAGGCCACTGTGATATGGTGGAACCAGTGCCGGCGCTAGGTATGGGCAGACTGGGCGATCGCCCGGGATCCCGCAAGTCAAGGGGGCCAGGTGATGGGACTGATGGAAAAAAGATATTAAAACATTGAAAAATAAATTAGAAATCGACAAAATTCTTATCATAATTTTATATGTTGCGGTACAGTAGTTTTTATATATTGTACCTATACTTACTGTACTTATATACTGTACTTAAATGTAGGAGCTTTTATTTCTTGGCGCGTGAGGGCCTGTCCTCACAATGGAATACCTCACGGTATTTCGCGTCTTTCTAGGTCGTGCAGTTAGATGGCGCATGATCGCCAGCACTACTCGATAGGTCGCGTTCATGTGACGTCTTGTGGAATGACCGAGACTGTCGCGAAAGGCCGTGAAATATTCCATCGTGAAGACAGGCCCTCACGCGCCAAGAAATAAAAACCCAAGTATAAAACTATTATATATAACCAAGTATAATATATGTCCAAAAAACGTTTTCTGGCTTAAACCTGTAATTTTTGTTATTTGTTAAAATAAAATAACTCTTACAGTTTCTTGATACAACTTTCACATTTTAAATTTTTTTCGGGGGAGACGTTGGGCAATAAGAATAAAAATGAGTAAGTACTCCATAGCAATTGCTCACGAGTCCAAGTAGGAACTACTACTTCTCATAAGCAATTCCTACTTTTGATATGAGTAAAAGGTTCTGTGAAACTCGGAGTATTTACTTCTCTCTCTCTGAGTAATTGCTCACTAACTGATCTGTTGCAATTGGTCACTTTTCGTCTGTTTTGTTTGTCTACTTTACCGCGCGTCGCGCATGGTGCGTCGCGCGTGGCCTTTCCATCATGGCGACGCGTGCTTGTTCCTGTTGATGTCGACCGTGTTAAGTTAAGTGGTACAGTAGTTGTGGCATAGTTGGCGAAATCGTAGGAAATCTTCCATCATTCATTCACTCACTACCTAAAACCTCACAACCAACTCACAACAGTCGTGTTTAACCTCTCTTATATCCGTTCAATACGATTTGAGTCACCTGCAGAGGTTGCTCCGAAAATTCGAATTAATGCTTCGCACTAGAAGCAAATTCTCGATTTTATTCATACGAAAAATACGCAATTGCTCATCGGCCGAGCAGTTTCTCACCAATGGAGAAATTGCTCAAAATAAGAGCAATTACTCACGTCTTTTATTCATACTGTTTGAAGCAATTGCTTTGAAAACTCGAGAAAGAAGTAATAGCTCATTTTTATTCATTTCACCCTTTGTTTCAGCGTTGCCCCGGCTCAAAACTGACTAGCGCAAGCACTGGACGGAACATGGAACGAATCGTAGGAGTCGTGGGCGCGCAGCTACTCACGTGGCTGTCGCCATGCGGGGAAGGTGGGATGCAGGGGGGCGCTGGGGAGAGGCAGCGCCATCCCCCTGCCGCCCCCGCCATCCGCCGCCGGCGCCCGCCACGAAGCCGAAGGCGGACGCGGCGGCTGCCGTCTCCTCCAGCAGCGTCCTCGACACGGCGCGCCGCACCGCCGGCGGCAGCCGAAGCGCCATCTCTGCAACAGCCCAGGGACGTGGGTAGGGATGGCAAAAAAACATCGATGTTTTTGAAACATAGGTATATTAACATCGATGTTTTGGTTTGATGTTTTCTTCACATCGATGTAGTTTCCCAGAAACATAGATGTTTTCAAAAAATATTTCTCAAGATATAAGTGAAATTTCCAGTCCCTATTTTTTGTGAATTGCTCGAAAGCAGCAGCTATTGACATCTCTTCGGATCACTGTTGTCGATGCCCAGGCGGCAAAAAACAGTTTACTATTCGCAACGTCCCTCCAATGCTGTCTGGGTAGGGGATTTAATTTGGATGTTTATTCCCTTTTATAAGGATCTTTGGAGCAGAGGTGAAGGAGAGATTTCTTAATGATTATTTCTGGGGGACTGTCCACGATGTCTCACTTTATTATAATTTTAACAAAATATGTATTACTTTTCATGCGAAAAGTAAGCGATTGACGAAACTGAATAAACTGGTTCAATATCTGAACAGATATTGATGACAGAGAGATTTAACATTGAATGTTTTTAAAACTAATTTTTACTTATTATGTATCACATTAGAACCAGGACGTTTTACTTCGACGATTTATGAATGAAAGTAAATAAATGGAAAAATAGCAAAACACGATGAACTTTAGTTATTTCCTTCTTTACATTTTATAAAGATTATTCTGTAACTCATTATTTATACGTGATCAAAAAAATATAACTTAAGTACTAAAAATTAAAATGGAAGGAGGATGGGAAATTACCGCCTGTTTTATGATGTTAACAGGGATGACTTTTGTCGATGGCATGCTCAGCGTGCTAAAAGTTCAATTTTGAACACCAGTGCTAAAAGTGAGTTGGGACTCAAATATTCAGATAAAACTATGAATGAAAACAAAGAAAACAAATACTTTCGTCTGATCAGCTACAACTGATCTCAATGACAGTTACACAATTAAGTGATTTGTATACTTCAAATAGAAGGAACGTCAGTAAGGCAGTCTAAATAATCGTGTATGACACACGTGATAAAAGTGATTTTATTTTGTTCAAAGGTTTGGGCCACTAGGCCTATCGGCCTCCTGTCGCATTTCCTACTCGCAAACTAAAATATCACTTTTACCAGTTGTATCACAAATAACTTTTTTCTTAAAGAGTGCATTTGGGAGAAACGTTTATCATTACCAAATTTTGCAAATAATAAAGAATATCGAGTAAATGCTATCAAAGAATAAACAGCACTCGTTTTCGTCAACAAATCAATTTATGCCAAACAACAAATATATTTTTCTCAACAGTGGTTACATCTGTGAATATAAAGCAGTGTGGCCAAGGTCGATGCCACGAGCGGGGAGTCCGAGGCACGAGTGCCACGATGAAATCACCTCTCCACGCAGTTCGTCACTTCACCACCAGAGACAACACCATCCCTACTATAAAACGGCGGGGTTACTAATAGTTTCCTCTCCCGACGCTAGTTGCGCAGAGAAGCTCATAGAATGGCACGGTGTTACGGAGCGTGCTACTGCCACCAGTTGAAGACCTTGACAGCACTGATGTAAAGAATAAATGATTCTGGACGATTGTCTGTGAATACAACGCTTGAAATGGATAGAATATAGTTCCTCTCTTGCAGCATACTTACCGCCGACTTCAGGAGCGAGGGCATGCAGCAAGGGCTCGGGGTCGACGGCAATCGGCAGAGCAGTTTCCGACGCGCGACGATGGCAGCTCTGCATGCCGCGCAAAAATTGCGCTGCACCTCAGCTACTTCACGACCATCGAGGATATCTGCACACAATTTAGTTGGGTACATTCGCAGATGTTTTATTTAATCGCTTTTTTATTTTAGGTCGGTTGATTGATTGGTTGATGTTTCCTGGCGCGTCAAATGCTAAGGTCATTAGTCCCGAAAGTGATGTTTCCATCTTCAGAGGTGGGGGTTCCCAGCAGTTTAGTTACGTAAGTGCTGAGCTCCTTGAGAAACGATTTCCTTCGCCTCGTCCTTTGTATTTCATTCTTCAGAAAAAAAAAATCACTACTCTATAGAATGCCCAGATATGTAGGTCAGCTCTTCTCAAATGCAAGAACTGGACCAAGACTGCTGACGGTGGCTCACCATAGTTGTCCGTGTGGGTCTCGCCGGCCATTAAGCTAGAGCCGCTCGCGCCCGACATTGCTCATAGTTCGTCTGTATGCACCTTCTCCCCTTGTGCACAAGCAGCGTATAGGCTGCTCCTGTTGATTTGTTATTTCAGTGCTTGTCAACACTGATTGTTATTGTAACAAACGAGCGCGCGCGATCTTTCGTTCCTTATCCTTGTTCCCACCCAGTACACACACACACACACACACACACACACCTGTATGTGCTACTCTACCACATATGTCGGGCGCTTAGAGAATGATCCGGCTGGGGAGAAGATACCTGGACAAAAGAAACCCAGCAAGTCCCGTAGAACGGCACTGCACGTACGTTCTAGCGAGAAGGACTCCTCCATTTCCCGAAAAAATGCACAATACTTCCGGGACTAATGATTAACAATGACGCGCCAGAAAACACCAATCAATGAATGAACGACCGAGAGAGGTGGGTCAGGACATCAACTGATGTCACTGCAGTTCCTTTGACCGGGAGGTTCTAGGTTCGAGTCCCGACGGTGGCAGAATTTTCGACACTAGCTTCATAGCTAGGTCGAAATCAGTCGCTGTCTGAAAGATAATTCTAGCGGCCGGCTGCTCTGGTCGGTAGTTTTCCGTGGTTTCTCCGATCAACACCAGGCGAATGCCTGAGCAGTACCTTAACAAACTGGTCACGAACTGCGTGCTCTTTCCTTTTCCTTGTCCTATCCTCACCCGTTCCCTACACACACTTACACTTGCACTACACTATCACAAATGCCGAGATTCCGGTCGGGAGCTCAAAGCTTGTTCTGGCTGGGGCGGTGCTCCGCTAGTTGGGGCAAACCCGTTAGCCAACGGTAGGTCGGCGCCGGATCTCACCATCCAGTGGGGAAAGATCACCGCTACCTCCCGAGGCAAACACATGCACAACACAAACGGGGCTAAGCGACCTTAGCAGTTGACGCGCCCGGAATCACTAATCAATCGATCGATCAATGAGGGCAGCATTTGAGCTGCGCGCGGAGGGAGCCGGCGACTTACGCAGGGTGACGGGCGCGGCGGCGACGACCAGCATGCGGTGTCGGCGCTCGCGCGAGGCGGGGCTGCCGCGCACATCCAGCTCGCGCAGGCAGGGCCACGCCCCCGCGTCCATGACCGCCGCCAGCGACTCGCTCTCCTGCAGCGGGTTGCCCGCCGCGCGCAGCCGCTCCAGCGCGCGCAGCCGCTTCGCCCCGGCCAGCGTGCGCAGCCCGTCGCCCGACACGTCCAGCACGCGCAGGCACCCCTGCGCCAGCGCAAACACCGCTTTCTACCTGCCCGGACACGCGGATGAGGCCGTTCCCGTGCCCCAGAACCGTTCACTGTTTCACCACGAGATTTAAAAGTACGAAATGTTTGAACAAAACTCTCACAAATGGCTCTAAGTTTTTCTTTGAAACTCGACGCATTAGAGCCCAGTTCAATTAATTTTGAACCGCAAGTTAAAATTTCATCCTCTTCCACTACAAGAATTAGGCCTTGTGGCCTGTTCCGTCCTCAATGTAGATTATCACTCCATCTTATTCTTGGATCTCTTCAATGGTCGCAAGGGAGGAAGAGGCAACCCTCATTTGGGGCTAATTCGCGTGACTGCAGGGCGGAGGCAGTGACGTGGCAACCCCACGACCGCGCTAACCCTGCGCAGCGCCCGTAACGAGGCCAGGGGACATCCCAATTAGTGATGCGACATCGATAACAAAACAACTATGTTACTAAACATCGATGGTGAAAATTAAACAATCGATCTTAACACATCGACCTTTAAGTAAAGATGTTTTAAAGGTATTTTAATAACCTCTAACATCACTTTCGGGCGCAACAAAATTTAATTTTACAGTGACCCTGTTTATTAACTTATCATGAAGATTTAACAGAAAACAAATTTTAAAAAATAATAATAATAGATGCTCGGTGAAGATGGTACAAACAGTTTTTGTTTGGTTCGTACATACAACTGACAATGGTACCATCAGTCATATTTTAACTTATACACGAACGAAAAATATTTTTATATATTTGTGATTATGAAAATATTTCAATCACAATCAAAACACAGTAGGGAAGGGAAACATTTCAGTAGGGACGTCGATTGCTTTAACGCTTCAGTCCAAATACTCCTTAATAGGGAGATTTTGCACGCCTTAGTGGGAAGCAACTGACAGCACTATCGATCTTCTGCGCATGTGCAGATGCACAAAAGTGACGCGAAACTCAAATTGCGCACGCGCATAAGATCGATAGTGCTGTCGATTGCTTCCAGGGGCTTAAATTCCCTATTAAAAATTCAATATATGAAAACATCAACATGGATATCGCATCCTTAATCCCAACAATCTTCAAAGATACAGCCGAACTGGATTTAATGCGAAGTTAAAACTTCTTGCCATAAAATTTCCTACTTCCAAAATGTGTTACAAATGTTAAGTTTTTCGAATTCATCGAGCTTTCTTATAATTACTCGGATGAACCTCGGGCTAACACTAGTTTTGAAACAACTCGTGAAAGAAAAAAAAAATTCCGTGTGAGAGGAACAAGGAATCTTGAGTCCCTTGAGTTTGTTTAGGTTTAGAGCACAAAAAACATGAACATTTCCTACAACAAAGTAAGGGAAAATGTTAATGAAAAAGAGGATGAAGGCACAATGGTCTCACCTACATTACAGATATATTTTATTATTTAATTACTAGTGTAAATGTTTTCAACGAACTACAATGAGGTTTCTCATTCAGTTCCAAATTGTATGTACTGCAAAGAAAAATTCCTTTAGCTTAATTTTCTCTTCCAATATTTAATGTTAATATTTTTTAAATTTTATTCATTCTAGCAAAAACAAAATATGACAAAAACGAGTAATGTTAAGTCAGATGTCTTGACCAAAAGGAAAATAGAACCAGTTCAACATTTGCTCTGTTTGTGAAGAGAAACTGAACAAAACTTCGATAAGATGAGTGTTATTGACCCAAAAGAAATTAAAGGCATAATGATCTTGCAACATTTTCTTTTCATCAGATATAGATACATATTTTTGTTGATTTCTCTCGAATTCGTACAAATTTCGAAATAACTTTATGGCATTTTTCATTCTCAGCATTTGCGTCACTTACTGCTAGAGTATCAAGTGACCGGGGATCGAAGTGCAATTCTTCTCCTTCTGCAAGTCGCTGTTTTTCAAGATGAAGTTCTTCCAAACTTTCTTGGGCTTCTAGGCCTTCCACGACGGATATTTCATTGAAACCTAGATACCTAAAACGTTTAATTTTTTCTGCTGAAATATTGTTTGAAATAGTTTTGTGTGCACAAACGCATCGCATTAAATTGTTGAAAATTTACAAAATGTGTTGAAATGTTTCAAAAACATACTTAATATCTACCATGTTAAAGAACAAGTCATCAAAAACTGAAACATTACCTAAAACATAAATGCTACATTGAAGTATTCTTTTTACTTACAATTTACATAAATTTGTTAATTTTTCTAAATTTTCTATTTTTGTTATTTTATTGTTTTGCAAATATAAATGAGTAAGATTAATTGCATGGTCGAGATGTTTTATCTCTGTCAGGCAGTTGTTATGTAGATATAAAATTGTAAGATTTCTGCAGATGGAAAAATCACCCTGTAAATAACGAATATCAGGTAACAGATTAAATCATCACACCAATCTAATTTGTATTATGGGAAATTTCAAATGTTTATTACTCACAATATCGTCTATCTTTTGATCGGTGCAGCATGAGTTGCGTCTTCTTCCTCAAGAAATCATAGCTGCTTTGCTCCTTATTTTTCTTTGCAAGTACACCCGACGATTTACTGGATAAGTAACTCGTAGTTAACTTTACCATTCTTGTAAATAATCACAACAATAAACTAAAATAACCCAAAAAAAAAAAGTGTCTTCTAAGCAGAGTTATCATAAAACTATTTCCCTTTTTGTATAAAACTATATCCCTACCCTCACGAGAAACTGAAGTGAAACACGCGGTATGTTGCCATGGCAACGAGAGGTTCATCTAGGCACCCACAGAGGGCAGTGTCGTCATTGGCGGCAAACTCAATCGGACTCTGTGTTCTTTTTCTTATGAGTCACAAAATATACGCGTTTTTTAAAATGAATTTTCCTAGTATTTATGAATTGAATGGAATATTTGTGTAATTATTATAAGCTAAATATTCAGGTCACATATTATCAAAAAAAATTAATAAAACTACCTTAATACTCTTGAAAGAAATCGATTTAAAAGCAAGAATATTTTAAAAATATTTATTTCTCAAAGTTTTGAAAATTTAATATATTACATATGCTTAAAGTAAATATGTTCGACCATCACTCAGACATATGACTGATATTCCCTGGAACAGACATTTCAATTAGTCGCTAGAGTAGGGAACACTTTGCTTCAGAAAGGTGTAAATTGACGTCATCGTAACATCTTTAGATGTAATTGTTATCTTTAAGGCAATTTTTCAATTTTTATAGTTGCTCGTAACAAGAATTTCAATTTTCATTGTTGATTTGTGTTTTATACAGCTGATGACATTCAAAACGCATTAGGCTTGACTAGAGTTCACATCATGCAATCACCCCGATGTATTTCAAATAAAAGATTCAAAACATGGAACTATATTGAATAACTTACAATTACATACTATTCAACTTTGTCTCGTTGCTCTGTCTGCTCATAGTTTGTCAAGTGGTACATGGACGAAGAACTGAAGTTGATCAGGCATGTATCTGCAAAAAAAACAAGCAGAATTTTCTATAGTGATGGCCAGCTAAAAAGACCAGCTATCGTGACAATTTCTGAAAAATGTCACTGCCGGATGAATCGGATGAAAACATGTATTCGTACTCGACTTAGGGTAGTTTCGTTTCGTGTAATATGTGCAATTTGAAAAATTACATAAACAAAATTTTCTCAAAAAACCGGTACAAATTGTTTCTTTAAATTTTTGGTAGTGCTCTATGAGATTATATAAACGCCATATTGCTCTATCCTTTTCTTTTTCAAAAAGTACAAAAATGTAATTTTTTTGAATTGTCTCTCATGTCGTTAATATTTACATTAGCGACGATTTGTTCACATTATTATATTTACGAGTACATTTGCTTTAAATAACGTCATAACATTTCTTGATAACTCTACCGTTTTCTATGAAAATTAGCTTAAAATTTCGCATTTTCAGGAATGCTCAAATACCATTTTCTCATAAATGGCTCCAAATTTTCTCTTCAAACGTTTTGAACGGATAGTGCTCATTCTAGTCTTTAATATGACGTAAAGTTCATTTTCATGTATTTGTTGCTGGGTTTTTTTGAAAAATTATACAAATGTAACTTTTTGAAAGATATCTTACACCGTTAATGTGCACATTTTCAGCACTTTGTAGGCACTATTGTATTTGTGAGTTGATGTACTTCAAATGACTTCTAATGAAGTTTTTCGAAATCGCAAAAGATTTCTGTAAAAAAGAACTTCAAATTTCGAATTTACAGTAGCACCTAAACGCCATTTTCTTGCAAATGGCTCCAAACTTTTCAAAGAAAATTGCCTTTTAGGACGAGGTTTTACTGTTCTTTAATATTCTTAAAAGAATATTTCCATTCTACCATAGGAAAGCGAAAAAACGAAGAAAATGTAAAAAAAAAGTACTTTGGGCGGCGATAGATGGCAGCTGGCAAGAATATGTGGTAAGTCTGAATAGCTAGCCGAGACCAAAGGAAATAGAAAACTAATACGCGAAAGTCTGTGCCATTCTGTAGCACCAGTAGTTATACCATTATTATCTTCAACTGGTTTTGTTCACTGTTAATATCTTTGGTCAATTGTATATCTGTAGTGTTCTTAAATATTTGTATTTTATCACCAGTCCTGAGGAAGGAATAAAAATATTCGGAATCGTACGCATAATGTGTTTTAATGTCCACTCCGCCCAAATCCCGTGATCTACATTTCCAATTTCTACTTCATAGTCGTGAATCTACAAGGGTTGGTTTCAAAGAATACCAAAAAGTGGTCACTTCACAAACAATTGACGGAGCCGCGTCGAATGTCCCGGAGGCAGGTTCCGAACGGAGATCCGAAAGGGGTCGAACCGCAATGGACGGACGGAAACACAAGTTACCCAATAACTAAATTGAGACTCATTTGTCATTGGCTCATTCGTCCTCGATTCTCCGCGTCTGGACGTGCCGCACGTACCTTTCGATGAAGCTGAGCTGGTATTTGCTGCCGGGCGTGGTGCGGTACAGGTGGCGAAGCAGCAGCGGCGGGAAGAGGTCGTTGATGGCGTCAGCCGCGGCCTTGTTGCCGGCCGCCACTTCCTCGTCCTCAACGTCGTCGAAGAACTCGGCGGGCGCCCAGCCCACGGGCACGAAGCCGGCGCCAGCGCCGGCGCCGGCCCCGCCGCCTTCCCTGCGGCCCGCGCTGCTGTCCCTGCGGCCGGCGCTGCTGTCGCGCCGGCCGCCCGCCGCCTCGGAAGACGAGCTCCTGCGCCGCTTCATCATGAGCACGCTGTCCGCGGGCGGCTCCTGCGCAGCGACGACGCTCATTCAGTATTTACGAGGACAGAATTTTTATGCCCTAAAACATCTTGAAATAGGCTTTTAAAAATCAGCATTTATGACCTAAAAATTCTTACATTTGCACATTAATATGCAATTAAAATTAACAATACTCTGTATAAACCTTCCTTGATAAAATTTAGGATACGCATGCTTGAAATGAAAAGATTATATATATATTTGTGCAAACAGAATATAACCTAGCTTACTTCCCGGGAGAATTAATTGAAGTAAATGTGCATCTTAGTGAATTACATTGTATGTCTTGTTTAATTTCTTCTGCCTAGTTTAAATACATATGATATCAAGAAATCTTCTACATTTCCACAAGTATTTTATCAACTATAGAAAAGAAAAAAAATGCAAACTGTGACAAGCTCTTTCTAATAAATGAACTCTCAAAAATAAATAGATTCTGTAGAAAAGATGAAACGTTTTAGAGATAAGTCTCTTTTGAAACGAAATATGAAAAATATGTGCCTATAATTACACGAATATGCACCAACAGGAAGAATCGGCAAAATATGCACTAACATTTACTCTGTATAGCATCCAATTCTAACCAAATGCAAGAAATTTCACTCAGCTATGCCGTGAACAAACGGACAAAAATATGTAAAATTGTAGAAATCTGCTCCTTACTTATTTATATATTTATTTGTTTGGTTAAATGTGTTTATCAATTGGAGGAATTGCCTTAAAAATTCTTTAACACAACATTGAATCAGATAATACTGTATGCCAACAATAATAATTTCTCACTCTACAGAAACAGAGAGGTACTAAAGTTCATCGTTCCCGTAAGTGTAGTATATGTTTTATCGCGTGAGGTGGGGGTGACCTTCCACCGCTTGATGACGAGATACGGTTTAGTACCAAAAATCAACATTTTATTACCACTGAAAAATCTTATTCAAAACATGGCATTTTAACAGTTTTAACACACGTCGCCACAGAACAAGCAAAGCGAGGCACGAATATAGCGGGTGATACACGTCTTTCCAGAGCTCTCGTTGCGCTGCTGTCCTTAGACAGGGACTTGTTTGCGAATGCAATTTTTTTATTCAAAAATTTCATGCGTTTGGCCACTTAGGTCCTTCGCTGCAGAACATAAACAAATTATTTATTATAATTAGAAAGTTAGTAGCTTTTTAAACGAAGCTCGCGCATCAACACGAAATGCATTACTGTGGAAAAAGTAATTACGAAAAGAAGGGATTGTGGAGGGTCAAAGTATTGCTTGGTAATTTTCGTTTTATTCGTTTTCGATGATGATTATGTATACATATTTTAAAATGAACTGCAGACGGAATATTATTAATTTTACATATGATTTTGCAGAAAAAAGTTTTGAACTGGAAGTAAACCTACACTGTCGGAAATTTCCGCATTACTTTTAATGTAAAAGTACATTAAAGTAAGTATCATGTACGTAAATGAAATTTAATGTACACGTACAGTAACTTTAAAGTACGTACGCATTAAATGTAATGTACGTGTACAATTAAATTTACTGTATGCGTGTACATTAAATTTACTGTGCGTGTAAATTAAATTTACTGTATGCCTGTACATTAAATTTACTGTACGTGTAAATTACATTTAATTTACGTACATGATACTTACTTTAATGTACTTTTACATTGAAATTACTGTATGTGTGCATGAAATTTACTGTACATGTACTGACTTCAATATTTAAAATTTTTCAAATAATTGTCACCCCGACCGGGATACAAACCCATCTCTCCTGGTTTAGGCCCACTTACTCTAACCACTATCCTATCGAGACAGTCAATTCTTTGAACATGTTCTTAGGCCTGATGAATTTCCCGTTGGGATTTATGAAATTGTCACATTTTTGGACGAGTATACGCTCGGAAATATGTCCCGCAGATGTAAAGAATACTAAGTTGTGATCTTGGTACTGAGGAACAAATGTATTTTAATATTTAAATTTGTTCAACGAATAGTCACCCCGACCGGGATTCGAACCCGGGACCTCTGGTTCACGCGCAGGTACTCCAACCACTGAGCTATTGCGACATGCAACAGCTTCAGCGGGTTTTTAAGCGTTATGTTTTGCCTCCTATGATATGTATAATATATTCTTTACGTCCACGGAACATATTTCTTTAGACGTAATATATATTAAATATGTATTAACTCTACAAAATTATGTATATTATTTATAATTGTCACTACTTCTTCACCTGTTTTGGACGCGTTACGCTCGGAAATATGTTTCGTAGCCGTAAAGAGTACTAAATTCTAATATCGTTACAGTGACAATTCTTTGAAAAAATTTAAATATTTCCGGAGAATTTGAAAAAAATGTTAACTAAAGATTTAGCGTACTATGTACATCGCTACAATTTTATTATAAAGATTTTTACAATTTTATTTGTTACCAATTTGAATGTAAATACGAATTATAAACATTTATATTTTTCGTTGAAAATATACATGTTGAAAATATATTTTAAATTTATTATACGTAAGTTCAAATAGCGGAAGAAAATATTTCTAAAACCTACACTGATTTTAATTTAAACATTAATTTTAATGTACAACACATTAATATCGGTTTAATTTACAAGGTACATAACGTTTAATGTGGTCCTACAATTAAAATCAATGTAATCTACATTGATTTTAATTTTAACATTAAATTTAATGCACAAATACATTAAAATCGCTTTAACGTACACGGTACATTAAATTTAATGTACTACAGTACATTAAATCTACATTGATTTTAATTTACACATTATATTTAATGTACACGTGCATTAATATCGTTTTAATGTACACGGTGCATTAAATTTAATGTGAAAAAATGCATTAAACTACATTAAATTTAATGTAATTTCTGACAGTGTAACTCATAATGAATTTATCAGAAATAAACCAAGAACTAAGGGGTTTGAATAATATTTCTGAGACAGGTTTTCTGAGAAGTTCGTATTTTCTTGATTTTTTATGCTGGTTCTCAAATTGGGCAGGCATAAGAAATTATTGGCCGAATCATTGTTTCATAAATATGTAATTTAGTAAAAATACTAAGTGAAGAAGAGGACCGTAGACCAGAGGAAGCAGCTAATGCCATTGTTTGTTTGCTAAGGAAATTCTATGAGTGGTATTATTTTGCCATGACGCCTCCTATCCATCAAAATTCCCCAAATACAGAGATATTTTTATAAGAAGGGACCGCTTTGACAGCTACTGCTTGGCTACTGCTGACAACCTAACTGCGAGTTATGTCCAATTCGTCAATGCTTTTGTAAATGGTTTTCATCACCATCTCTTGCAATGCCATCGCTCTACATGACATTCATTTGTTTCCCGACCTGTCATATTGGTCCTTTCTTAGAGTATCTCCTCTATATACGAGGGTTGGGGCATAAGTCATGGCAACTATTATTTTTGTGAGAATACGAGCAAGGGTGGAGAATGTGAAATATACACATGAAAAAGAAGGTATGAACTAAGTGCATCGGCATTTAACGACACACCAAAATTGTATTTTTCATATTTATTAATATATTTGAAATTGCAGTACTGTTTTCATGTTCCAAAACATTTGAGCACATACGAGATCACATTACAAAAGCATTGCACACCCGTTATAAAGACTCGATTAGGCAGATGCTCGATACCGTACGTACCACATCGGTCCGCACACTCACAGGTCTTCACGTGCTTTGCTGATCACTGATTGCTACGCGTCCTCGCAGAATCTCTCCTGCCCATCTGGCGACTGCCCGATATTCCCAAGACCTTCACCCATGAACATTGTTTCCGAGAGCATTCACCAATTCCCTGTGACATTCTCTGGTATTTCTCCCGTGGAGAACTGCTATCTGAAGTAGGAGAGCTGTTCGGAACATGTTACATTCATCTCGCACGGCGGTAGTCGGACATCTGATTTCATTCTGGGTTGCTCACTGGGCTAATAGAGACACTCGCACAGCAATTTGTGGATGTGAACACACCCTACTGCAGCACTTCTTTCACGTTACAAATGAAATTGTGTGATCCGAGAACATTTCTTTTATAAAAAAATGGTTGCAATGACTTCTGCCCCAACCCTCATATAAAACGCAATTTAGCAACACCGTCTAGAGAACTCTACTACTCTAGGAAGTATTGAATTGAGGCGCAGTCTACTGACGAGGGCATAGGCGGCGCGGCGCAGCGCGTCCAGCGCCGAGGGTACGCCCTTGATGAGGCGGCGCCGCACGTCTGCGCTCTCGTCCGCCAGGAGCAGCACCTGCGAGCGCGCCGCGCGCCGCACGGGCCCCGACGGCGTCGTCAGCAGCACCGTCAGCACGCCCAGGTCGGTGCACATGCCCGCGCACAGACTGCGCACGGCGCGTTGGAGGATATTGATTGATAATTGAATCCGGGCGTATCAACTGCTAAGGTTATTAGTCTCGTAAGTACCGTAAGGATTGTGCATGTTTTTCCCTCGGGAGGTGGCGGTGATCTTCCCCCGTTAGATGGTGCGATGCGGCGCCGACTTGCAGTCCGCTATCGGGATTGTTCCTAACCATGTATCTCCCACCAGCTGCAGCGAGGTGAGGCCCAGTCGGGACCCCGCAAGCCGACGTTCGGATGTCGCCAACTAGCGGGGAAAGATCACAGTCTCCTCCCACGTTAAAACATACACTACACGTGCGGGACTAATGATCTTAGTAGTCGACGCGCCCGATTCACTAATCAATTAAAGTTTGTTGTCAGGGAAAGTTATTGAATAATGAAGCTGCGACACAAGTTGAGCTTTTCAAACCTGTGAGCAACTTGATAACTTTATAAATGGATACGAAATGTTGCGGCTTAAACTAGAAGTTCCCAGAGGTACTTCAAGACATTTACACAACTTCCTTTGATATCCACCCCTTCCGCAATTTTCCTTATCGGAAACGACCATTCTGCGTTGCCCAGCAAGCACTTTAGTGGCGAAGCTCCAGACGGAACATTTTCATAGGGTGGCATGTCGCAAACACTCAACAATAACAGCAGCAACAGGAACAGAAAATGAAAACTAAAACAAAACTAGTGGTGCTTCCAACGCACATACTTTCTCGCTCTACTTCTATACGGTCCCTGCTATTCCACTACTCCATAAACAAGCAAAAGTGTACTACACCAGCGAACCATTTCGGTACCGAGATCCGACAAACGAAACTCAAATTCAACGAACCTGCACTTATACCAATACGCAACACCAACACCGCCTCAGTCGAACAGAGCCATTAACGAATAGAACCGACCTATAAAATGGTAAATGCATGACAATGAAAATATTGATACGATGGTAATACGCTTTACAAATATGAGAAGAGAGACAAAAAATTGTTAAAAGTTAAAAATTTGAACAAATATATACAGACATTTCCACGACATTTATCGCAATTACTTATATTTTAGTCAAAACGTAATTCTATCAATTTTATCATTAGGAGCCGGTAACTTTCAACATGCGAAAAACATGTCTTTCAAACATGACCAAGAAAGGCAGCGATAAACCGCATTACGAAGTATTCGTAAGCCTAGAAATTAATAATAATTTCTAAACCGTTCGGGATTGTAAGTTTATCGCATGCCTTCTGGTTATATTGTATTAGAATTTAGCGTTAAAATGCTCATAATTTTACTTAAACTGGTTCATACAGATATATACTAGACAACTGTTGATTTCACATGTCATACGCTTCAGAAATCAAATAACAGAGTTGAAAAATTGTTTAAAAGACGCAGTTAGGGAAAAACACAGATAAGTCCTGTCTATTTATCTATATTGAATCTATTCGTGAGTAGAAGTACTTCAAATGATTTTCAATAATGTATCAACACTCTTCAATGTTTTTTTTCCTGCAACATCACATTCATCAAATTAAAATCCCTCTCAGGGGATCGAACTCGGTACCTTCCTTATTGAAGATCTCAACCCGAAGGTGCATTAACCAACCGCGCTACGGGACCGACTTGCGGAACAACTGCTAATATTTCAGTCAAAACAATCTTGTATCACTTCTATCATTAGGAAGCCGGTAATAGTCAACATGCGAAAAACATGTCTTTCAAAAAACATGACCAAGAAAGGCAGCGGTGAAGGGTTCACTCCACATAATTTATCGGATGATCGGCATTTGGAAAATAACTACTGCGAGAAAGTATGTGCCATTCTATAGCACCACTAGTATATTTATATATTTACCTTCCGTTCTTACACACGTGCAGAAAATTTAAAGAAAAAATTTGGAGCGGTTTTTGAGAAAACTTTTTTTTTGTCAATTTGAATCCCAATTTACGCAAAAAACTATTCGTTTTTCCAAAAAATGGTACATGACCTTATTTGAAGTGCTAATTTTGTACAACCGACTTTGTCTGAGGCGAAAATCTCTATCTTCTATTTTACAGTTTTTAAACAGTTTTTTGCAATTTTCGAAAAATAGGGCCTATCAACGAAAATGATGCCTACGTCATTCCCTTCAACGTACTTCGAACTATTCAACAACAAAATATAATCAAAAAATTTGGAGCCATTTTTTTAAATTTACAAAATCTCAAAATGGGCTTCATGTAAAGTATCCTCAAATACTAAGATATCGGTTTCAAATTCAAGAGGCCTTGAGACGAGTAAAAATCATCGGGGAATATCAATTTTGAAGAAAATCGACCGAACGGTTTAGGCACTAGCGTTGACCACAGACGGACAGACGGACGGAATGCCGTCAATCGATTTTGAAGTATGAAGAAGCAACAAATCATGGATTTTGACTACACCACGAGATAGAGGATTTTTTTTCTAAATTTAGCAACAGGTTTTATCCACTTTTTTGTCATCAGACCCCTGCTATAAGAGATTTTCTGGCGAAAATTCCCCGTTTTCCGCCGCACGATTACATAACTTTCTCTTCTTACGAAGTATTCGTAAGGCGAGAAAGTAAAAAGGACAATTTTCTACATAAAATGGCGAGCGTGTTGGCTTCCCACTTCTAGTTACTTTTGCGGTAATTTAATTATTCTGAATTCGAAACAACTAGAGGACCCGCCGTGTTTGGTTGTTTCATTTCGCAAAGTGGAGTAGCATTTTTAATTTTTTCTTACTGACTAGGGAGGAAGTTACATAACGCTGCGCGAAAAACCGGCCAATTTCCAGCGGGAAAACTCTTATTACAGGGTCCTGCTAGCGGAAAAGTAGATAAGTGGCTTAGGGAGAATCCCTGTTTTGTGTCTCCTTGATACCGAAAAATCGAACGTCTGTCCGTCTGTGAACAACGCTATGAAAACCGTTCAGCCGCTTTTCTTCAAAATTGATATTCCCCAATCGATGTGGTTGATGTTGCGGCTCCTTGAATTTGAAAATATTTCAAATTGGGGGGGTACTTTGGCATGAAGCCCCTGGATCATTCTCAATTTTTTTTTAAAAAAAGGCTCCATCGTTTTTTTATTAAATTTTGTTGTTGGATAGTGTGAAGGACATTTAAAAGAATGATGCAAGTCTCATATTCGTTAAATACCCTGATTTTTCGGAAATTGCAAAAGTTCAAAATTTTTTCCCAGTCTTCTTACACCTAAAATATTAAAGATACAATTTTTCCCCGAATGAAATCTCTTCCTTAAAAGATTTTGAAATAAGGTCATGTGCAATTTTCGAAAATTTGAGTACTACTTTACGCGTAATTTTCCATGAAAATTCGAGAGGGAAAGTACGTGCTGTTTTAGCACCCACTAGTTTAATGTAGGTTTTTGTTTTTAAAACCTCACGGATTTTGATATAACAGTATTCCTATTTCTATCCTGAGTAGTTTTGCCCATTCTTACGCCTATAGAACCTTATTCCTGCGTTCACGGAATGGGCTCCCATAAAACCGTCGCTCTGACACGTCCAAAAACCCTCTTTCAGAAACGTACGAATGAAACGGGATATTACATTTAAGAAGCCTGTATATGTCCCCGAGAGAATTTCTTTGCGAAGCGGAACCATTTCGAATCATTTGGCGCATCGGGCCGGTATCGAATCAGCTGTCTTAACACCAATGAAGGCACGTTTTGCACTCTGCATATTGCCTGGGTGTCGTTGCTCGACGAAGATATTGAAATGTTGAGCAGATTGAAAGGAAAAACATTAGGTCAATGACGCGAACGCAGTTCAGCACGCAACGCATTTAATGCAGTTAGCTCACTGAATAACGTTTTCAGAATGTGTGGGGCATTATTTGTCCTGAACTCATTAAGATATTGATAGCAGTGGCGTAGCGTCAGGGGACGCTAAGATGCTGAGCATCCCCACGTAAAATATTAATCAAAGAACCCTAAATATTGTATCGATAAACTTACAAGTGGTCCGTTGAGCGAAACACGTTTTGTATTAATTTTATGTGATTTCCTAAGATTGAATTCGGCGCGTTATTACAAGCTGGCCTCCGATTGCTTGGATGCTAAAATGCTTCTAGCGTCTGCCACAAGATTGCGACGGGCAATGACGTATGCGCAGACGGCGAGGTTCCCCCCCTCCCCTCCTCACTCCGCCCGAAGAGATTCGCGAGTTTCGTACGCTAGCGTACGACTGAGCAAAGTGGCGTATGAGAATTGCCCGTTTGTGCACGAGAGCACAGCACCCCTGACGTCAGTGAAATATATTCTTTCTCACTTGGGATTCTCTGCTTGGTCGTGGGCATAAACAGAAGAAATAGTGCTTGCCTAAGATACTAATTTTTAATTAATATCTAAGAAGATGAATTCTTCCTTAATTATATTAAATATTATTTTGATCTGAAATGTAAAAATGTATAAATGTGATGGTGATCTCATTGCCAATCACGCATTAGAATTAAAACTGAGCCATTGCATAATTTCCTTTCAAGAAGTCTCCTGACATAAATCTGAAGTATTGTAACATTTGTTTTGATAACATAGATTCTAGAAAACATTAAAGACCATGATGTGTTCATTTGGCGTTATTGTTGAGCATCCCCAAACACGCGAGTCACGCTACGCCACTGATTGATAGGTAAGTATTTTCTCGGAATTAACCGCAGTTATAACAAAACTAGCATGACAACTAGCAAGCTGTCCGTTTGCTTTACGGCGCATCAGGTGTGTTGAAAGAAGCGATAGAAGCAGGTTCCACTAACGAGCAGGGTGATCATTTTCTATATGTCGCTAAGAAATAAACAAAGGCGTGCCTCTTCTAGTTGCTTCTGTGGTAGAGTGGTTGCGTCATGGATGCAGGGAGACCAGCCAAGGTTATCTTTCCTCGCCGTAAATCCTGCCTCGTTCTGAAGTGGAAAGCACCGCTCAACGCAGGACGCACTCCTCGAAGGCCGTGCGGCGCCAATTCCCACCCACGGCCGAAAACCACCCACAACCGCCAGTGTTGAAACCACCCACAAGAAAATAAAAAAAAAACTAGTGGTGCTACAGAATGGCACAGACTTTCTCTTATTAGTTTTCTATTTTCTTTGGTTTGGGCTAGCTAGTCGAACTTGCCACATACTCTTGCCAGCTGCCTTCTACCGCCGCCTAAAGTATATTTTTTCGACATTTTCTCGATTTTACGAATTTTTTAAAAAATTTTACTAATAGTAAAAACGAAATATTACTTTAAGAATATTTAATAAGAGTAAAACCTCGTCCTAAATAACAATTTTAATTGAAAAATTTGGAGCAGTTTTTAAGAAAATGGCGTTTAAGCTTTAATGTAAATGCGAAATATGAAGCTCTTTTTCACAGACAATTTTTAAAATACTTTATTAGAAGTCATTTTAAGCACTCTAAATCACAAATGCAGGGTAGTATGAGGGGTAGTATAAGAAAGAACAAAACACATAGAGCGAATAGTACGATGTACTACGTAGTTGGAATACAATTGTGCATTGAGCAACAACAAGCATAAATTTCACTCAAAGTTACTATGAATTTAGCATGCTTTTTCATTACGAATATTGTACCCTAGTACAACAGCGCTAAACAGGTGCCAAGCTGAATCACACGCACAGTGCAGGGTTATGAGACGGAAGTCGGGCCGTGAAATTACAAAATGTAACACCACTACCATTATTGTCTTGACATATGCACCCACGAAATACGAGTTGGCGACCAAACGACGGGGTAACTGCAGCCAATCAAACGACCGGCAAGTGCTTTCGATATGTGCACAAACGTCATGTGTTATGCGCCGGTACACTTTCGTTTTGTATCCACATCCTGCTGCAGATTCTTAAGGGCGCGACATTTAGGAGATCCGGAAAAGCATGTCACGGGAACGTCGGTACGTGACCGCATTGAGATGATTCGGAGTACATACGGCTCGATAATTCGATGGCCGAGAATGTCGTTCCATAGATCAATAGGTCTATGGATCATAGATCAATTGTCCACGGAACCTAGTGCCAATGCAGCCGCATAACATTTGGACTCCCTTCGCGGGTGATCTATGTGAGTCTTTCTCGGCGCACCCGGAGGAAGTCTCTTTGTAGAGTCTCACACGCTTAAGGCCGCTCCACAATAGCCTGCGAACGGCAATGGCAACGCGAAGGGGAACGTAAAGGAAGTTAATAGATCCCAGCAGGCGTTCACAACTGACGGGAACGCGAAGCTTGACAGTAAAGGGAAGAATGGTCTACATTTATCTTGCTCCTGGGAAGGGGAAGCCCCACGACCAATGAAGTGCTGCAAATGGCGGCGAAGTGTTCCAGCTGATCGAGCGAGCGATCTGCCCGCGACACGGACGGAGTTGAGAGTGTAGTGCGATATTGAGATTAAAGCGTAGATTTCCGAAGTTACGATTTGAGGCGGGCTTTTTTTGTCATCATCAACTCATGTTTTGAGTTGTTTTAATTATTTTTAGTAATCATAGTTGAATCACTTTTCTATTCATATTAATACTTACAATTAAAATTCTCTCAAAAATATTGTTTATATATTTCGTTAAAGTACATAGGTGTTGTTTGCTTTGTGATAACATTTTATTTAGTTGTTTTTTCCGCCATTTTGTAGTAGTACACGTATTTTTCATTATTATTATTATTATTGTTGTTGTTATTACTATTGTTATTATTATTATTGTTATTGTTATTATTGTTGTTGTTATTATTATTATTGTTATTGTTATTATTACTAGCGTACCCGTGCGAGAACTCTCACATGGTAAACTCCACCCTTTCCATATCCTTTCCATTAAGAAAGTTGTTAATGAAACGTGTTATTTGTTTAAAAAATGTATAAATGTAACTTCTAATGTACTTTTGTACCTCATTATAATGTGTTTACAGAATATCAAACAAAAATAACAATTCAATTGATGTTGGAAACAAATTTTCAATAAAGGTTTATTCAACATTATAGAGAGTTGTTCTTGGAACAATTCACACTTCTTTAAAAACAACATTTGAAGAAATAATTCAATCTTCCTTGAGAGTTAGCTTTTCGCTTACTTTGATAGTCACAAAAATATTAGAAAAGGTTTTTATTTTTGAGAAAGCCTAGTAAAGTAGTACGAAAATACCGAATCGAGTTAGTACAACCTTACTCTTTGCAATATTATTCAACTTTCCTAGATTTTTGTTATGAGGAACAGAGGGGGTTTTGGAGAGTCAGGGTGCCAGCTTGCTGGGGTGCGAAAATTGAAAAATTATGTGTATATTAAAAAGTATTGGATTATTTTCTGCGTTGTTATGTATCTCAAGAAAAGCAATTCCGGTCCAAAAAATAATCAAACTATATTTTCACCTTTGAGTACTAAATACCATTTGTTACCATTAGAAACAATTTATTGGGCTTAGACTTACCATCAGTACATGGGAATGTTGCTAAAACGGTGTTTCCATTATTTTAACCGACATCTTGAGTTTAATATCAAACGTTGTATTATTTACAATATGAGTTTGCAGCTCTGCGTTGACGTACATACTTCCAGATACCGCCAATATTTAAATCGTGCGTTTGGACTGCGATCGTTGGTAGTTATCGAGTGATTTGCACTATTCTTTCCATAATTTTAAATTTATTCGTGTATTGTAGGCTAGCGCGTTTTGGTTTTTTTCATTTATTTCAAGCTATTTTACTTTAGCTAATTTAAAAAAAGTTTGTTCTTTGTGTTGTGTCATAGCACACGTTTTTCCCTAATACTTCCGCGTACCCCGTGCGAGAACTCTCGCATGTTAAACCCCACACTCATCCATATCCTATTTCCATTCTAAGAGGGAAAGTTGTTAACGAATCGTATTTATTTGTTTAAAAATTTATAAAGATAACTTGCAATGTGCTAACACAATATTGAATAAAAATAAAACAGCAATGCAATTGATGTTTAAAAGAAATTTTCAATATAAAGATTTATTTAGTCTCATGGAGACTTTTCTTGGAACAATTCACAACACTTCGTTAAAGAAAACCTTTGAAGTAATTATTCAATATTCTTTGACAGTTAGCTTTTAGCTTTTTGTGATAGTCAAAAAAAGTATTTGCTTTTTACTATGTGAAAGCTATGTGTCTGAACCCGCTGACTTGAAAATTTCATCAAATCACTGCTGATAACGAAAATACTGATACAAGTAAAACACAAACACAGTCTTCATTCTTCACTGTACACACACTGTTGACTGTCCTCTGTACACTGTACACACACATACCTCCACAATTACGTATACAGCAGTTATAGACCACGGTAAAAAGTTAATTGAATGGTTTCATTGCACGCATAAGAAACAATCTTCAAGCAACTTTAATAGTACTTCTAGTTGTTGCTGGAGGGTAAATCTTGAATTGATGATTATGCAAATAAACCTAATCAGACTGCACAAACCACGGTGTATACGTCTTTGGTGTATACAGAAAGTGTAAATATAGGATAGAGGAATCTAAGTCTTCTACACGTGTCGTCAAAAAATGGCTACCAGCAGCAAGGGCTGAAATATTGAGGTAGCCTTGATAATATTGAAGCGCGGAACCGAACATTAAATTGAATGTCGAGGAATGTCTCATCTTGTAGATTATGGTGCGAAAAACGTTTCTTTGAGGCTCTGGCCCCAAAATTTGAGTTTTTATGGTCCTAGAACCCTTTGTTTAGGAGTTATTTGACGAAAACCTTGGCAAGTGCTGCGGGTTGCATTTGACTTGAATATTTAGATGCGTTATTTTAAACAAATCCTTCATATTTTTAAAGTCAAAGTGCAATTCTTCACGTCTCCGTGAAATTCTCTTTCTTTAGAGACCTCACTTACTCGTATAAAGATTGGTTGCGTGTGAGAGCCGTAACGGAAAGGTATACTACTGAAATAATACAGGAGACGATTATTGTGTTTGTTCTATTCAATATTCTTTCTTTCATGTATTTATTATACATAGCAGTTCATGCAAACTCAACAGAGAGATGGAAAATCAAAGAGTGAATAGAGTAACGTAGCTAGAAGTGCATTATTTTTTACAATTGTTCCATGAAGTTCTCTTCTCGCCGCTACAGTTCCTCAGCGCTGTTCGTCTTCCTGTTGGCGTTCATTGTGAAGCGCAAGTATCTTGAGTTTCAGATCCCGCCCCCGCCTTCGCGTTGCCGATCCCGTTCGCGGGCTATGGTGGAGCGGTCTTTTATTGGGTTTTATTTGGGTTTCATATAAGGGGGATATAACTCACCCAAAAACAGGCTTCTAAGCTTTCTTTCTTATACTCACACATCTCGGGTTGCACTAATGCACTGACAGGCTTGCACTCGGATATTGCGGAACCAACGCTCTTGGAACGTCTACCCAATTTAGAGTGGGTGGGACCACGCAGCCAGTTCGGGGCAACAATCTCTCCAGGCTGGGACCGGAGATAGCACTCGCAGTTGTGCCGTGACAAGTCCATCATCAATAAATCATGATAATCGGTCACTGATTTGGGGAAGACTAAACTAGGGACCTCCCGGTCTGTTACACTCGGAGCCCCCAATTAACCTCCTCACTGCGTTCATCGTATCACTTAACGACGACGTGATATTCGTCGGGAATATGGGCGTTTGAGAGGGATATTTCAATTCTCCGATAAAACTTATGTGTGACTACGAATGATACCACACATGGTTGCGAGGCATAGATACCTAGCGGGAGCTGCAATCCCACACTTATTCTTGTTTTACCGAGGGCGAACAAGTCCCCGGGGTGGGCACCTAAGCGTTGGCCTTTACCCACACGCCCCGCCGACGCACAAGTTACCCGAAAGCCCAACCCCCAGCTCAGAGTGGCGGAGTGAAAACAAAGCGCCACTCACGTGCGCCGGGAGCAAGTCCCTCATCTATGCCCGGAGTGCCGGGCCACGACGAAGCCAAGAACTCATCTGGGAGCCATCCGAACAAAGGCTCGGGCGGCTCGGGGCCCTCATCCCGTCTCCCCACGGCTTACACTTTTAGGCTAGCGACGTGGGAATCCCCGGTACCAATGCAACCTGATGGTAGGTAACAGTTTCCCGCCGGACTTCTATATGTGGATTCCAGATCACCCTGAGAGGTGTCCTTCACCCGATCCTGCCTTAAGGTCAACGCGCCAGGGGTCCAACTGGTGAGTTGCCGGGTTGAACCGACAACCAGGAGCTTAGCATCAGCCTACTCACTACCTCCACCTTCAGACTAACGGCATGAGTGCCACCGTGAAACTCAGGGTTCGGGTGATCGTCTACAACTCTTCACCAGAGATCGTGCCCACCTACGCAGACACGATCCTCCCCTGCGGGGTGGCCGCGTGGCAAGGGGATTTTCGTGTGTCCGCCAGTGGCAGTTGTGTGCACTGAAGACTTCGTCCCTTGTAAATGTTGCCTTATCTGTCCACATCCGCCGCTTATAACACGGAGGACGGTTGCCACTTTGGCTCTGGCTCTTTTGGCGACACACAGGTATCACTGACCTCACAGACATAAGGTACGCTTCAAAAGGTACTGTTTCAATATCGCGGTATCATCACCATTTCGGCGCGATGCGCCGCCCATTCTTTCCCAAAGGTGCCTGATGTAAAGTTTCTCTAGGATGCAACAGGCATTTTAGTAGCAATTTTAAGGTTATAATAAAGCTGTCGCAGCCCTCTAAGCTAGTACATATGATACACTTCCCGCGTTCGAGAAAAACATTCTGTATACAATGCTTTTCATCGCTTCATTTTATCCTGTACTATCATTGAACGTTTTAATTCGTAATTCCTTCAATTTTTTCTAATTGATTTCTCAAGGTGTTTTTGACCAAAAACTAATGTCACGGACGATTTGTAAAGTACTTTAACAATTAAATATTTTTGTACAAACGTGTATCGAGATATTAACTTGCATTTCAATTGAGGATTGATTTCAGACATACATATTTTTAAATAAAGAAATTTCGAAGATATTGCAGAACGGAGTCGAAACTCAAAACACCATACAGCCATTGCGAGTAGCTGTACTGCAGGCGTCGCGAATTCCGCAGGTACATAGTTCTCCAACATGACGGTATCACCTCCACATTATTGAAATTCTATTTTTATTCCATAATTATGAACTAATTAAGAGTTTTTTTACGGTCATGGAGGATCGGGCTGAAGTCAGCATCCACAATATTGAAATTCGATTTTTTTTCATATTTGTTTTGTAATTTTTATACTTGGGGTTAAAATTAGTCTTTAATTCTTACAAAAGTATGCCCTTATTATTTTTCTATTTTATGAAAGTGTGGGATGCGGACTCAAGAACCCCAACTCTTGCAAATCAGTTTTTTAAATAATTTAATTGTAAAGGATTTTCTTTACTTGCAACTGAAGTCTTTAAAAAGCTCATAATTATGGAACAAAAAGTAATTTAAAGTAGTGGGAGTATTAAATTTGTCTTCATCTCTCGAGGCCTGGAGGCATTTTCGACTCGCATATTCCCATCCCGACCCAGCAGCGATTCGCACGCGCTGCAAAGCCATGGGCTCCGCCACTGACCACATGGCCTCCTCGGCGGCCTGGCGCAGCAGCGGCGACGGGGCGTCGGGCGCGCCGCCCTCGCCGTTGCCGCTGCCGTCGTCGCCGCCTGCCGACGTGGGCGTGGTTGGGTGGCGAGGCGGGCAGCAGAGGTAGAGCAGCGCGCTGCTGGCCGCGCCCAGCACCGCGTGCGCGAACGCCGGGTTGTGCTTGGCCAGCTGCCCCAGCGCGCGCGCCGCCGCCGCCGCCACCTCGTCCACCCGGCGGCGCAGCGGCGCCGGCCACTCGTCCGGCCGCAGGCGCCGCTCTCTCTGCCAGGGACGGATCCAGCCGGTCATTTTGGAGGGGGGCCGTCACAGATTTTTCTTAAATTATATATATTTGTTATTTATTTTGTAGTGTACACATGAAACTACACAATATTATTTTTTTAAAATAATTACATAATTCTAACATAAATATTTAAATGGATTTTGCCCGATAAAGGAATGTAACAAACGAAATCTTTAGACCTTTTGGGAGGGACCACAGCCTCCCTGGATCCGCACCAACAGACAACATTTCCCTTCTGGTTTTCAATGGGGGACTGTCAGCGTATTTGTAACGTCTTGACCTTACAAACTATTAGTCACGCAAGTGACGTTTACTACAAGAAAGACAAACCTTACGCGTAAATTGCGAATGACAGAGAGAACGCGTCACCTACAGTAAAACCTGTCTAAGAATGAACCTTTGTAAGACGGAAACCTGCCATCCTGGACAAAAATCTCAGAACGGAACGATTTTATACGTGAAAATGACCTCTATAAGCCGGAAACCTGTTCAATGCGGAAACGGAAAGGTTTTTACAGAATGCAAAGTGAGTATTACCTGCATAGACGGAAATTTGTTTTTAATTTTCCAGCATTACCTTTGGAATGGCATTGTGCGAAGGGTCATGTCCTCAGACAAGAGTGAATGACGAGTTATTCCTCTTGTACCTGCTGTCAGTGAATCTTTAGCCATCTCTGCGACTGTTTCGCTGCCACTTTCTCACGCTTTGGTGTGATTTTCGAGACTTTCTCGCTGTCCCTCCGAATCCTTATGTTGGTCGTCCGCACCCTGTTCAGTTCTCAAATGCGTCACCATATTTCCTTCAGCCGACACTGGAATTCCGGGGATTCTATCTTGTCATCGTACGATAGAATATTCTTCAAATGCTAAATTTATTTGTAAAATGCAGAATAAATGCTTGTCTTATATTTCCCCTGTGTTTTGTTGTTGATATTTTTATTTCCTACAATATTTTCATTGATAAGTTATGCTTTATTTTCATTACTGTGTTTCTGTAGAAAACGTATATCGAAAATACTGCACTTAAGTTAAATGTTGAATTGGCAACCCTCTATAAGATGGAAACCTGCCATAACGGACATTTTTTGAAGGAACTTTTTTTTTAACGGTCATTTTTTGAATGTTCCGTCTTCGACAGATTTTATTGTCCTAGAGTCGTTAGTCCTCGTGAGCGCGGTTTATTCCGGAATACGATGGTGTCCCTCCCCCGCTAAAACGAGAGATCCGGTGCCGACGTAGACTAGCGGGGTTTCCCCCCCCAGAGAATTCTAGTGGCCGGCTCCTCCTCATACACTAATTTGCACAACACTACCACACGCCGAGAGACCAGTCAGGAACTTGGAGCTTGTCCCGGTTGCCGCTGTGCCCCGTTGAAGGAGATATTTGGACAAGGAGAAAGTACGAAAGCCGACATGTAGGTCGGCGCCGAATCACGCCAAGCGAAAGAGCAACATCGCCATCTCCCAGCTATTAAATACTAACCGCACTTACATGATTAAGAATCATAGTAATAAGTAAATACAGTTAACTCCGTTTATAGTGAACTTCTACACAATGATTTATTTTATTAATTTAAAGTTCCAGCAAAGTTCATTAACATAAATTTCTTAAAATTAAAAAAAAATTATTTGACCTTAAAAAGTCATTTATTTTTGTTTGCCGCGTACATTTTTAATTAGTAATTTCTCCACATACTTCTCCAGCGTTCGTGCTCTCTTCATACTTGATTCTACATTGTCCACTGCCTCTAAGTAGTGTAATGCAGTAATGTAATTCAATGACTGTTGTACTGTTGGAAAACCTTAATTTGTATCTTCATCACTAATCAGTAAGGTTTGCGTGTTCGCTACCTCCGTTGATTCTATCTCATTCCGACCTCGATACCATTCCGTATTCGCTATCTCCACCTCAGGGGAGACCTCTTCAGTGATGAACTTTCATCGACAATATTTTTTCTAAGCTGCCTGGTGTTGGATTTTGTGGAACTACGGTGATACATTTTTTTTCAGGAAGGAATTGATTGCCAGGACGTATTTTCTACGTTCACTACACCTGAGGTTCAGAGTTCACTATATCCGAATCTTGCTGCGTTTCTTTGTAATGTAAGTCAAACGGGACCACTGACTTAAGTTCACTATAATGGAGAGCTCACTATATCCTAGAATACTCTAAGGCTAGTCGCAGAATGAGACGCAGGTCCGCGACGTGACGCAGCGTGACTCACGCCGAATTCCTTACAGCAGAGTGAGTCACAGCGGCGATCACCGCAAGATGGGATGCAGTTCACTTCGGTATGAACGCTAACGAAGATGTCGAGTATTTCCGCAATGTTCAATTGCAGACATTCAAGACCACGCCAAATGCCATACTTACTTCGCATTTTCGAATTTTTCGAGCAACATTTGAAATTAAAGTAAATAGTGTTATCAGTGTTGTTTAAGGCAACTTGTGTGTTGAACAATTATTTAAGGAATTGTGTAGCTGAAGTAAGAGAATCTAAGAATATAGAGCAGAGGCCAAAGGATCAACTCCGGCCATTATTACAATTAATTGCACCCAAAGTTCACAGAAAGCTTTTACAATACGACACAACTTTATTAGGTACTTCAATACTCCAGCAATGGTTCCCTGGCAGAGAGAAAGTGTTTCAAAAGGAAAGTACAGAAATACTAAGAATTTGGATACAATTACATTGTCATCATATAATGTTTTTGTCAATACATGTATTTTTTGTTTAAAGTGAAACTAGACCTACATTCCCATAAAATCTCTACTTGCTTTGATTAGTAAATACTTTAGTACTAGATTGAGATATTTGTATCATTCTTACAGTTCGTTAATTATTATTTTAAATTTCAGTAATTTTGTTAATTCATTAATGGTGAAAGGTTTAAGGTATCAGAAACTTGTATTTGTATCTCGGAAGATGTGGCATTGGAGAATTTGGAACCCATACATTATTTCATTTACAGTTTTATTTAAGAATTTTGTGATTTTTAGGGCCTGCTCTTCAACTTTTATCTGCATATTTCATTACCCCGCACATATGACAATTCTCTGAATTTCATTTCATCTCGCGTGTGACTCTGGTTCCAAAGCTCTCTCATCACCTTTTCTTCGATAAATCCGCAATGACATACATCTTTCTGACGCAGCGTCCGTGGATCCCTTCTGATAACCTCTACATTCTGTATCAGCAAAAAAGTCACGGCGAACCTTGCAGGAAAGTGCGTGCAAGACACTGCGCTCCGCAGGGCCACCACGCGCAGAAACGGCGACCCGTCACCCTACGCTCTAACGCGCGCGGGTCCACGAAGCATAGTGGTTCGCAGAAACTCACCGTGAGTCAACCTGCGCCACGTCACGGACCTGCGCCTCATTTTGCGACTGGCCTAGCCGGAGTCGACTAGTTTGATTTGATCGATTCGTGATTCCGGGTGCGTCAACTACAGAGGTCATCAGTCCCGTAAGTGTAGTGCGTGTTTTATCCTCAGGAGGTGGTGGTGGTGATCTTTTCCTCGTTGGATGACGATATCCGGCGCCGATCTATCGTCGGCTAGCGGGTTTTTCTTCAACCAGGTACCAGCGGGTTTTTCTTCAACCCCACCAGCGGGGCACCGCCCCAGCCGGGACAAGCTCTAAGCTCCCGACTGGTCTCCCGGCATGTGTGGTAGTGTAGTGCTTGTAAGTGGAAGTGTGTGTAAGGGGTGAGGATAGGACAAGGAGGAAGGAAAGATCGCGCGCGGTCCGTGTCCCGTTTGTTAGGACACTGTTCCGACATTCGCCCGGTCTTGATTGGAGAAACCACGGAAAACTACCGGTCAGAGCAACCGGCCGCTAGAATTCTCCTCCAGTCAGCGACTGAACGGAGTCGACTAGTGAATGAATGAATGAATGCCAACCTTGCGAGCCCTGGGCACCCACTCGCCGCAGGGGCAGCAGGGCCCGTGGTGGTCGTCGGCGTGGCCGGGGCGCGCCAGCTGCGGGAGCGCGCGCGGGGGCGGCCAGAGCGCCGCGGAGGCCAGCCGCCCGGCCGCGCCCGCGCGCAGCAGCTGCGCCGCCAGCCGCTCCGACTGCGCCGCCATGTTGCTCAGCGCCTGCGCCGCCGGCAGCGCCGCGCGCGCCGCCCCCGCGCCCGCCTCGGGCAGCGCGCACGCCTGCTCCAGCAGCGCCTGCCCCGCCCCACGCGCCACGCCCATCACGAGGAAACTCACAACTATACTTCGGTTTTTCTTTCTTGGCGCGGAGGGGGGGGGGTCATGAAAATGGAATATCTCACGGTATTTCACCTCGTTCCCGGTTGTGCCGCTAGGAGTCGCATGATCTCCCGCACTGTTCGATACAGTCGCGACTCCTAGTGGCACAACCCAGAACGACGCGAAATACCGTGAGATATTCCATTTTCATGACACACCCCCACGCTCCAAGAAAGAAAAACCGAAGTATATAGACGCTAAATCAGCACGTACTTTGTCGCTCGGACTTTCACGCAAAATTACGCGAAAAGTACTCAAAGTTTCGAACAATTGTACAAGATATTATTTCAAAATCTATCTTTAAGGAACAAATTTCATTAAAGAAAAACTCTCCATCTTTAATGTTTTAGTTGTAGGAAGACTACGAACAAATTTTGAACTTTTGCAATTTTCGAAAAATCAGGGTTTTCAATGAACCTGTACCATTCTCTTAAATGTTGTTCACACTATCCAACAACAAAATTTAATCAAAACGATGGAGCCATTTTTTGAAAATGTCCCAGGAGCTCCTTATAAAGTACTCTCCAAAATTAAAATATCGATTTCAAATTCAGGGGGCCGCGACATCATTCAGATCAATTGGGAAATATCAATTTTGGAGAAAATCGGCTGAACAGTTAAGCCGCTAGCCTTGACCCACAAAACATGGATTCTGGGCACACCACCGTCGCTTGGCATGTTATGTAATGTCTTTGGTATTTTTATGGACTAGTCGTGCCAAATGGACAATTAGCGCAATAATCAGGTTCTTCCTGGACGAAATTGACTCTTCCAAGATGACAGTTGTGAAATCTTCATAGTTCTTTTCACACACTTGTAGATGGTTTAATACTTTTTGGCTTATAGAAGACACTGCATTTTGTGAGGTCGGTCTATATTCATGTTTTCAGTTAATTTCCTTCGAAACATTGTGGGGGAAACATTAACAGAAAGAAATAAGAGAAGAGATAAAATAAATAATCATCAAAGCAGTGGTCTCAGTGGATCGCATGGACTCGGGTAGCATTATGTTTCGGTGCTGCTAGCTTTAAAGTTAGCAGCACAGAAATAATGCTACCAAATCATTTCGAAAATTAAAAGCTAATTTTAGGTTAAATAACTGCCTCATTCCAAACTTTTAAGGTAATTTTTCTTAAACATCGTGGATGCTGATAGTTAGCAGTGGCCTCCATTGCTCACCCTCGACATGGGCATTCTTGTAGAAACATTTTCAAAGTAATTTATTTAATTATTTGTATATATAATAAAATAAATTGTTATGTATAATAATTGTATCATTTTACAGACTAATTTTCCACTATACAATAAGCATTCCCATAAAAACACAAAAATATGCAAATAAAAATACATGAATAAAAACCCATTCATATAAAGAATATATATCAACCTCATGAGTGGTTAGAAGGGGAATCAAATGAAAACAGCAATTTTTTCCACGATTTTACTGCAGAGAGAGTGTTTGCTTGAACATTATTATTCGACATAGACCTCTCTACGTTCAATGCACTTATGCCACAGCTTCGATATCAAGTAAGATAAAGTTTTTCGGTTAACGTCGTAGCCACTCGAGCCCACCTATTGAACGTCTTCATCGGACTTCAACTTCTTCCCCCGAAGGTGCTCCTTTAACGAACCAAAGATGCGGTAGTCTGACGGTGCCAAATATGACGAGAATGGCGGATGTGGAAGGCACTTGAAGCACAGATTGTCAATCGTTTCTGTAGATGCACGAGCTGAATGCGGACGGGCGTTATCATGGTGAAGCAAAACACATTCACAGAGCAATTCCCTTTGTATTGCTGACTTAAAATGGTTCTAGAGAAAGTCAAAGTAGTTCGCACTAGTCGTTGTGGTACCTGGGGGCATGTGGTGTTCCGGAGTAGGATCATTCTTATCTTAAAAAAAAATTAATATGTCTTTCTCAGCAGAAGTCTGTCTGCAATACGTCTTTGATTTCAGCGAAGAAGAAAGTTGTCATTCTTTGCTTCCACGTTTTGTGTCCGGTTGAAGATTGTGAACCCAACTTTCTTCCCCGGTGACAATTTGAGCTAGAAAATCCTCTATCTCCTCTTCGCAACGTCTCAGCAGCTCTTGAAATACGTACATCAACCCGATGATCTTTCAATTCCTGCATCTTTCAGTTCCAACTGGCGGACACATTTCCGTAGCAGAGTTCGTCATGCACTCTATCTTATACTTCGGTTGAAGCTCATCTGCCACAAGGAAGCCATTTTGACCGAGGTGAAACACCGATTTTCCTGAATAAGCCGATCTGCTGCTGCTGCTATAGACTCTACACAACACGATGAGCCTGATCCAGTCAGGGAGCATCTCTCAACAGTCGTACATTTTCTGAATTTCTTGCACCACTCTCTTATTTGCTGGTGTGGCAGACAGGTGTCCCCCTACTCCATCTTCATTCTCTGATGAGGATGAACCGGCATCACACCTTCACTCCATTAACATCTAATAACTCCTCCATGACGCAACTGCGTAGTAGTTATTGAAAAATGGCTACAATTTTTTTCAGTCGTTTTCTAAATATTTATTAAATAAATTTTCAAATTAATTGTTAAATGAAGAATTGTTTATAATAAAAATTAATATGAAAAAAGGATTTGCAGTGAGTTATTCAATTGTCTTTGAAAATTGTTAGCCAGAGACGACATATTAAGAAAATTAACTAATATGAAACAAAACTACATTTTTTCTTTAAATTGTTTGATATAGAAGAGAAAAGTCCACTTAATTATATGACATATGGCCGATTATAATTAAAACTTCTGAAGTTTAGAAGAGTACAAAAGTTCAACTTTCTTTTTGACTGGTCGGGATTGTTGGAACAACGGATAAGATCGGGGAGCCTATTTGTTTAAAGTCCAATCGCAACATAAGGGAAGTAATAATAATGAAAATAATAATAATACCTTTTATAAATTTTCACATAAGTTAAAAAATAACAAACTTTTGCACTTTCGACATGACAAATGGGGAGGGAAAGTATACTTGCGGTACTTTTGAGATTTAAAATTTGTTTACAATTTTATGTTCGTAAACCTCTTTTATAAAGCTCGCAAAACCCTAAGAGTTCGTGAACTACCGGTTGGAAACCCGCAGTTTTAGAAGCTTTTGAGTACGGCTGGAAAATATTTTCAAGATATTTTCAAGGATCATGGAGAGGGGTTATGCATGCCTGAAACGAACACGTTTGTCACATGCACGAAAAAGTGTGGGATAGTTGAGATATTAGGTGGGTGGTTGCTTAATAGGTATTATATTTTTTGTATTAAAAAAATGCTGGAAATTTGACTAGTTTCAATTCTTTGTGTTTATTGTGTCATTTACTTTTGTATATTATCATTGACTACTTTCAACTTTTGTGTTCATTGTGTCATTTATTTTTAAATGTAAGTTCTCTGAAATAATTTCAGAGATCCAGTATTTATGACCATGTGCTATATAAAATAAAATAAAAATATCAATAAGTTTGAACAAGGCATAATAAATTTCAACTTAGATATATTTTTCGTTTTTCATTAGAATTCAAAAATTCAAATTTAAAAGTTTAACTTCAAATTTCTACCAGTTTCTCCCCTTCCCTATTCTTCTGCTCCGTTTGGCCTCTGACACCATGAAGGGTGTTGTTGAGGGTGAGTTTCTTTGCAAATAATTTGTAAAACTTACAAATAGAATTTAAGAAGGAATGACATAATTTATGAAAGTGAGTTTGTACCTGGTAGGTACACAATTATTATACCTTATATTCATTTGTTTTTACTTAAAATTTATAAGTTAGAAAAAGTGTAATGTACTAATTATTACCTAAATTGTAAAGTTAGAAAAAATTGTAATTAAGCTTACAACAATTTCTGTTTTATAATTAAATAGACTCCTGAAGAACAGAAAAAGTGCTCCTCGAAACGTTGAGAGATAGTAATGATTCAGAAATTTAAAAAAAATACACATTTCAATAAATTTGCAAATTTAAATTATGGCCTTTTATTAATCTTTTGGTTTTCAAACTTATAGTATTGCACTATATTTTATTTTGCCTTTTTTGGCTATTTTGACATAAATGCCTTTTCATACATTCACACTATATTTTTAAATACATTAAAAAGCAACATTATACATTAAAAACTTCTTCACTTGGCTAAAAATAAATCATTATCAATATTAATGCAATTTCATTGAAAGACTCCCCCTTATTAACGACCATCACTCTCAACGATGGATTTTTCGATGAGTGGATTCTGAAACTAATATATTGTTTAAATCGTACTCTTGTTAAAAGACACCCCTCCCCAACCATCGAACAGTTCCTTAATAGCAATTTTCTTTACTTATCCCTTTTGAACGACCGCTTTCAGGAAAGTTTTGACATTGTTTACGGCATTCGCACGACATTCTCTGACTTCTGAGTTTCAATCCTCGAAATCGGATGTGGTGTGGAGGGATTCTGGAAAACGTAACAATATACCGGGGCAACTGGTATGGTACCACAGCTCATTCAAATTTAGTTGCTTTTCTTGCGATGTATTGGCGAATATGAAAGTGACTCAAAGTTTAATTTTTTGAATTAACAGAGTATTTCTTATAGTTCTGAACAATATTTGATATAGTAGAATATAAATGTTGGAATTAAGGGTTATCGACTTACCCATAACACGCGAATGTTTGGGATGCATGCGGCATCTGTGCCCACCGCTCACCAAGCACAGCAACCGATGTTGTTGGTTGTTTGTTTGTTTCTTGTGCGAAAAAGGTCGAGAAAAGCGAGGTTTTGAGCTCCTGAGGCGCTCCTAAGAATGTGTCATGCATACTCAAAAATGACATTATTGACTCCACACAAAAAATGGAGGGTGATTTCTGGTAGACAACAACTATGTACTTACGATTTTACGTCCTCTCGTCAACGTTGACGTTTTCATTGTGAATGGCCCATTAAAGATAAAAGCAGAATCTATATTGCATATTTGGTAACAGAAAGTCGTGATTTTCGTAATGAAAGTAACTGCCTTTCAGTTAGAATATGATCTTATTGACAGACCGATAGGATTTTAACGACTCTAAACCTGTGCACGAACAGTGTACATGAAGCACAAGGAAAGCGGTTTTTCTAGAGTCTTGAAAAGTCGTAATCACCTCCGACGCGCTTGGGAATGAGGTCACAGCCATCGAAAGTTGAAAGTCATTTAAAAATGATCATTAGCCCCAATAGTTTATTTCAGGTACTGTCTGGTACAGTCCCAAGTCGACCAGATTCCATGGATTAAATCTTTCCTCAAGTGATAGAAGAGCTGACGATACCTCCAATAGAAAATAACAAGGAAAAATAGATATCCGGTTATTAAACTCTCTACTTTGAAGTACTAATATCACAAAAAAGACAAAACCCATTATTTATGAAACAATATTAGAGATTATTATACTTACAGAGCAGAAACGTGAGAATTAAGAAAAATATAGAGTCCGGCCTAATGGATACGACTATTGGAGGAGGAGTTGCCATTTAACAAAATTATTTCATATGGGTATCTTCAATGCAATTAATGACCAAATAAAGCGGTTGTGGACACCTACAACAGGAAAGAAACGTAACACGCCGCACAGAAGCTGGAGGAAAGATGTAGAATCTGATATGGAGGCAAGAGGTATACGAAAAGAAGAGTAGGTAGCCCCAAAATATTGGAAGTTTTGAAGCGAGAAACAGGTGTAAACGCAAACAACTCGCACGCATATAGTATAGTCTATTTACATAGTGCATCATTCATGGATCATTAATATTATCTGTAGCTTATAAAATTAGAAATTGTACCAGTGCCTAAAACATTACGCAGCGGCAACCATTCCTTTCACATGAGAATGCAACAACAGCTTGCATCACTGAACGAACCGATGCGAACCAGTGGAAGGCAGATTGCGGAACACGCAGGGTTTCATCGGCCTCACTGAAGGTCAGTTACATTTCTCAATCTCGTTGACGTACGAAGGAATGTTTGTTGTCAGAAAGTCAGCATTCCAGCCATACATATTACGCACTACCTACGTGACTATGAAATTCCACTGATGTGCTGGTCGATTCGTCCTAACCTTATGCCTACCAGTGATATGAGCTGATATCCAGCAGGTCAACGCCAGAGAACTCTTGGCATTCAATAGCTGCGTTTCTGATTACTTTCAATTCTATTTATATCTATGTTGAACGCGTAATGGTTTAAATCAATCAGTGTAACATAATTGATTTACAGTATTTTATAATACACTGCCATATCAACTTGTTATCATAGTTAAACTGTGACTATCTCTCCTTACATTAATAATTTCAAACATTTTTGTTGCTTACAATATAAATGCACAGAAGTATGAAAAACTTGGAAAATATTTTTCAAGGCATCGAGCTCTTTTAGATTGACCGCGGAATATTAACTTTGAAGAAAATCCTCTGAACAGTTTAGGTTTTATCTGTGGATAGTGTTGACCGTTTTGTCGTCACTCGATTTTTCGTAGATTGAAAACATAAATTCTGACACAACGTGCTAGAGGAAGTAATGTACAACATATAGGGACCAGATTTATTAACTTTTTCTTACTAGGGCCCGACAAAAGTTTTTCTTGTGGATGAAATCGCTGATTTCCGGCACACGATTACAATACTTTCTCTTCTTACGTGGAAGGGTGGGAAAATAAAATGGTAAGTTTGATGAGTTTTGACATAAAAGCTAAGAATCGCCTCTTAATGATAGAGCTTCGATACTCCTCGATCGAACTGGCTGATGTCGTGGTCCATCGAATTGGAAATGGATATTTTAATTTTTAGGGATACTACAGCTCAAGACACTAAGGTATTTTCAAAATTTTCTAAAAGCGGCTCCAATTTTTTTTAAAATGTTTTGTTCTAACAGAGCAATGTACGCCTATAAAAATAGGCGCACGTCCGATTTTCAATACAAATCTTAATTTTGGAAAATTGCATTAATTTAAAATTGTTTCGCTGACTAACAATTTCATTATTAAAGATAACGTTTTGTTTCTTCGAAATGTACGTCAATAGCTCATTCCAGGTACAATTGTTTTCAAAATTTTAGTAGTTTTCATGTAATTTCCAGTAGATGGCATTGAAATTCGATTTTTTTAACGAGCATGTCCTACACATTCAATATTGTAGCTAGTTTTCCCTTTTCTAATGCAATCTCTTTCTCAATATTAAATCTTTAAATCACTTTATGTACTTTGTTTGGAATATCAATAGGTTTGGCGTAATTTTAAGATATATCGTTTTAGGTTTGGTAGTGCTAGCTACTTTTAATAGGACAGAAGGGGCTGTATTATAGTACTGTATTACGTAACGTGTACGAATTATACATGGAAAGTAGTGAACTGTTGAAGCGCTACTAGTTTAGTAAGACAGTACCGTATTTCATAATCTCCTATATTTAAATTCCTTTGCCCGAAGTGGAAGTGCGAAGGGAAGTTCGCTGTGTAGTACTGTGAAGTCTGCCGCTTCCCTCGGGGCCGACGGGGCAGGTTTGCGGGCTCCGGGCGGTCGCCGCGCGGGCCAAGGCGACGCGAATCCGGCCTCGTCCGGAGCGTTCCGGCGACGGCGGCGGGGCGGCGGGGCGGCGCGGGCGGCGCGGCGCGGAGCGGCCAGGGCGATGCGCCCGTGCTCACCTGGAGGGCGCCCGCGGCGTCGACGAGGTCGCAGAGCGTGGGCGAGCGCCGCGTGAAGGCCTCGAGCAGGCGGGCGGCGGCCACGCGTGACGCCGGCACGCGGCACTCCGCCTCTGCGACAGCGCCACGCCAGGCCACGCCAGGCCAGGCCAAGCCCGCTCTCAGGCCCTTTCGCAACGGCCCGCGCGCCAACGGCGATGGAGACACACTCAGATGCCACCATGGAAATAGCCAAGGGGGCTACCCTAATCCTCCTTCTTATACAATATACCTATAGAGTGCACTTCAGGCATTCATTTGAATCTAGCTCTTCTAAAATTAATTCCAATCCAACATTTCTCTTGCACCCTTTGTAATGTAGAGTATTCATTTAACCCTGTATTGGGACAAATCTGATTAATGAAAGAAGAACGACTCAATGGATTATGTTTAGACCTGCTAAATGTTCACAGGACAAGCATACCCGGGCAAAAACTTATTTTTCCATTTACATATTAAGCCAGTAATATACAGGATGGACCTCCTAAGTTGGCCATAGCAAATATTTTGAAAATTGTTTGAGGTACCGAGTTGCTACTTGCGTCGTGTTGTTGCATGTGATTGGGCAAATAACACTTTTTTTGTGTTTGTACCGAATGTAATTGTAGAGATATTGACTCAACTTTGTTTTTTAAATGGAAATATATATTTTTCTCCGCATCATTCTAAACTTCTTTAAAAATGAAATGCAATGATTTAAATATTGTTTATATTCAAAAAGTATTTTTTACGAAAATAGTGAAATTGGGACTTGTTAAACGCCATGCCTCAGCGCGCGAGGACAGCTGATCTTGCTGACATCTTAGAATACGTGAGTCGACGCACCTTGGAAAACGAGAAAGTTCGCCGATAATAGGACTTCGTATGCTCTTAATGATAATGCTCATGACCTCGGTTTGGACTTTCACAATGTTCTACATGCGCAAAAATGGACGGGTGTTCGAAATTACATTGATTTCAAGCGGATATGTGCATATAAATACCTACTTTAAATTTACATTTGGGGAGCCTACCGTATTCCAGGGAAAAAGAAAAAAACACACGTATACACTCAGGACATTTATTTACTTTTATTTAATCATTTGTAAAAATTTGGTTCGCAAAGTTGGAAGTTGAAATAATTCAAAACAGAAGAAAACATAATGAAGGTATTCGTAACGAACAAAATAAAACAAGATGAGAAATTGAAAAATAATGAAAATACCCATATTCAAAATAACATATTTATATTAAACGCGTTTCGAAAAATGGCAGCGCGCAAGAAATCCACTATTTTCAGGTCGTGTTTCTGTGTTTCCCGTCGATCGCGATGCACAGTTGTAAGCAGCACGCAAGGTCAACTGTGTCAATATCGCTAAAATTACATACGGTACAGACAAGAAAACAAAATATGTTATTTTCTCCATCATATACAACATAGCGCAAAGAGCACTTCGATACCTCAAACCATTTTCGAGATATTTGCTGTGGTCAACTTAAGTGGTCCACCCTGTATATTTTCTTCAAGACCCTCTCATCCTCCGTCAATTGTTCTATATGTCACCTTGTAATCGATAGCAATTTAACATACCCTTGTCAATACAAACTATTGTTATTTATCTTTATTATCGAGCAAAGAGGTACATTCGTGTATTTCAATCGTGTAGAATATCAAGAAATTAGTAATTTCAAATACATTTGCAGATTCTGCAAGGACTGAACAGGTGGGATAGAATCGAGAAGCGTCGAACCATCGTCTCCTGTATTATTTCAGTAGTATACCTTTCCGTTGCGGCTCTCACACGCAACCAATCTTTATAAATGAGGTCTCTAAAGAAAGCGAATTTCACGGAGACGTGACGAATTGCACTTTGACTTTAAAAATATGAAGGATTTGTTTAAAATACCGCATTTAAATATTCTGTAAAATGCAACCAGCAACGCACGTCAGGATTTTTGAATCTACATCGTTAAATAACTCCTAAACAAAGCGTTCTAGGGGCTTAAAAACTAAAATTTTTAGGCCAAACGTTCAAAGAAACGTTCCTCCCACCGTAATCTCTAGAATGAAATCTTCTAGACCAAAAAATACGGAGGGAAAGAAAACGAAGAAAAAGACGTAGGAGAAGGCGAAAGGGCAGAAGGAGCAGAAGAAGAAATAGATGGAAGAGAACAAGAAAGAAAATAGTTCTGACATTCAAATGCTGTATTCTGTGTTACGTAACGAATGATGTCTTCAACACAAGCTTATTTCTCTCTTATGAAGCCCCGTTACCACAGCAGCTACGTTACGGCAGCTAGTTTCGAAATAAGGCTATTAATTTAACTTCGGTTGATACTGCCCGCTGAATATCCATACACAATGCTTTTGAAAGCGCTTACGGATTCGTGCAGATGGAGCGGAGTGGGTGGTAAAACAATTAACGTATCGGGCTTGTGTGAACCGAAGTTTTGCAGGTTCACACCCGATCGAAGCCGTCGATTTTCAAGGTCGAACAAAATCCTTCGTACGCCTTCCTTCCGAGGGGAAAGTAAATCCGGCTGTCCCATGTTGTACATTACTAAACGTAAAAGATCCCCAAGCGTCAAAGAAGTCTCTGAGCTAACAAAGATCTCCTGTTTCGTATCCCGAGTAACCCGTTCTTTCCTCGCTGCATGGTGAAAGGCGCGCAGCGAAATTTGCTTGGTCAGACGGAAAGTCGGGCCCGAGTGTCCCCCTCGTGAAATACGGCGTGAAGGAAGTAACTCACCGTCACCGTCGCCGTCGAAGCCCTCGCGCGCGGGCGGGGGCGGCGCGGGGGCGCCCAGGTGCGCGGCGGCGGCGCGCAGCAGCGGGAGGGCGCCCGCCGTGGCCACGCGCTCCGCCGACCGCCGCCCCAGCGCCGCCAGCGCCGCCAGCCCCTCCAGCGCGCGCCGCTGCCCCGCTGCCCGCCCCGCACGCGCGCACACACGCGAAAACACTTTCACTTGCATGAACTAATAAGAAAGAATCCATAATAATCCTGTAAATAAACTAGGCAATGCCCAAAGTGGCGAGCTGTGTAGTTTTAAGTTAGATATAAGTTAGTTTTAATTAGTATTTTTAAGTTACCAGCCCTCCAGCATCTCCAGAAGCCTAATCGGCTGGAGTAAGAAATGTATTCTCTCAACTGAATAAATTCCCGCCCCTCCAGAGTAACTGAGGGAGGAATTGAAAAAAACACGCAAAAAATACAATGAGCACTCACTCTCCTATGCAATCTATCGCCCACTCATTAGGGAGAACAACAACTTAAGATTCGGGCCACCTTCTCGATGTATTTTTTGTTAGTTTTTCTTTATTTAAACGTTAAGGACGGCAGATAGCAGCTCTAACACTTGGTTGATACACCCATCCCCTCCAGTGCTTCCCTAGTGCCGAGAGTGACAAACAGATTTCTTAGCATTTACTGTTCCGAACTCAACAATTTAGATCATTCGCCCCGATGTTCCTGCCCCACTGGAACCCGAGATCCTGCGCCGACCAGCTCGTCAGTTGTTTTGGTTTCCCCCTCTACTTATCTCTCTCAGCACTGCCCCGAGCCCGGACAAGCTCCAAGATTCCGACTCTTCTCCCACCATGAATGATATTGTTGTGTATGAAGTATGTGAATGTAAGGAGAATGGATAGACCAAGGGGGAGGAAGCAAATATTACGCACAGTCCGTGGCCGATTTACGAGCACTGCTCCCCCTTCGCCTGGTATTGATGGGAAACCACGGAAAACTTCCGATCAGAGCAAATGGACGCTAGAATTGTCCTCCTGTCAGCGGCTGAATTCGAACTAGCTATGTCGGTGGCGTCAGAAATCCTCCACCCTCGGGTCTCAGACCCCGGGACGACCCGGTCAACGATGCTAAGAAGGTAACGGTGTTGCTATTCAGCAACAATAGTTTCAAAAGACGTTAAAAGTGCGCCCCCTTTTCGCGAAACACACTTTTGCTCAATTATCTTCTGGAGTACTCCACATGCCTCGTATGCTTCACAAAGTACGTGTATTTAAAAGAGTTCCTGGCTTTGTGGCGCACCTTGGGCGGCGCCGCCGCAAGCGTGCCGCACGAGCGCGCTCAGCGCTCGGGGCTGCAGCGCCGCCGCCGCGTGCGCCGTCCACTGCCCCAGCGCCGCCAGCGCGCACGCGCTCTCCACCTGCACCTGCGCCCGCCACGCCCCTCCGCGTCACTCATCATCCATTAGCGTCTCCACGACTCGGAGGGCGACACAGACAGATTGCTTTAATAAAACTTATGGGCAGGGAGCTCAATTCTTTCACGTATCACACAACATTCCCTTCAAGTTATTAAACAAAATATTAACTTTTCCTCACGATTTCTGGCTCTCTTTATATATCAGGAAGGAAATACATAATTGAAAAAGTTAAAATAAATTATGTGTGTGCAATTAAACATATTTGAAGTGTATGTCTCAAGCGTAGACGAAAAATTACCGCTAATTCTCGAAAAAAATAATATTCTTGCTTCTTTTATTGACGTTTATGAAAATTATTTTCTCATTTTTTATATTTTGTTGACTATTATATATTATCATATTTTTATATTTCTGGTTATTTTGTAAGAAATGCACTTAGCGGGAAAATGGAAGATTGAATTGTTATTTCAGTTTCACGTGAGACTACCAGTAAGGTAAAACAAAACTCAAAGCACACAAATGCTTTGTTCCCACTCAGGAAATGAAAAATTAATATCATGCACTTCATAATTTTTTGGTGAATATTTGATATTAGTTTTCTCTTGAAAAGTTATATATACATGTTGTACCATTGTTTCTAATGTGATTTTTCCCGAATAGAAATTCTAAAAAAATGAATGCCTTGAAATAACAGTAGAATTAAAAGCATAAACAAATTGGGCATATTATTTTCAAAACTACTCGTACATTTACGAAATGAGTTAACTTCGGAAAGGTAGCAACATAACGACTCAGACCTAAACTAAGTCCGTGAGAAATCTTCTGTTGGTAGTCAAAAACGAATGATCATGTCTTAATGAAAATACCTAAATTTTTGCGTTTTCGCAACAGGCATCAATTGGGTTCAGATATTATACTTGCTGCTATATTACACTTGTCATTATTTCATGCTGTCAGAACATCCCAGTTCAACAATCCATGGCTTCCTTAAAAATTAGAACGGAAGATTGAAACAATGAATGGAAGTCTCATGTGCTATTCCTACGATGTGCATAATGTGCTTGTATCTCTCGAGATATTAATTTGAGAACCCATTTTATTTCTTTGCTTTTGTTGACTTTATGAATGTCACTCTCTTTTATTTCTTTATTTCGTTTATTCCACCGTAAGCCGCTGTGTCTCGGGACACTTGTATCTTATCAGTTACTTAGGACGCTTGGAGATTTTCTAGAAGTCCGTGAGTATGAGCCACGTGGAGAAAAGGGGATCGGTCCGTTGCTCGGCTCTAAGACTCGGATTGCAACAGGATGGAGAAGGAATAATCGGGTAGTCTGCGGCCCGATCATCAATGTACTGCTCCAGCATTCGTCTTAAGACGATAGGAGGAAACCTCGAAAACAACTTAGAGAAGCCGGTTATCAGAATTCTCGTCCAGGCAGTAATCGCCATTTACTCAGCTACTTGCTTGTATTCGAAAGTTGTACTTGTGGGACTCGGACCTAGTATATCCCTGTTTAAGAATTTTTAGTTGCGTAAGCGGTGGAGTAGGTGATTCTTACCGGGAGGTCCTAGGGTTCGAGTCCCAACGGTAGCGAATTTTTCGACACTTACTAAATAGCTAGGTCGACTTCAGCCGTTGTCTAGAGAATAACCGACCGGCTCTTCTGACTGGTAGTTTTCCGTGGTTTCTCCGATCAAAACCAGGCAAATGCTGGAGTTTTACCTAACAGACATACCACGCGCCACGATCCACGTGAGATCATTCCTTTTTCATCCTCGCCACTATCCGTCTTCTTCCACACTCTCCACACACCTCTCCCCTTAAGCATGCATTACACTATTGATCGTACCGGCTGAGTTAGCTCAGAGCTAGCATTGTTTGTTGTTGTTTTTTGAGTTAGCGTTGTTTCTTCAGCATCTTTGACTAAGAGGTCCTAGAGTTCGAGACCCGACGGTGGCGGATTTTCGACACACACACACACACATAGTCGAGTTCAGCCACTGCAATACTGCCTGGGAGAGAATTCTAGCGATCGGCTACTCTGATTGAAGGTTTTCCGATCAATATCAGATGCATGCCGGAGAAGTACCCTAACAAAAGAGCCACTGACCGCAAGCGATATTTCCTTCCTCTTTCCAGTCATATCCTCTCCTGAACACACACGAGCACTTACGTGCACTACACTACCACGCATATCAGTAGACACGTGGGGAGCTTGTCTCGGCAGGGGCGGTGCCCCGCTACTTCTTTATGCCCTACTACTTTTTGTACCTGTAAGATTATTTACCCCTATACACACGAAAATCTACAAGAACGCATTTTGTTCACCACTAACTCACGGTGCGATACAGCTTTATAATTCGGTATTTTAAATAAAAACATGGACATCATTATCCTGTACTTAACAATCATGAAATGATAAGTTGGTTATCTACTTAATTAGATCCTCGAACAATAATCTGCTGGTTTGGTGAGATTCCTTGTCATATTTCTTGTTCGCTTCGTCGAGATTGTAAAACTACAATGCATGGTCTTTTCGGATACGCCCTCTAGTCGTCCGTAGGAGTACGAAGTTTAGAGCCGTTATTTAAAAGTACGCGTACAAAAACTCGAATAAATCCATTTTCTTCACAGAATTTTGTTACAAAATGTTGTTCCCCTTGCCAAAGCAAGGAAGCCAAACGTCCCTCTTTTGCCAACTTTTAATATACTTTCAAAAACCTGAAATATGTATTGTTACCAAACATATTAAATTTCTTAATACAGACATACAGATGGTGGACAAAGAAATGGATGCTTTTCAACATGTTACATATTTCTTTATTAGTATGGTGTTAGGCCACCTTTTGTCTTTAATATTGCTTTAATTGTCTCGGAAAAGATTTATATAAACGTTGAATAGTCTCAAGTGGATTTTTGTATTATTCTTCCAGAATAGTAGCATTATGCAATTTCTGCAACGAAGAAGGTGGATGAAATTCTGCTTCTTTGCTTTATTTCTAAGATGGAACAAAACGGCTCAAAATGTTGAGGTTGGGAGATGGTAATGGCCATGGAAGATGTTGAGGTTCATTGCCATGCTCTTCAAATGCCACGTCTGAACCCATTCCGTGTCTAAACAATGTGATCACAATGAATTGGGGCACTGTCATCTTGAAACACTACAATAAAGAGGAACCAAATATTTAGCAAGCCAAAGGGTAGGCCTGGTTCCCTAGAATATTAACGCAGCGAGGCAATAATAGATCCTCTAGAATATAATATTGCCACCCAAATTATCACTGATCCCTCTTCATGTTTTACAGTGGGATTCAAACAACTCGGGGAAAATGCTTCTGTGAGTGTTCTGCACATGTAATCTCCACCTGTGAGAAACGATGTAAAAGTTGGCGCAACATATTGTAATATGTTCTTTCAATGATCTGCTGTCCACAATTTAAGCTTCAGACACCATCATTTTCGCTGTGGAGCGTCGTCTTCAGTAATCAACGGCTTAGACATTACTGCCTCAGCATACATACATGCTGATTTTAAGGTGCTCTCTCCCTCCCTCATCTCTCAAAATGTTCGCTGAGCTCTGCAGTCACTTGTGCCTTGTTTGATCGACGGTTCTTTACGAGGATCCTTTTCCGTGTTCAGTGATTTCTGTCTGTTAGAAGTGATTTCCGACCCTCTATTCCTTTTTTTTTACTTGGTGCTGTCCCGCCATAATTCAGTCAGCCGCCATAATCTTCGTCACTGTGTCTTTCGATATACTAAATAAGGTTGCAGTACTTTTTATAGATGCTCCAGCTAAACAAGCCCCAACAACCTCGTTCTCATTGAAATTCTGTAAAAGCACCCCTTTTCAACGTCGTACGTGCAAACTGTTGCTCTCCAAAGTTTTAAATACACAAAGATAGCGAAGAATACATGCAAATATTGTACTGTCTAAAAAAACAGTATGTTACAAAGAATCATTGCTCAGAAGTACCCAAGGTATGAAAAAAAGAATGCCTGCTACGGTGTTTCCATTATTCTGTCCACCCTCTATAAATTTAAACATGAGTGTGTGGCAACAAAGTTAAACATTTGTTCTTAACTTTAGATTTTTAGATTCTTCCACACTGTTCCGAAAACCCAGCCCACTTAAAAAATTCATTTAAAAAAGTCAAATTCAAAATATCACATTTTTCTTATTGTTGATCCAAAATCAATAATCATTCACACAGAAAGATCGATGTATTCTCTTTTTAACGTTTTAAGGGTAAGTTGAATTCACTCCCTACTCAGATACTTCCCGTTCCGGCCCAATTTTCTTCAAAACGAAAAAATGTTAATTTTTTTATTCGATTTGAAAGCGTGAAGAGATACTTGTCTCCAGAAATTTGTTAAAAATATTAATTGTGAAAATGTTTGAGATATAAGCAAATTCTAGCTTAACCTTTCAGATTATTTGGCACAAATAAAAAGGACTGAAAAAAATTCCGTACTCTCTCTCTCTCTCACACACACACACACACACACACACACACACACACACTTGCTCGCATTATACCAATACCTTGTTGCTGTTGTTGTTGTTGTTGTTGTTGTTGGAGGTTTTGATTGAACCAAATATCTAATGAACAAATTACGGTAGTAAAGTGTTCAAACTAATTAATTTTATGATTTTATTACAATGTAGTGGTTTTGCTATAAACCATGTTAATAATAGCAAGCGATCACAAATCTGACGCCCATCTCTTTTCATTTGAAGCAAAAATCAACATATTTGTTTGAGTGAAAAACTAAAATTTCTTTCTAATCGAAAATACTTATTTTTTAAATATCTAATTTAATATTATTAAATATAGTCATAAAAAACTACTATTAAAATCTGCTGTATTTCATGACCATTTGTAGTGAAATCCATTGCGTAGTTCATGGGTATTGGTCCAATAAATGAAATTTATGTCAGGTAGCCGACGTTTCGAAGTTTTATTTCTCCATCCTCAGGGCTGAATACATTTACAACACGGTTGGTTATTGCTGTGTTGGAATCCAGTGTTTGGTTCCCAGGTTTGAACACCAATTCATTCATTAGTATGTAATCCCTATGAATGGGTCATGCCAACTCTTGTGGCTCAGAGTCTTGGAATAATTATTATTATTGTTGTGTAATTTTCTACACCCAAGCAAGGTATGTGTCGTATTCATTTTAATTTAATTTAAAAAATAATTATGTAATTGTATTTATATACATAAAATAAACAATTTCTGATTGGTACTGTGTGCTTCGAGCACACTTGCATGTAATTAGTTTTTATACATTGTGTAGTTGTGTGTATACATTGTGTATTGTGTTATTAGTGTGACATTGTGTTATTAATGTTTATACATCTAACCGTGTTGAAAATGTATTCAACCCTGAGGATGGCGAAATAAAACTCCGAAACGTCGGCTAACTGACATAAATTTCATTTATTGGATCAATATCCATGAACTACGCAATGAATACTATTAAAATACTATAAAATGCGTCTGTGTCTCCTGTGAAAACATTTTAAACAATAATCCGATTTTTGTCACTTTTTACACAGGTACATCTTAACATAGTATAATTTAATACGATACTTTGATCTCAAAATTTAGACAATAATAATTAAGGAGCGAATTTCGATGTCCTAAAACATCGCCAAAAATAATCAATGAAACAACCTTAAAATGTTTCTAAAATGCTCTAAAATCATAGAAAAATGTTGTAAAAATGTGATCAAAACCAGTTCGGATGCCCAACTCAAACTTTTGGATATGTTACTCGTAATTTTTGCTTCTTCCATTCGTTCAAGTAAACTCAGCTTGCAAGCTTTTGGTATGGACTGTTCTTTACTAGAAAATCTTTGTCTTAAGTAATCTCGAAATCGGCCTAACCGACAATGGCGCTGATAGGCGTCACAGGAACCTTAGATTACGTACTTAGATTCGTCAATGGCAGGCATTACAATTTCTGGGCGAAAAAATCGAATAGGCTACTCAGGAATCCTGTGGAGAACATTCTGCTGCATCTCGTAAATATTATTTAAAGAAAATATCATTAAAATATTAAAATCGATTAAATCGGCCAAAAATGCATTAAAATGACTGAAACAGGTAAAAATGACTTAGTTGAAATAGACGAAAACTGCAAAACATGACAAAAATTGTTAATTTCCTTTTGTGATAACAGAAAATTGATTTCCATACTAATTGGCATTGTTCTAAAGTAAAAAGAAAAAAATGACACTTCATTAAAATCCGGCCCTAATAGTAATTATTATTGTCGGAATTTTTAAAAATTATAAAATGGATTATAAAATTAAATAATTTTAAATTATAATTTAAATATTTTTTTACCAACTTAGTACACTGCAAACCGCAGTGCATCTAGGTATCGCGGAACAGTGTTGCGGGCCAGGCGAATTCACGGAGCAGGGAGCGTGAATATTTTAACAAAGGCATATGGATGAACGAAACACGTGAGGAATCCGCGTAAGGCGAAATACTTTAGTAGTAGTTATGCGAGGGAAATAACTCAAGAAAATCCATGTATGTATATATATGGATGTAAAACTTGTGGAAACTTTGACTTGGCTGAACTGTGGATGTTTTATATTAATAGGATGATTTATATTAATAGCGGTGGCCGAAGGCAGGAACCTCGCCGTCAATTTGGAAATATGTAAGCGAAGAGAGTAACATTGACCATATGAGATTGGGGATTGTTTTCTGTCGCCCAATCCACTACCTAAATACGTACAACTATTGGCACCACCATCCATTAACTACGCATTCCACAACTGTTCCATTTATCCATTTGCTTCAGCTGTAAGTCAAAAATTACTCGCAGGGTGGGCGAAGCAGCTCGTGGCACGGCGGGACGGGATGGATGGCAGCAAAGGGGAGGGAGCAATATGAGAGCGGGCGGCGCGTAACAGTGGCGGCGCGTAACGTGGAGCGAAGAGAAGCAGGGCAGGATGTGAGGAAGATGTAAATAAAATTACTCTCATTGTATTATCCATTACAGAGATCAATAGACTTATTTTCCTCTTAGGCGATTGTAATAATTTATAAATAAATACCAAGGCACAGCCAGAATACTTCAGCTAACGTTCTTCAAATTTATCTTAAACATAATTGTGCTCGCGACATCATAATTTGTCAAAAATCAAAAAAAGTAGAATTACGATTTTGAGCATGCATGCATAGGTATTAGTGAATATAAAACATTTAAATTATATTTTGAGGGATATTTATAACTTTGTGCTAACAGTAAATAGTTAATATTAGGAGAGGATTTGATGAGCTAAAACATCACCAAAAATAACCAATAAAATGCTCCTAAAATGTTTTAAAAATGACCTAAAAGCAAAGAAAAATGACGTACAAACTGTGATCAAAACCAGTTCGGATGAACAACTCAAGCTCTTGGATACGTTACTGATGTAATCGAGGCTTCTTCTCTTCGTTCAAGTGAACGCAGCTTTTAAACTTTAGGTTTGGGCTGTTCTTTATCAGCAGTTAGTTAGCCTCTAGTTATCCCTAAATAGGGTGAATCGATAATGGCACTTAAATGTGTCACAGGAACCATTACATACTCACAACTTATGAGCGAATAAATCTAATAGAAATTCTGGAATTCTGTAGCGAACATTTAGAGCATGTCGTAAATATTATTTGAAGCAAGTACAATTAAAATATTAAAATCAATGAAATCAGCGAAAAATGCAGTAAAAATTACGGAAAAGTGAACTAGATGCTACAGAATGGCACAGACTTTCCCGTATTAGTTTTCTATTTCTTTGGATCTGGGCTAGTAATTCGGAATTGCCACATACTGGTGCCAGCTGCCACCTATCGCCACCCGAAGTACATTTTTTGACATTTTCTTAATTTTTCGGTTTCCTAATGTTAGAACAGAAAATATTAATTTTAGAATATTAAAGAACAGTAAAACCTCCTCCTCAATGGTAATTTTCTTTGAAAAGCCGTTGAGCCATTTTTAAGAATATTGCGTTTCAGCGCTACCGCAAATGCGAAATTTGAAGGTCTTTTTCACAGATAATTTTTGAGTTTTCAAAAAACATCATTAGAAGTCTTTTGAAGTACAGTAAAACTTGTAGACCAATTGAAAAATTGTTCCTGATTGTCAATATATGTTTCTTAATAATAAAACTTATCCAATTTTATTTATGACAATCCTTTATTGTTCACATTTGCACACAGAACACAACGTTTCGTAACTTGTTTAGTTACATCATCAGGCTCCTAAATTACGGGATACAGAAATCAATATTATGAGACACTCACCTTAATAAAGGTGATTGATAATTGAAATATATTGTTTATTTTGTTTGTGTTTTGTATGTTTCGCCTTTTATTATAACAATCTAATTTTATCATTTTAATATTTTATTATTACAACAAGTTTTGAAGAACTATTTACTTTTAGGAAGTCGACTTACTTGATATTAAGATACATTTTTACTCAATTGACATGAAACATTTTAACTAAGTTGTATTAACTTTAATTAAGTGATTATGTGAAATAGTTTGTTAACTAACCAATTTCACATAGTGAATAATACTGATTTCTGTATCCCATAATTTAGGAGCCTGATGATGTAACTAACCAAGTTACGAAACGTTGTGTTCTGTGAGCAAATGTGAACAATAAAGGATTGTCATAAATAAAATTGGATAACTTTTATTAACTTTTGAAGTACATTAACTCACAAATATAACTGTATTTACAAATTGCTGGAAATCTGCATATTAACGATGTGAAAGATCGTTCAATAAAATTACATTTCTGTAATTTTTTAAAAACAAATACCCCAAAATGAACTTAACGTCATATTAAAGACTGTGATTTGCTATCCGTTCCAAAAGTTTGAAGAAAAAATTTGGAGCAATTTATGAAAAAATGGCGTTTGAGCATTTCTGAAAATGCGGAATTTTCAGCTAGTTTTCACAGAAAACGTTTGAGTTTCCCAGAAACTTTGTATGACATTTAAAGGACATGTACTCATAAATATAATCATGTGAACAAATCGCCGCTAATGTCAATATTAATGACGTGAAAGACAAGTCGAAAAATTATATTTTTGTAATTTTTGAAAAAACAAAATAGAGCAATATGGCGTTTATATCATCTCATAAAGTACATTAGGCTCTATTCTTATCAAAAGTTTAAAGAAAGAATTTGGATCTTGTTTTTGTAATATTTTTTTAAATTGCACATGTTGCACACAATATTGCGCGAAAACTACTAATGTTTTTAAAAATGTACATGACCTTTAATGAAAGAACTTAGTTGGAGAACAAATTATTATTTTGAGGAAAATATCCTCATTTTTAATTTTGTAGTTGGAGGAAAACGACGAAAAAATTCAAACTTATGCAATTTTCGAAAATTCAGAGTTAATCGTGAAAATCGGATCTATGCCACCTTTATATGTGTATTTTACTCTATTCTTACAAGAAATTTAAAGAAAAAATTTGGAGCCGTTTTTGAGAAAATTTTGAAAATGTCCGAGGAGGCTTCATATGAAGTATCTCCAAAGTTTGGAGAAAGTTTTTTCAAAATCTCAAAGCTTCGACTGAAGTCCAGATTGAAAGGGGTTTCTTCAATTTGAAAAAATCCTACGTGTGGTTTAGGCGCTAGTAGTGTATCACAGACGGACAGACGGAAAGACTGACGTTTTGCTGTCAATTGGTTCTTCGGTATGAAGGACCCACAAAAAGGGATTCAGGCTACAGCACATGTTAGGAGAGTTTTTTCATAATTTAGCAAGTGAATTTTTCCACTTTTTCGTTATCAGGGCTCGGCAATGAATTATTTTCGGCCGAAAATCCGCCGTTTTTTCGCGCAGCATTATAACTTTCCCTACACTGTAAATGTCTATATACGTATGTATACGTGAAAGTAAAAACGATATAAAATGGGTCATTTCCTTTTGTCATAATATAAAATTAATGTTTATACTAAATAGCATTTCTCTTAAATGAAAAAAATATTTCATTAAAATCCGAACCCCATGATTATATTCTTTCATAGTTAGTAAACCTATTTCAGCAGTCTTGCAAAACGAGTGCTGGACGACAAAGAATGTTTTTGAGTTTTTCGTTTTCAGTGTCAGGCATATGAAGTATTTTTCTGTAGTAATTTTTCTAGGAGTTTTCTTTTTGTGCAATGAAATAGCATGGGCTCAGTTTGTATCTAATAGAACACATTGATACAGGAATGCTAATAACATCGCTAAGAAAGTAATTATTAATTTTGTAATTTTTTTCATTCCCTGGAGCTTCATTTCAGTACAAAACTCTTTAGTTGCTGAAGCTTGTATTTCACTGTAGATTACTACAATATTGTAAGTTAGATTTTCCTGATACGTAAAAAAGTTTCCATATCTTGAAAACATTTCCTGTTAATCCAACATTTTATGTGTTTATCAGCTCGTTGTCCTTGTAATAGTGAATTTAAGGTATTTGTATGGAAGTTTTTGGAGGATGTTGAAAAGTGAAATTATCATTGCGGAAATAATAATACTTTCTGAATGAATAATAGCACGGCTTTAGATAATCAAGAGTTTTAGCCTAATATTTCTTCTATTCGTTTTTCCTTTTACATCACAATCTTTCCGGGTTTCAGACCTGAGTCGAGGTCAAGTTTATTCAGTGTAAGAAATCCATTTCATTGAAGGATCAATACATGCAATTGGCTAGAAGTTAATAACTTTAGTCGCTAGTGTAACTAAGACATTGAGTAATTTTTATTGGCAGTTAAACAAGTCACTGTAATTTAAATCTGCTTTACTTTATGTAGATTTATTACAAAGACAAATCTTCTCTAAATTTTAATCGGCTCAAATTTCCAATAGCGATGGGAATGCAATGGCTTAATGATAAAATCAGCATATTATTACTATATCCAGCATTGCAAGTAATCTACCTGCAATACTAGTTACAAGCCACCCATAATTTCTACGTTATGAAAACGCTTCCTTGAATAATATGATAAAGATATTTTTGTTTAGAGTAGTTCTGCTAGATGTGAGCTCATACTACCTTCAAGGAAGCATTCTCATGGCCAGGAAGGTAAGGAAAACTCCAATATAACTGCATTCGCAGAAGCGCCAGTGATAGGTACAATCCTCGTGATAATGACTAGACAGTTGATACATACTTTGAAGTTCATTCTAGTTTCAAAGTACAGTGCAACTCTTGATGTACAGTGCAACTCTTGCAACAATCTTTATGGGTAGGCATCCGCAGCCTAAAAGAAAAAAGGGACCTACTAAATTTTCGGACCCCCTTTTCTAGTTGTTTTTTGTTGAAAATGATATATTTTTCTTGTAAATAATAATAAAACCTTGCTTCAAGTGAATTAAATTATACATCTCTCCATACACACGAACGTATAAAATAGATACGGCAACAATATTCGGATAGATTATTATGTACATCGTATCTGTCATCATTACTGTAAATTCAACGATGGAACGTGATGATCTATACTGCATTTTTATCTGGGATTTGACATATTTACGAAAAAAATAATTTATTACGCAAGGCCTAATTACAAGGGCCTATAAATACTTACAAAATTTTCAGGAGGCGCGGTCCCCTTGCACCCCTCTCGCCTTTGGTGATGTACAGCACTCACCACTAACCTCAAATGCATACTACGCAGTGTTCCCTGTTCGCATACAACCTGTTGGAACATATTATCACCTTTCAAAACATATCTTTAGAGTTTCCGGTGTTATCCTGTAGAGCATGGTTGTAAAATTCATTTCAAACTCCTGCAATTTTTCAAGCACAAATATGCATTTGGAGGAATGGTGTATATTGTTAATTATACTACTTCTAATTTTGAGATTTTTCAAAATAAATATATTATAAATAATATATTATTAATAAAAGAAATATGAAGTCATATGGATTCAGAATAAAATTAACAGAAGGAATATTTAACATTGGTAAAATGATTTAGTCCAAATTGTATTTATCGATTTAATGGACAGTAGTAATTACATGATTTGAAATAAAATTAATTACATATCACGAACTAGCCATCATTTGTCTTCAGTTACTCAAGATTTGGCCTCTACGAATCGAAGGAGTAATTAAAGGAGGTGGCGCTGTTCTCTAAAAATAATTAATTCGTCATTAGTAAGAGTAATTCATGTTCCATCTCGTGAAGTGGCGCTATTCCTCCTCTGCCAGAACAAGAGATTCGGTGCCGACCCACTCGTCGGCTTGCGTGGGCGTTCGCTCTTCTGGGTATTTCCGCCAGTGGGGCACCGCCCCAGCCGGAAAAGGTCTAAGCTTCGGCTGGGCTCCTGATATATTTGTTAGTGTAACGCATATGTGGGTGCGAAAAGGTGTGAGGTAGGAAAGATGAAGCGCGGTTCACGGTCCGTTTGAAAGGGTACTGCTCGGGCATTCACCTGGTATTTATCGAGAAACCTACCCATCAGAGTTCAGGAAAGCTACTCATCAGGGTAGCCGGCCGCTAGAATTCTCGTCCAGACGACTGAATTCGACCTACCTAGGTGGCTAGCATCAAAAATCCGCCGCGCGTCGTGGAGACTCGAACCTTAGACGCAGGCCGTCAAAAGTTGCTCCCTTGACCTCTCTCATCCAGCCCTTTGTCAATGCCTGCACACACCCCCACACAGACTTCAACAGATTTTTTTAAACAGGAAAAAATGTCGACCTGGATGGCCGGGGGGGCTACGTGCGTGTACCAGCACAGTCTGACATGAATGTGTTGTCGCGGAGAGCTTCGCATTCTACCGACTCCAGATCAAGGAGCCCGCAAGCGTGTTGATGTCGAGTGTACGGTAGAATATGCGTCCCATCGGGATGTAAAGCGTAGCCGGCTGTCGGCTGGATAAAAGCCCTAGAAGAAGAAGAAGAGAAGGAGGAGGAAGAAGAATACGAAGAAGAAAAGAGGACGAAGAACAGGAAGAAGAAGAGGAAGAAGAAGAAGAAGAAGAGGAGGAGGCAGAAGAATACGAAGAAGAAAAGAGGACAAAGAACAGGAAGAGGAAGAGGAAGAAGAGAAGGAGGAAAAAGAATACGAAGAAGGAAAGAGGACAAAGAACAGGAAGAAGAAGAGTAAGAGGAGGAGGAGGAGGAAGAAGAATACGAAGAAGAAAAGAGGACGAAGAACAAGAAGAAGAAGAGGCAGAGGAAGCGGGCGAGCGCCGCGGTGCACCTCGGGGTCGCCGTGCGCCAGCAGCGCGAGCAGCGAGGGCAGCGCGCCGGCGGCCAGCAGGTGCTGCGCGGGGCCCGGCGCGCGAGCGGCGAGGGCGGCGGCGAGGCGCGCGGCGGCGCGGGCCACGCGGTCGTCGTCGGCCGCGCGCAGCGCGCGCGCCGCCACCGCCGCCGCCCCGGCCGCCGCCGCCGCGAGCGCCGTCGCGGGCGAGTGGGCGGCGGCGGCGGCCAGCAGCGCCAGCACCTCGCGCCGCACGCGCGCGCCGCCGCCCCCGAACGCGTCGCACGCGGCCCGCAGCGCCCCCGCGCGCGCCGCCGCCAGCGCCCAGCGCTCGCTGCGCCCCACCAGCCGCCCCAGCGCCAGCGCCGCCGCCTCCCGCGCCTAACGAGGCGATAGGGACACATCGCATGTTTAGGAAAATGCATATTTTATTCCAGCGAACTTTGTGAAAGGTTGATAATATATGTGCACGATTCATGACAAATGATGACATATGACAAAGTTTTATAATGCTTGTTTTTGCTTTTGTTTAGCATAAATGCCTTTTTTTGCATAAATACCTTTTTTAGAATTATTGGACTTTTTTGCCTTTTATCCATTATTATCATACACAATGATAATGCTACAGAAAATCGGCCATGGTCAAACGTAACGATTCATTTCGAAACCTTCAATTCACGTCTTTGTATTTTAAAATACGAGCATAGTCCTGAAAGTAATTCCAAATGATTTTTCTCCACTTCCCTATTTCATATATACCAGACATGTTTTCAGAATTTGGTCGATTGCCAATACAAGGAGGGCACCGAAATTTTAAGTAGAAATAAATATAAATTCCCAGAAGATTTCAGTTTTCCTAATGTTGGACTTTTAAAATATATGCCAGACACATCAGTAGATGATGAGAGATCCTTCTGCGTATTCAAACTGATTTTCTCCCTTTGAAATTGAAATTTGAAATTTGAAAAGTTACTGGTTGCATAATGTCATGCAAACTAATAAGAACAAAATGTAGAAGAGTTGTTGATATGTAAATCTAATTAAAATGTAAGTACTGGCTCTGTGCATTGAAGTTTACAAAATAATATACACAAAATTACAAAAACATTTTCATTTTATTGTGTAACTTATCACAGTACCTTTTTTCTCCTTATTCTTGACATTTCAGTGCCTTTTTAGGTGCCTAAAAGACGATTTTTAGTACCTAAGCATACGATGTCTAGCCATAGGTAATACCACGAGTACTATGGAAACTGTCGATAAATCCCCGACTTGCGAAGCGACAAGGGGATTTATCTGAGAATTTCCAAAGCAGGAATGGTTTTTAACAGGACAATTCCATTAATAAAATTATGTCTAACAGAGTTCAAAAATGCAAGGGCATGAGCCCAAAATCCACATCCTGGACACTTGGCCCATTGCTCGTTGGAAGGTGAAACTGACAATAATATAAACATTCTGCATCGTCATCATCGGTGACTTCAAACAGGTTTCTTTTAGCAATATTGACCAGAGTTTCTTAGTTGTTCTCTTTGGATTTTTATGAATATTCTTAACCTTTTTTCTTCTGTTATTTTGCGTTTCATAGCTTTTTTATCCTTTTGCTTCCTTGTCAGCTTTTAGCGCAAATGAGCACAATGGCCACAGTGGCGGGCACATTGGACACCTTGTGACCGCCCAGATGCCTTTAGCAAAACCTTGCTGTCAGTTGTCAGCTGCCACGAGCCGTTTGTCAATTCTAAATTTTGTAGCCAAGTTATCGCTCTTTTAAAACATATTTCAAAAACCTAACTTGTTACATAAATTAATAATAATTTCATGAAGTGAGCACTTACCATAGATCACAGGGTACATAAAATATGAAAACTGCAATAACTCTTGATGACATAGTTCTTTCTTCTCGTGATTCAAGACAACTTAGAGGAGTACAAGGATAAGCTTCCCATGTTTGCCACAGGATAGGAGCACTGTTCAGCTTTACAAACCTGCCTGGCCGTTATGCCCATTCGTCGCCTACATACGTGGTATATTGGACCTCGACATAGCTATCGATATATACAGCCTCCTAAGATAGATGAGTCACATCTTGTAATTGGCCAGTACGGAGAAGCGTTAATAAAATCGGAAAGATAAAGCGATAAACTTTTTAAGATATAGCGCCATCTTCGGGGCATTATGTATGTATAGTTAAACACCGTTGGTTTCAATTTCACGAGTGAATTATTCCGAATACCACTTCTCACTTGACAGCTAGCAGCTGAGAGAGAAGAGCGGGTTCGAGGTTTCAAATTCTGATATCACTCAAGAATTGCCGATGCTTATTTTTAAACTAGTGGTGCTATGGAAAGGCACAGACTTTCCCGTATTAGTTTTCTACTTCCTTTGGCCACGGCTAGCTATTCAGACTTGCTACATTCACTTGCCACTTGCCATCTATCGCCGCCCAAACTACATTTTTCGACATTTTATTAATTTTTCGGTTTCCCAACAGCAGAACGGAAATATTATTTTTAATATTAAAGAACAGTAAAACCTCGTCCTAAATGGCTAATTTCTTTGAAAAATTTGGAGCCGTTTTTAAGAAAATGGTGTTTAAATGCTACAGTAAATGCGAAATTTGAAGCTCTTTTTCACATACAAGTTTTGACTTTTCGAAAAATATCATCGATATTTCTCAGGAATGGGATAGGTCATATATCATCTCTGTACACAAGAAAGGCGACAAAACCCTTTGTGAAAACTACAGAGGAATTAGTGTCATCCCATCAATAGGTAGGCTATTCGCTAGTATTCTAAAGGAAAAAATACAAAGGGGAATAACATTCAGTGAAGAACAAAGCGGGTTTAGAAGTGGGAGGTCATGTTTAGATAACATCCATTGCTTACGCCAAATAATAGAGAAAAATGGAATATACAATATAGACACATTTACGACATTTATTGACCTGGAAAAGGCCTATGACAGTGTTCCTAGATGTAAAATATGGTCAGCAATGAGAAGACTGAATGTTTCAGAAAATGGATTAATTTGGTTAAAAAATGTACCAGAATATTGAAGCGTGTATTAAAAGGGGGAGGAAAATTACCCAAAGTATTAAAACTAACAAAGGGTTAAAACAAGGATGTAGTTTATCGCCATTTATATATATTATATATATATATATATTGTAGTGATACCGAATCCATTACGGTTGCGAGCCTGAGAATTGCTCCGCGTCGCGCGACAGAGGGGTCGACGGCGGCGCCAGGGTTCTGTCAGGCCACCCGCCGGACCCACCCCCTACAATTCGTCACACCCAAGTGTCCCGCGGCCTGGGGGGTCTTCTCGTGCACGCGGCACTGCAGTACTTTTCCGCGGCGCCCCTCGCCCTCACCATCCTCCCTTGAGATTTTCGTCCCCCCCAGTCATTAATTTCTGCCCCAGTTTGACAGAAAATTGAAGCGAGAGAGAACGAGTGCAGGTTTCTCTCTCATTTCTCGGCCCCAAAAACTTCCGATGATTGGGCGGAATTATTCTACGACGCAATACCCTTTCGCCAACAGCCGCCGGACGTAGGCAAAGCTCTAGAATGTTCTAGAACATTCTGAGGGAATTTGGTGGGGGAAGGGAAGGCTCGAAGGAGTTCGTGCAGGAGACGGTCAGGACAGAAGGTGTGAGGCCATCACAGAGAGAGAGGGTGTGAGGCCGTCACAGAGAGAACGTGAGAGGCAGGTCAGGGGGACGAGACGTTATTGTGGAGGCGCCCGGCGTCAGAGATAAAGTTTTGTTTCTTAGTTGGACTTATAAGAAAACGTTGAGTTTTCGAGGAGAATTTGTGCGTGGTTCTTAAATAAGTGTAGACCGCGGGATTGTGAAAAGTTTTATTGACATTCTAATAGTTCAGAAAAAGTATCTGACTTGTGCTCGTGTTTGGAACATTATCGTGGAACAATTTGATCATTCACGAACTTGCTACGAACTCTAAAGTACCGTGCGGTGAACCGAAAGTAACAAGGTATTTCAACTGAGCAGACATTATCTGATCATTAGCGACAGTAAGTGAGCGGCGCTGTGTGTTGGGCCAGCACCCCTACGACCCCGTCTTCTACCTGGCTCGGCCCTGCGCGCCCCTTTGTGCGGCGTCCCACAACGCTCGCGCCGCCCCTGCCAGCCAGCTGGCGGCCCGAGGTCGTTCAACTCTGGTTTGTTGTGCACGCCGCCCCGCTAAGGCGGTATCTTTTCCGTTCTTTTGGCGCGCCCGTGGTCGAAAGGCATAAAGAGTTTGGTGAACAATCTTTAATTACCTTTGACCGGGCGACGAAGAGAAGATTCCCGGCCGCGCTTGGCTGTCAAGAGGGAATCAGCGTAGAGGAAAATATTGTTCTTTTTACTGTAGTAATTTTCACTTTTCAATTTATTTTATTATTTTATGTGTGCATGTTATATTTCGGAATTGGGGAAAGGGGAGCATGCTCGCCGACATGAGCGGTAAAATCTTGCAATTTTTTTTATTAAATAAAGGCCACCTGTTTGTTAACATGAGTAAAAGTCTCTTATTTTACACCGGCCACCAACTTCCTCCATCTTCATCAATTAAGGCAAGCCTTTCTACCGACTGAGCGAGCCGGCTACCACGTCTACGGCGCCCAACCGACAGACGGGTAGTCGCAATATATATATGGAACAAGTTTTGGAAACTTGGTACAAGAAATGTTCTCAAATGGGTGTTCTCATAAATGATAGGTGCTTACATTCTCTACTTTTTGCAGATGATCAGGTCATTGTGGCATCAGATCGGGAAAATATGGGGTTTATGCTTAGGAAATTAAAAGAATAATACGAAAAGTGGGGACTTAAAATTAACCTTAAAAAGACCGAATATTTATGCATTGGAGGAGATACCTCTAATATAAAAATTGCTGATGACGAAATAACTAACTGTTCAAAATTTAAATATCTGGGGACTATAATTACGACGATGGGAAAGACGATGCGAAAGTTGATGAAGATATTACCACTAGACTCGCAATGGGCAGAAATGCAATCAAAGCTCTACATGGCCTTATTTGGAATAATGGGTTACGACAAGACACAAAGACACGAATATTCCACAGTGTAGTGAAAAAATGTTATACTATATGGAGCAGAAATGTGGCCTTTAACAAAACGCCGTAGAGACAGAATACGGTCAGTAGAGCTCGACTTTATGAGATCTTTGGAAATAACAAGGCTGGATAAGATAAGAAACGAAGTGGTATGGTAAAGATAAATATAATAATGTGAAAAAATCGCCGCTAATGTAAATATTATCGACGTGAGAAGCATGTGAAAAAATTTACATTTTTGTAATTTTTAAAAAAACAACCTATAGAGTAATATGTATTTTATGTCATCTGATAGAGTACATTTACTACTATCCCTACCAAAAGTCTTAAAGAGAAAATTTGGAGCCGTTTTTGAGAAAATCTTGTTTTTATAATTTTTTTAAAATTGCACATATTGTACGCAATATTGCACGAAAACTACCGAAATTTTGAAAAAAATTTACATGACCTTTATTAAAGAACTCAATATGCAGAACAAATTTTATTTGAAGAAAAAATCTCTGTCTTCAATTTTGTAGTTGGAGAAAGACGCCGAAAAAAATTCAAACTTTCACGATTTTCGAAAATTCAGTTATTCGTGAAAATCGGACCTATGCCATGTTCATAAGTGTATTTTACTCTGTTCATACAAGAAATTTAAAGAAAAAATTTGAAGCCGTTTTTTGAGAAAATTTTGAAAATCCCCGGGGGGCTTCACATAAAGTACCCCCAAATTTTAAAGAATCTTTTTCAAAATCTCAAAGCTTCGACTAGAATCAGATCGACCGGGGAATATCCATTTTGGAAGAAATCGTACGTATGGTTTAGGCGCTAGCAGTGTTCACAGACGGACGGACAGACGGACAGATGGACGGACAGACAGACGGACGTTTTCCTTTCAATTGGTTTTTCGGTATCAAGGACCTAGAAAACAGGGTTTCTGGCTACACCACGTGTTAGGGGATTTTTTTTCTTAATTTAGCAACTGGTTTTATTCACTTCTTCGTTTTCACGGCCCGGCAATTAATTTGTTTTCCGTCGAAAATTGGCCATTTTTTCGCGCAGCATTACATAACTTTCCCTATATTACGTATATCACTCCGTGTATACGTACGTATACGGGAAAGTAACTAGTGGTGCTACAGAATGGCACATACTTTCCCGTATTAGTTTTCTATTTCCTTGGGTCTTCTCTAGCTATTCGGAATTGCCACAAACTCTTTCTTGCCAGCTGTCATTTATCACCGCCAAAAGTACATTTTTTTGTCATTTTCTTAATTTTTCGATTTCCTATTGGTAGAACGGAAGCATTAATTTTGGAATATTAAAGAACAATAAACCCAAGTCATAAATGGCAATTTTCTTTTAAAAAATATGTGCCATTTAAGAGAAAATTGCGTTTTAGCGCTACTAAAAATTCGAAATTTGAAGCTCATTTTCACAGAAAATGATTGAGTTTTCAAAATACTTTATTTGAAGTCATTTGAAGCACTTACACTCACAAATATAATAATGTTGATAAATTGCTCGTAATGTGCATATTAAAGATGTGAGAGATCTTTCAAAACTAGTGGTGCTACAGAATGTCACAGACTTTCCCGTATTAGTTTTCTATTTCCTTGGGTCTTAGCTATTCGGAATTGCCATAAACTCTTTCTTGCCAGCTGTCATCTATCACCGCCAAAAGTACATGTTTTGTCTTTGTTTAAATTTTTCGGTTTCCTATTGGTAGAACGGAAACATTAATTGTAGAATATTAAAGAACACAAAAACCTAGTCATAAATGGCAATTTTCTTTTAAAAATTATGTGCCGTTTAAGAGAAAATGGCGTTTTAGCGCTACTAAAAGTGCGAAATTTGAAGCTCATTTTCACAGAAAATGTTTGAGTTTTCAAAATACTTTATTTGAAGTTATTTGAAGCACTTACACTCACAAATATAATAATGTTTACAAATTGCTGGTAATGTGCGTATTAAAGATGTGAGAGATCTTTCAAAAAATTACAATTATGTAATTTTTGAAAAAACAAAAAAATAACTCAAAATAAACTTTACGCTATACTAAAGAGTGTAATTAGCACTATCCGTTACAAAACTTTGAAGAAAAAATTTGCAGCCATATCTGAGAAAATGGCGTTTGAGCATTTCTGAAAATGCCGAAATTCAAGCTACTTTTCACAGAAAACTGTAGTGTTTTCGATAAACTTTACTTGACATTATTTAAAGCATATATACTCGCAAATATAATAATGTGAAAAAATTGCCGATAATGTAAATCTTAACGACGTGAGAGACAAGTAAAAAAATTTACATTTTTGTAATTTTTTAAAAAACCAACCGATAGACGAAAATGGCTTTTATGTCATTGATAGAGTACATTTACCACTATCCCTACCAAAGTTTAAAGAAAAAATTTGGAGCCGTTTTTGAGAAAATCTTGTTTTTCTAATTTTTTAAAATTGCACATATTGCACGAAAACTACCAAAATTTTGAAAAACATTTACATGACCTTTATGAAAGAACTCAATATGCAAAACAAATTTTATTTGAAGAAAAAATCTCTATCTTCAATTTGTAGGTGGAGAAAGACGCGGAAAAAAAGTCAAACTTTCACAATTTTCGAAAATTCAGAGCAGTACGTGAAAATCGGACCTATGCCATGTTAAAAAGTGTATTTTACTCTGTTCATACAAGAAATTTAAAGAAAAAATTTGGAGCCGTTTTTGAGAAAATTTTGAAAATCCCCGGGGGGCTTCATATAAAGTACCCCCAAATTTGAAGAATCTTTTTCAAAATCTCAAAGCTTTGACTAGAACCAGATCGACCGGAGAATATCCATTTTGGAAGAAATCGTACGTATGGTTTAGGCGCTAGCAGTGTTCACAGACGGACAGACGGACGGACGGACGGACGGACGGACGGACAGACGGACGTTTTCCTTTCAATTGGGTTTTCGGTATCAAGAACCTAGAAATCAGGGTTTCTGGCTACACCACGTGTTAGGGGATTTTTTTTCTTAATTTAGCATCTGGTTTTATCCACTTATTCGTTTTCACGGCCCGGCAATTAATTTTTTTCCGCCAAAAACTGGCCATTTTTTCGCGCAGCATTACATAACTTTCCCTATACTACGTATATCACTCCGTGTATACGTATGTATACGGGAAAGTAAAAATTGAAAATAATGTATAATTGATGGAGTGCTTTTTGTTTTGTGTATTTCAATCTTAAACTGTGTACCGACAAACGCTCGTGTAAATATACAGTACATATCAATATATTTTGGAATATGCTTCCGCTGCCAGCGCACCTGTGAATTTTCGTCGCACAACAGGTGTTGCAACAGCGACACAGCTTCGGCTGCCCATAGTGAATTATCATTGGCGCTGTCTAGGCTGTGGTCCGCAAGGCGACATGCGAAGTGTGAAGTTGAGGCCCCGAAGTCAGCTGCATCGATGCCAGGTAGGTCTCGCGTCGACACCAACGACGCGGACGGATGTATCAATTGAGCTGTCTCTCCATTGCCTGCACTTGTGAAAGCCCGCATCTGGTCCTGCGCGAGAGAATCCTTTCTCTGTGGCATTGAGAAAATGACAACGAATGATTCACAATAAAACAAATACAAAATGTTTGTAATTAAAAGTTAGATAAGTATTTTTCTTTTAAATTTATTTGATTCTCCCTCTAAAAAGATTGCAGATAAAACGGTAATTTTAAAAACATGAGTTTCTCTTCATATATCACCATTCCCTTCCCTGTTATTGTTTAAAATTCAAATATCAATGGCAGTCAATTGTTTTCAATTCATCGATTACGAGTCGATAGTCAATGAAATGATTGCGACTCTTGGCATCTAAAGGAAAAATTAATTTATTTTATGTATACATATAGTTATTTCGTTGTTCGTATATTTTGCATTAAAATACGACTTTCTTTTTTTGATAGGAAAATACGATTTCTGGAAACGTTATTCTTTCACACAGAAAGAATATTCATGAGGACATTTTATGTAACTTCATGCCCACAAAATCGATACCTTCCCATGAGCCAATCAAACACGACACGCTTATGCCCCGCGCATGCGAACTGAGCGCATCCAGACGACGAAAGGATCAGTTTGATCTTCTGCGTACCAGTTTCCTTTTCATTTAAATGTCAAAGTATAGGAATGTTTTCCGCGTTATAATTGCTGCAACTTTAGCAATAGTATTTTGTTCTCTCATAAAATACGTGTGGATATGCGATTATGCTACTGGGTGCCGCAAACTCTTATCCAATCAACACACTGGGTAAGATATAAACAAAAAAACATTATGCTTAGTTCATGCTTTAAAGCAAATACTACACTTTGAATATTATTTTCAATATTTTATTAATTTCTTTTTAAACATTTCAATGCAGACCATTTGAATTTCACAATATATTGTAATGATTAAAATATTCGCTTATAATTCAATATAATAATTGTATTAAAGATAATTGATTTTTCCATTCTAAAGAATAATTTAAAGACCAGAATTTATTTTGGCTCACATAAATGTTATTTGTTTATATCTAATATTATTTTGACACATTAATATTCTTAAAAGATAGGTAAAAGTTTTATCTGCTTTTTAAGAAAAATAGGTGCTTTCTTTCAAAGAATATAACTTCAAAAGTTAATTCTCTCAATAAGTATGCAATCTTAATGACTGTGGAGAGGCTCCACTAAATTGTAGTTTAAATTGCCTCTGTTAGTATGGAATGATCAATCGTACAAAATCATCAGTTTCAGATCTTACTGATTTTTATTAAACATTGGAGATTTCTGTAGGAATGTTTTCTCATCTTACTAATATTCTCTTCACACTTATTTACACCCCAATATGTTTTATTTTCGATCAGTTGCCTGGAACAAAATAAGTGTCCACTAGGCCTTTCATAAATTAAAACAATGTTCTGTTCAATAATACATTTACTCATGACAAAAATATGTACATCTTTCAGGCAAAAAATTTCCTCAGAACTGCCTCATCCAAAGAAAAACACTAATGTGATTGGTTTAATACTTGCACGTGGAGGAAGTAAAGGAATAAAAAAGAAGAACTTAGCAAAACTTGGTAATATTACACTTATTGGAAGATCAATTAAAATTCTCAAGAATTTTGGCCGTAAGCATTCCAATTTAAAAAAAATACTTTACATGAAACACGTGAAAACATTGAAGATTTATATTAAATAATTCTCATAAGTAGCTTTGTATTATCCAGTATTCTAACTTTAGAAAAATTGTTTTTTGTCAGTTTACTATGTACATTATTTTTTCCAGGCTTTTCATCTGTTTGGATTTCCACCGATGCAGCTGATATAGCTGCAGAAGCTGAGATGCATGGTGCTCAAGTACACTGGCGCTCTAAAGAAAGTGCAACTGACACAGCTCCATCAATTCTGGGTGTCCAAGATTTTTTGTATAAACATCCAGGTAACATGCCCCAGTCTGGGAAACTAATAAAAAAATCTTTTTTTCTTTGGCTATTCAGATGGTATCCATTCAAAAAAATGAATCCAACAGTTATTATTTAAGATTATGAATGATGACCAAATTGGTGGCAACACTGTCTTGGACATGGTGGAACCCAAATAACTCAGAAAATAGATTCCCATTTTGGAATCATTAATTAACTTTCTGTTAATCTGCCAATTTACATTTATTTGGCCCCAGATCTCTAAGTGAAAACACTTATGCTCTGGATTCTTATGATTTTACGATTTCCTCAACACCTTTAAAAATACAATACAAGCACTTGTATGTTTTCAGACTTGACTCATTTTTTTCTTTCATAAATATTTACATAATTGTGATCAGACATACAGGGGTACTGCAGTGCACTGGTCCAACAAACTCTCCAGTCATTGTTCAGCTTTGTCTGAGGTAGCAGGTTACATCCTTTGGATGCCTTAAGATTGCGGTCTTGAACTGGGCACATTCAAATGTCAGACAACCCAGATACTGCCCTTCAAACTTATGAGAAAGATATTATGCTCATAGAACTATTATGTGATACAAAGACTGACAGTAGTACAGATATCCAGCCACCTCATTTTTCAAACTATCACAAGAGTAAATGTAAATGATAATGAATTTTTTAAATTTTATCTTACATTAAATAAACAAATTAAAGGCAGATTAAAGGAAGTAACTAACTAATGGTGATATAGAATGGCACAGACTTTCCCATAATCGTTCTCTATTTTCTTAGGCCTTGGCTAGCTATTTGGAATTGCCACATACTCTTGCCAGCTGCCATCTATCACTGCCCAAAGTACATATTGTTTGACATTTTCTTAATTTTTCAGGTTCCTAATAGAATGGAAATATTATTTTAAGAATATTAGAGTACAGTAAAACATTGCCCTAAATAGCAATTTTCTTTGAAAAATTTGGAGCCATTTTTAAGAAAATGGTGTTTAAATGCTGCTATAAATTCGAAATTTGAAGCTCTTTTTCACAGACAATATTTGAGTTTCCGAAATTCTTTATTAGAAGTCATTGAATCACATTACCTTTCAAATACAATAATGTATACAAATTACTGGAAATGTGCATGTTAACAGTGTGAGAAATCTTTCAAAAAATTACATTTGTGTGATTTTTGAACAAACAAAAAATTCACTGAATTGATTTTTACGTCATATTAGAGAGTGCAATTAGCACTAACCGTTTGAAAAGTTTGAAGAAAAAATTTGGAGCCGTTTATGAGAAAATGACGTTTGAGCTTTTCTGAAAATGCGGAATATTTCGAGCTAGTTTTTACAGAAAACGTGTTTTCCAGAAACTTTATATGACATTATTTAAATCGCGTGTACTTGTAAATACAATAATGTGAACAAATTACCGCTAATGTGAATACTAAAAACGTGAGAGGCAAGTAAAAAAAAAATTTTTTTTTGTAAATTTTGAAAAAACAAAAGGAGCAATTGGGCGTTTATATCATCTCATAGAGTATAATTAGCACATAACCCTACCAAAAGTTTATAGAAAAAATTTGGAGTAGTTTTTGAGAAAATCTTGTTTTTGTGATTTTTTAAAATTGCAAATATTGCAAGAAAACTACTAACATTTTCAAAAAAAAATGTACATGACCTTAATGAAAGAACTCACTATGGAATAAGTAGGGAATCTGGGGCTCAGAAGACATGTGCACCTGCATATATCATATCTAACACGTCACACACAATTAAAATTGAATATGTGACTCATAAATATTATTATTATGCATTATTATTATTATTATTATTATTATTATTATTATTATTATTATTAATTGAAGGAAAATCTCTCTATTCAACTTTGTAGTTGTAGGAAGACGCCGAAAAAATTCAAACTTTTGCAATTTTCGAAAATTCTGAGTTAACCAGGAAAATCGGATGTATTGGAAAATTTGCGCCATGTTGGTGCAGATGATGGGGCAAATAACATATTTCGTTTTCTTGTTAGTACCGAATGTCATTTTTGAGATATTGACACAACTTCAGGTTTTGGAATGGACGTACATTTTTTTCTCCAGCAGTCTATAGTTATTTAAAAATGAAATGAAATGATATAAATATCGTTAATATTCAAAAAGTATTTTTGCCAAAACAGTGCAATTATAACTTGGTAAATGCCATGCAGCAGCGCGCAAGGACAGCTAACATTGCTGACCGTATACGTGAGTCGATGCATCTTGGAAAACGTGTAATTTCGTCAATTAGGAGACTTCCTATACTCTTACTGGTAATGATGTCGGTTTTGGATTTTCATACGTTCTACATGCACAATGAAGGAGGGGTGTTCGAAATCACACTGATTCAACGGAGATGTGTATCTAAATACGTTTATGAAATTTAAATTTGATGAGTCTATCGTATTCCAGGGAAAGAGAAAAATGCGCGTGCACACTGAGGAGAAATTACAGTGCATTTATTTCCTTTTATTTAATCATTTTGTAACAATTATACAGGAAATCCCCTAATCGGCGAAATTACTTGTTTTCCGACAAGGTTCGTCGACTCACATATACGATGTCAGCAAGGGCAACTGTCCTTGTACGCTGCAGCATGGCGTTTACCAAGTTCTAATTGCACTGTTTTTGCAAAAAAAAAACACTTTTCAAATATTAACAATACATACATCATTGCATTTCATTTTTAAAGGACAATAGAATGCTGGAGAAAAAAATATATACTTCCATTTCAAGAACCCAAAATTTGTGTCATCTCAAAAATGACAAGATACTAACAAGAAAACGAACTATGTTATTTGCCCCATTATCTACAACATGACGAAAACACCATCTCGATACCTTAAACTGTTTTCGAGATATTTGCTGTGGCCAACTTAGATGGTCCACCTGTTCCTATACTCCAGTATACGGGAAAGTAAAGACAAGTTTTCTTTCCTTTGATCAGATAATACTATTTTTCCATGACTTCTGTCCTACAGAAATATTCAATACTTACATTACAACAGAAGAAAGTATTATGTTGAATATCTACAAGTTATTGCAGTTATTGCAGTGGCACTGATACTAATTGTATTAATAAAAGAATTCCACCCTGTTTATGTAAGAACATATTATAATGTTTCAGATGATATTTGAGACATGCACTTACTAAGGTATGTTTAAAATTATAGAAGCAGATATCATCGGACTTGTTCAATGCACTTCGCCTTTTTTAACCACAACATTCTTGTCTGATGGCCTAAATTTAATGCTGAAAGAAAAATATGACTCAGCATTTGCTGTGACAAGGAAGCATGAATTAAGATGGAGAGTTAATGAAGGTAAATCTGAAAAACAATTACTCAGTTTAAATTCGAGTAGGAATTACTGAATACTGAAAACAATACTTCATTATTCAAATTTATCACAGATCTTTCAGCAATTATTTAAACATGTTAATTCTTTTCCTAAACTAAGTCACAGTGAATAATATTGCTTTACATTCACTGTGATTAAACTTCTTAATTCATATTTCATTTATAAGTATTATTTTTCTGAATCAATTCAGGCTTTTGATTAGTAGAATTTTGGAAATGAAAGAATAAGGAAACATCTTTATTTTTTGCTTTAATAATAAGCTTTATAGTTTTTTAAGTAAAACATTTAGAGTAAATTATTAGTTACTAAAAACATTTTAATGCCTTCTAATTATTACTGAATAAAAATATTTTCTAGATGGGACAGCAGCCCCTATCAATTTCTCTCCCTACAAAAGACCAAGAAGACAAGACTGGGCAGGTGAATTAGTAGAAAATGGCATGTTTTATTTTTCTAACACAAAATTAATTAATGATGGTCTTCTCCAAGGGAACAAGTAAGTTATCATTTCTGTTTTATCCAATTGTAGTCTCATTATAATAAAAAAATTAAAGACTTATTTATAATAGTTGAACTTATTTTAACTCACATAAATGTGCAATAATGATAGAAAGTTACTTAAAAATTTTAGTGGGATTTGCAGGAATCCCTAGAACAGAGATCAAGTGAGGTCAAATCCATTATTGTGCATTGTGTATTGTGCAAGCATTGTGAAGTACAATGATGGTCCAATAGCAACAGCTCCAAGACAACTAAAATGATAATGGAGTAAATAGAGTATTTTCAAACTGACACATCTAAGAGTTCATTTCATCGAATCTTTGCTTCCCGAAACCCATTACCCTGTGAAAACGCTTGATTGTATATGAACCAGTGGCAATGGTACGAGCAAGGTCAATATTTGCTTCTTGTTTTATGTTGCCTTCAACGCCCACCGTGCTCCCTCTTTAGACGTTCATCATCACTGTAATGAAGTATCTAATTGGAAAGGATAGAAATTCAGGCTTCCGAATGGAATAACTCGTTATTCTATTCCCCAAGTAAAGTACATGATATTTTAACATCCAACTAATAGTAACTACCATCTAATCTACGCAATCGTGGAATCATTTTGCATGACCCGTGACCTCGTATCTATCCTTCCTAGATCCAATGCGTCTACCTAAATACCGAAGTAATTTAATTTAACTTGGTACAAGATTTTGAGGCTTTATTGTGGTACTTTTAAGTACGAATGAAGAAAACAATTAATTACAATAATTGTACAATGGTCAATTGTCAATAACAGAGCAGATACCTTTAAACAAGCCAGGAATAAACCGGATATAACTTTGAAGGTTTTCGTTATATATAAGCAATATATTTGGTGCATAGTATTAGAATAAATAATAATATAATCTGCAAGTACGCACAATTTGAATGCCAGTTATGAAAAGTGATAAGCGATACAGTCATCCCCAAGCATGGGAAATCTCCATGATCTTCCCGAAACGTCAATGACACGTGGTTTCTGGTTGACACACGTATGACGGTACATGTGAAGGCGGAGCGGGCGGAGGACGTTAGGGAGTGCAGGGAAGTGTGTCAGCATGGAATAACAGCATTTGCGTTGCTTGCCGTGCCCTTCGTGACATAACCCAAACATTTTCTTGAATCAAATTCTACTTATTGCTAGTTCGTGTCAAATGGTATCTCTACACGTTTTGAAACGGAAAGAAACTAGACTTGTGACTGCAAACGTGAGGAGAATGGCAGGTTTTTCCCTTCGCTTGTCTCGAGTTTCATTTGCTGAATATATTAATTAGATTATCCAGTGTCTGTGTTCGCCACTTGTGATATATGGTTTTGAATTATAGATGTGGACTCGTCGAAGTTCCGAATAACCATTCTTTGGATATAAATACTTTATATGACTTGAAACTGGCCGAAGTACAGTTACGTACATTAGAGAAATTTGTGTAATATGGCAACCGATCTAGCAGTGGGTAAGTAAATTAGTTTAAACTCATAATTTGAAATTATTTATTGTTATAAGAAGTTCTATAATGTTTATGAAATTTTAAAATGTTTTAAAGGTTCAGTACCGGCTGTATACAGGGAAATATATGATATGTGTTCATATTCAGATTATGTGAGCAAAGAAGTTTTCTATAAGTTATTACTACAATCAGAACTACCTACACATACTTTGAGTTTGGTAGGTAATATATTTCAGTTGATATCAGTATTTTAATATTTGGATATCTCAAATAAAAATTCACATTTTGTAATATATTTTTATTGTAGTTTAATAAAGAATTGTTCAATTTTCAGATTTGGGACCTGGCTGTTGAACCAAAACAGTGTTCACTATCCAGACATAGTTTGTATAAAGCCTTGGCACTTGTTGCGTGGTGCCAACAGGGTAAAGAACCCAGTGCCAAGCTTTTAGAAAACTTTTCTGGTCAAGGTAATGTGTCTATAGGTGTTAAAATTTTGATTAATAATGTAAGCATATTGCTTAAGGAAGAGGTTCAAATAGTATTTCATTTCTTCTTAGTCTACAATACTGTGAAGTATTTTATAATTTAAACCAATAAAAAATAGGTGGAATTTCTAAACAAGAATGTACTTACATTAATTTCTACACAAGAAAGAGCAAATGTTATCCTTCAAATTAAATGAGTAAAGTACTTAACATCTTGAAATAAAGGTGTATAAGAAAGTGCTGTTTGGTGGGGTCATAGGGAAGCATGGATATTTAAAGAAAGAATTTCTGTTACTATAATCTAAGGGAAGAATGTCAAAGTCACAGCCTGGGCTATGAATAAGAATTTAATTGCTTAAGTTTGAAAATTAAATTTTACAAATGTAGAAAGATGAGTGACATTAAGGTGAAACTAAAAAAATATTATCAAAAAATGTTTGTTATAAACTAGTATCCTGTCCCTAGCAATTCATTAAAAAAAAAAGTCCTATTCCTTTAAAAATTTTTCTTTTCGTGCCACTACTCCTTGTGTTACCTTTGGAGTTTGTCAGTTTAAGACATGACAGTTTGACATGACAAGCATTGATGCATATAAATTCATGTGTATCTTGATTTCTTCCATTAAAATTATCAGTGAATTGGAATTCAACCATCCTTAACCCAAAAATTTTAATGTACTGTAATCATTTCTGTAGGTTGGGAATTGGAGTTCTTATAAACATTCACATAATGCAGTGAAATGACAGTGAACTATACACAAGAAACAAAAAATATAAAATTCTACTTTAAAATTATGTGTTTTCAGTTTTAAATGTCTATCACAATTTTAATTTCAAACAACACCAGATTTGGTCAATTACATATTTAGTTAGTTGTTATCGAATGATTATATTAAGATTTAGTTTCATTATTTATTTTTCCAGAGCTTCCTAAACCACAGTTGGGAGATCTGGAAGAAGTGAAACAATTCATGCTGCAATTGAAACATAATTTGAGTCCTTCTCAACTTAGTCTTCGATATTCAGAAATATGCCAGTTAGATACCATAGAAGTGGATATCTTGCCAGAAAAGAAAGGAATAATTTTAAAGCATGTTGAATATCAAGTGTTTAGTAAGGTAAATATTGAAAAAAATATATTATGCTAATTATTTGTATTATTGATACAATTTTTAATACTAATTGCTTTATATACAGCATAATACAGATCATCGGACCCTGTTGAAGACATTTGACAGCTCTTGATTTCATATTGTTATTTCTGATGCTTAGAAGCATTGTGGTAGTAATTACATACTGAGTGCACTGCAGTAATATTTAAAATATAATATAGCAGAAACGTATGATATTTTAAGTAATGGATAATGCATTTTCACTCTCACTCATAATTATCCTTTTGTGATGCTCACTATCACTTTTAACAACACTGAGAAAATGAATGTGCACTGTATGATATGCTAACTCACTTGTTCTCTTCTTTTAGAGTTTTTTTAAAAGCATGCTTCTGCTGTGTTCGACTGTCAATTGTATTTTGACAGGGCATTTTTATTTTGTCTGTAAATGAATGAAAATAACTTATTAGTCAGTTTTATTATGCTTTTATTTTAACAATCTATTGCAGTCTTTACCTTTCATTGAAGGTACTTTAAAGTTGAAATTAATGTAAAAAGCCAAATTCTGTTCATTGTCATGTTTAAAAATAGAAAACTTAAACCTATGAATTCTGGCTAGGTAATTTGAAACTCCTGCCATTCACTATATGCTGACTTATCTTCCTCCTGTGCCTAATGTGTTTATTCAATTTTTAAATTTGTTTGTTTTATTATGCAATGTTGTTCTTACATAATACCCTCTTAAATCAAATCAATTGTGTAATAAAAAAACAACATTGTGCAAGTGCTATGAATAATGAAATATTAATATTTACCTATGATTAGTGGACTTAAAATTCTTCTGTAGTAGACTAATATTGGTTTTCAGAGAGTCATTGTTATTTTCATTATTTAATTTTGAGTGTTGTGCTTGTGCTTTGAAGTAAATTTGCTTAGCATGACCAGAAATGCTTGATGTGTTTGGCAGAGGTTTAATTCATTAGTGAAGAGACGATATAATGACTTTCTGGCTCTGCATGAATTATTGTTGGGGCGTTTTCCATATCGACTAATTCCAAAATTGCCTCCGAAGAAGATAGTTGGAGGTAAGAATCATTTATATTATTTGCTTCCTAATCATTTTTATTTCTATCAATAGTTTAATTCTCTTATTACTGATGACTGTGAGGTATATTTGAGCATTAATTAAGTGCAGAAATTCATTATATACATAGCATTAGAATAGTGTGAATTGAGATAGTATTAATTGCATGAAAATAACAAAACACAGAAGTTAGGGTTTTAAAATCTATGACTGTACATTATCTTAGGACCAGAAATATCAAACCATCAAAAATGATGAGATGAACACATTCTTTATAATATTTCATTATAATGAATAGTAGAACGTAATTTAAATTCTGTAGCACTAAATTGAAGTTTATTTTTTTCAATTCAAAATTTCCTATATTGCACAACTTAGCTACTTGGCAATTAATGTTTGTGTGTATAGCACTTGAGTTTCAGTAATAGATTCTCAAACTAGGGTAATCAGTCTTTTAGGGGACTGCAAAGCAATTTTAGGAAGAACCAGAAGGTAAAATTTGTCCTAAGTTTCCAATCAATCAATGTTAGGAAGCCTATTGCTGTGTTTTGCAAATTCAGTTTCCATGACAAACTCATAACTTGCTCAAACTCCAAAACTGATGAGCACTGCATGAAAACTACCAAAGTGTTGCAACAAAGTTCCTATAGCACCAGATTTCATCATGACTGGGTTGGTTTTTAATTTGTTATTGCTTTCAGAGTCATCCTACCTGAAAAAATCCTTTTTGAAAGCATATCCTTAAACCATTAGTAATAAATATGCAAAGAAAACCAAGTTTCTATTCAGTTCCAATTGTTCAAAATAAACCATACAATTTTGGGGTTGCAGAAAATTGAAAGAGATTCTCAAACTCCTTTACCGGTGTTATGCATTTGATGTTGTCAAATGCAAAGTGTCTCTTATAGTCAGTAATCTTTCCAACGTCTTTGTAAAGTGTTATACATTTAATTTTTGATATTTTGAAATGCATATTTTCACCCCATTGATTAACAAATGCCTAATTTTGATACATTTAATTTATTTGGTAAAGAATTGTGTTATAGTAATGCATGAATAACTTGCAAAACCTCCACAGAAACAGCAAAAAGAAGTTTGAATTATGAGGTTGAACAACTGGATAAGATTACAGATTGACTATGAAATTTTCATAAAATAGTTTCTGCAGGAGGAGAACAGAACAGGTTCCTTATACCTGTGACCCTAGTGTGGATTATTGTGGATTATTTATTAAAATTGCTTTATAAAGAAGTTTTGTTTGAATTAAAACTTGTAGACTTGCAGAATTTGATGTGTACTTGTACTTTTTTTGTACATAACTTATATAATAGTAGAAGTACAATTTCATAATTGAGTTTTCAGTTCAGAGATCTGTAGTAAAACTATTACAAAGGGATATGCTGCTTTATTTTTTTGAGTATTTGATTATATTTTTTACCTAAGTAATTAGTATGTAAAATTTCTTATTTTTTGAGAATCATTCATGGGGGAAAAATATTAAAATTGTAGATTTCTTTGTCAAACATCACAAAAAAATATGTTATTACTGAATTTGCTTTTGGAAGTAGCAAAGTTGTGTAATGATGGAAGATGAAACAAGAAGTTCTAGTTATTGTGATGTTCTAGTGGAGTTCTTTGGGAACTGATTCTATTATTGAACAGATATTAACTAGTTGAAATTAAAGCAATAAAAAAAAATATTATTGTTAGTTTACACTATCATTGTGCATGCTTTTAGAATGCAGTAAGGTGTAATTTTCATGCTAATACTCCATTAACAATGTATGTATGTCTCATCTGCAAAAATAATGTGTCGTGTAATAGTTGACTTTGAAATCACTTGAGTTTCATATCAAATTCTCTTTACTAAAATAAAGTTAGAAGGCAGTATGGACTTGTAAGATCCAAAGAGTAGGATCAATATTATTTATATTTGTGTGATGCAACCATTAAATCTTTCAATCAGAATGTACCTTTAGCATCAAAGATTGTTTTTGTGTAGAAGAGGGGAGACCAGAACTTATTATAGGGTATAATTGTCATCCGAGATAATTCTCTGAACAGTCTACAGAATGAATCTGTCCCTTTTATTATGAATGAAGCATTAGATGACAACATCATCAATGGAAACTAGTAAGTACACTCAGTACAGATACAGTGAAAATAGCAGCTATGTGTAAGTGTAGAAAATGTTTACAGATGTGTAAAATGAAAATTTATACCTGTGAAGAAATGCTTGTATTCTGAATATTTTTGTCATCAAATAAAATATCCAGGTGGACGATATAAGAGATTCAAGGGTTCTGAAACCAGTGGTGATGCATGCAACTCATTCTTCTTTTATCCCACAAAAAATGGAAGGCAGGGACACTGGAAGGAAGGTGGCAGACAAGATAAAAAGCTGATAAATTCTCTGTCTTCTAGAATTTAATAAACATTTTGAATTTAGGTTTTGGTATTGGGCAAAAGAACAGATGCTTTTCCAAAAAAAATGTAAACCTAGTCGAAGCTTTGAGATTTTGAAAAAGATTCTTCAAAATCTGGGGGTACTTTATATGAAGCCCCCCGGGGATTTTCAAAATTTTCTCAAAAACGGCTCCAAATTTTTTCTTTAAATTTCTTGTATGAACAGAGTAAAATACACTTTTTAACATGGCATAGGTCCGATTTTCACGTACTGCTCTGAATTTTCGAAAATTGTGAAAGTTTGAATTTTTTTCGGTGTCTTTCTCCAACTACAAAATTGAAGATAGAGATTTTTTCTTCAAATAAAATTTGTTCTGCATATTGAGTTCTTTAATAAAGGTCATGTAAATGTTTTTCAAAATTTTGGTAGTTTTCGTGCAATATGTGCAATTTTAAAAAATTACAAAAACAAGATTTTCTCAAAAACGGCTCCAAATTTTTTCTTTAAACTTTTGGTAGGGATAGTGGTAAATGTACTCTATCAATGACATAAAAGCCATTTTCGTCTATCGGTTGGTTTTTTAAAAAATTACAAAAATGTAAATTTGTTTACTTGTCTCTCACGTCGTTAAGATTTACATTATCGGCGATTTTTTCACATTATTATATTTGCGAGTATATATGCTTTAAATAATGTCAAGTAAAGTTTATCGAAAACACTACAGTTTTCTGTGAAAAGTAGCTTGAATTTCGGCATTTTCAGAAATGCTCAAACGCCATTTTCTCAGATATGGCTGCAAATTTTTTCTTCAAAGTTTTGTAACGGATAGTGCTAATTACACTCTTTAGTATAGCGTAAAGTTTATTTTGAGTTATTTTTTTGTTTTTTCAAAAATTACATAATTGTAATTTTTTTGAAAGATCTCTCACATCTTTAATATGCACATTACCAGCAATTTGTAAACATTATTATATTTGTGAGTGTAAGTGCTTCAAATAACTTCAAATAAAGTATTTTGAAAACTCAAACATTTTCTGTGAAAATGAGCTTCAAATTTCGCACTTTTAGTAGCGCTAAAACACCATTTTCTCTTGAACGGCTCTTCTTTTTTAAAAGAAAATTGCCATTTATGACTAGGGTTTATTGTTCTTTAATTTTCTAAAATTAATGTTTCCGTTCTACCAATAGGAAACTGAAAAATTAAGAAAATTACAAAAAAATTTACTTTTGGCGGTGATAGATGACAGCTGGTAAGAAAGAGTTTGTGGTAATTCCAAATAGCTAGCGAAGACCCAAGGAAATAGAAAACTAATACGGGAAAGTCTGTGCCATTCTGTAGCACCACTAGTTTTTTATTGATATGTTATATCTTGTTATTACCTTCAGTACAGATTTTGATATTCACTGCATAACTTGCCTAGTTTGAAAGGACCATGGTTCCAAGGGAAATTACAAACAGTTAAATGATGCTACATGTTCCCTTATGGAGGGAATTATGGGAGGGAAATATGAAAAGACAAACTGAGTCAAGTTAACATGTAGTTAATTAGTAAATAAGTAAATTCGAAACAATGCATTTTGTCGCCTGAGGTCATTAGAACCCTTTATAACGCCATTGGTGCATACATAACTACTATACAACCTTTTGTGCAGTAAATAGTGCCCTGTATTTTTCAAATCCATTTTTTGTGTGTTGTATTAAATTAATAACCATAGCAGTTGAAGTGCCCATAAATAAATGAATCAATCTATTCTTGATATATTTCAGTTTCTGTATTAACTTAATTTTCAAGTCTGAAATTGAATATTCTGACAATATCAAATTATTTGGAAACTTTCTGATACATTACTAAAATTATAAAGTGAACTTAATAGAGTTGAAAATTGGTCAGACTTTTGTCACTCAGCAGTAAATCTACGTGTTGGTTAGAAAAAAACCAACATGATAATATCAAATTAAAGGTGGTCTTCCAATGCAAAAGGGCATAACAACACATGGGTTCTTGTTCACAGAAAAAATTAAGTGGAGAAGTCAGGTTCCGGCAGTTTGAAAAAGAGCTCACACAGCTGTGTACCGAATTTTGGAAAACCTTTTCTTCATTGAAATCCTCAAAAAGGTGATTGAGATTTATAAAAGGTATATCATGGAGTATGCTGGAGTTGACTGAGCACTGTGCATAAAAGATAAGCATCTTGAAACGGTATAAAGACAAGTGACTAAAATACCTGGAGACATTGTCCAGATGACCATGGTTCTTTCGATGTCAACATTTCTTGTCAGCTCTGGAGCTTAGATGCAATGAAATGACATTGTTGAACCTTAGAAGATTCTTTATGGGTTCTACATGGCACTGTCAAGAAGAGCTATTCAACTTGAGTTGATTAGTGTGAAATCATGATAAGAAACTACAAAATGACTGACCCATGTTAGTCAGAGATTATACTTTCTATCCATCAGGGTAGTAGAGTTGTGGAATTCTGTACCTAAGGGATGTGTTGTTAGTAGGACGACTTTATTCAAGAAAAACCTGGAAGACTTTTGTCAACAAAACTTAAATACGACCGTCCACTTTTAAGCATATTTCTTGGTTATTTATTGCATTATCTTTGAAAACCAGAATATTATCTTTCTTTCTCCCTTCTTATTTAAATACTGCTTGCATTTAAATTTTATAAAATTATGTGATATGTGTAAGTTAAAAGACATGTAGTTTTGATAATTTCATTCTGTAGACGGATGACATTTTTTCAATAAAGTTATTTATTTTATGTGTGAAAAAAGGTGATGACATAGCCCTGGTCTTCCCTTTTTGTTTTGGTGGAGTAAATGCACAATAGTGGTATAATAAGTACGTACTTAGGTTGGGATAGCATTTCATATGCAAAAAAATTTATTTGAATTGAAGTCCAATCAACTAGGGCTCTAGAGTGCCCAATTCAGGAAAAACTTTTTTTCTCCAGTTCTCTGTTTGTTTTTTTAAATGCTGAATTCAAATTTGAGGTTTGTTCCCAGGATAAATGTTGGCTTCTCCAAGAAAATTGCAAAAAAACCCGTACTGTTTCGCATTTACTTCTATTTTTTTATTACATATCGACAACTATGCGCTTCATCGAAATGACCTTCGATTACAAAACTAAGGTACAAAATTCCCCCCCCCCCAAATGGGCACATTAACTTTAATTTTTCGACTTTTATTTCGGGCGGTAGAGCGCGCTGAAAATGGTGACTTTTTGGCCTTGCGACCAAAACTAGAGGGAAGCCTTCCTCCTCTCTTATCTCGCGCCGGCACTTTATAATACAGTAATCCCTCAATATTCGCGCGAGTTAGGCTCTCAAAAACCTAGCGAATGTTAAATCTCCAAATTTTAAGTCTATCATTTAATGAAGAATGTTGGGTTAGATTCTTGGATATCGAAAAACTGTTTAAAAAAGAAAGAAAAAATCTGACAATTACAGTACAACTGATTAAGCGCTACTACAAACACAATGCACAATTAACATTCCAAAATGAAGAAATAAAGCAATGCTTGAAACTTATTTCGAAGTTGAAAATGATTGGATATAGGATTTGCTAATTTTTTTGTTTCATCACCTTTCTCGCTGTTCTAATATCCAAATATGAAAGAATTCCTGCTTCTATTCTCACTTAAATTTCGATGTTATTTCCATGTTTGGATCACACTCGAATGCCAGTTCCACCAGAGCTTGTTGATCTTAGAATGCCATCAACAGTTCTGACATTGAAGTTGTTTCAGGACGCAGTTTCGCTTCCGTTACTTCATCATTACTGTCGATGAGGTTTTCTTCACTGATGATTTCCCGACGCTCCTCTATAATGAGCTCATTATAATGAGAGTTGCACAGATCCTGAATAGTTTTTCTGTTCATTTGGCCAAAACCCTTACCTCCAATTTGGCGCAACTGAATTATTTTACAATTGTGTTATTCTATAAATGTGAATTGACTTTTCATCTGTGTAATTTTGGACGAAAGTTATATTGCGAGCTCCGAGGTCTGCCGAGTTCGTTTCCCAGATGATGATGATAAAGGAAATGAAATGTGATCGCTTTCAAAGGAAATGTACGACCAAAAGACCCACTCGCGAATGTTAAAGCCGGGAGCATTTCTCTAATCGCGAATGTCGAGGGATTACTGTAGTTTCACTACGTAACTCAGGGCTGCCCAAGCAGGCGAATCGGGAGCACGGAGCCGCCTTATCACACGACAGAGGACACCGGAGCCCGAGCGTTGCGCGGCTCGCGATAACCTCAGTCTGTCAGGGTCCCTAAGTTGTCGCGAGCACTACACAGGCCGGAGAGTCAACACCCACAATTTTCAAAGCAGGATAGGAAATAAAATATCATTTTGCAGATTGCGGCATATATAGCAAATGTTTTGTTCGCAAAAAAGTGCTCTATCACGTGACGAACTTTAATTTGCAGCCAGGGCCGGAGTTGCCCTTGCGGGGATCCCGGAGCTGTCTTCGAGTGAGGACCTTCGTAAAAAAAACACGATCCGATTGCTGATGTCTGAGAAAACAGACCCCGAACCATGGCGGAAAGATAATGTCCACGCCCCGAACAATAGAGATAAAAATAATGTTTATATCAGTTAAACTATGCAGCAAGGATTACTGGCCAAATATCTCGTCGCCTTTCTCGATGTGAAGGTTTTTCGTGGACCTGTCTCACGTGGCATTTCTCACTTACGAGAACGTGAGAGATTACACGCTTTTTGATCACCTTTTTCACTACTTTTCCCTTTTTACTGTCTCGGTCTTTTGTGTGTGTGTGGAGGGGGTCTTCCGTTGCATTTTTATTAAATGTTCGGGGGGAGGGCAGCCTCTTCGTGCTTAATCCGAGCATTGCACAAATAATGCGCCCTGCTGTCTCTATGGCCGTCCATAATTGCGAAAGTGTTGCCGGTGCAGGATTTGTGTACGAATTGACCTCTCGATTCTGTTCTGTAAATGTTCGATGGGATTCATGTCGGGCGATCTGGATGGCCATATCATTCGCTTGAATAATCCGGAATGTTCTTCTAACCAATCAAGAACAATTGTGGCTCGGCGACATGGCACATTGTCGTCCGTAAAAATTCCATCTTTTTGGGGGAAAGTGAAGTCCATGAATAGCTGAAAATGGTCTCCAAGTAGCTGAATATAACCTTTTGCAGTCAATGAACGGTTCAGTTGTACCAAAGGACCCAGTCCATTCCACATAAAACCAGCACACACCATTATGGAGCCACCACCATCTTGCACAGTGCCTTTTTGACAACTTGGGTTCTGCACCACACTCTATAATCCTACCGTCAGCTCTTACTAACTGAAATCAGAACTCATCTGACCAAGCCACGGTTTTCCGAGTCGTCTAGGGTCCATCGATATTGTCACGCTTACAGGAGAAGCGCTGCAGGCGATGTTGTGCTTTTAGCTAAGGCATTTGGGTCTGTCTTCTGCTGCCATAGCTCATTAAGACCATATTTCTGTGCACTGTCGTAACGAATACGCTTGTCGTACGTCCTACATTGATTTCTGCTGTTATTTCACTATGCAAAAGCCTCTATTTTCGAGCATTAAATGAGGCCGTCGGCCACTGCGTTGTTCGTGGTGAGAGGTTATGCCTAAAATTAGGTACTCTCGGCACACTCTTGGCATTGTGGATCTCGGAATAATGAATTCTCTAACGATTTCCGAAATGGAATACCACACGCGTCTGGCGTCAACTACCATTCCGCATTCAGAGACTGTTAATTTCCGTCTTGCGATCCGGAAACCTTTTCATATGAATTACTTCAGTATAAAATGAAACCTATGCCAATGCACTGTCATTTAAACTCCAATACTACTGGTATACCTGCAGTGCCATGTTAAATATATTTTGCGGTTTTTCTAGTCGTAATACCCTTTCTCAGAACAGTTCCAGGGCTCATCGCGTTTTCGTTCCATAGAGCCTCGGCCGATTGTCCCTGGCTCTCAGCGCGCTGCCGCGGCCCAGCGGGTGCACTGAGAAATTCAACTGTCAAACGCCGGAATATTATAATTTCAACAGTTGTGCTTAGCGCTCCACACTGACGTCAGAGGCGGGATTTCGGATTTTTCATTGGGGGGGGGGGGGGGCAAATTTGGGCGCTATTGTGAACACGAAAATATTGGTTTATATGAATGTTTTTAATTAATTGTGCTGTAACTACATACACTGTTTTCAATTTTGTTAATTATTTCATTGATTATTATTGAATGTTATTCATTAGGTTAGTGGAACACAGAGGTGGCGGTCCTCATTGTTATTTGAACAGTGCGCACTGTAAATTCAACAACGCATTTTTCTCAGTGAATCATTTATCGAAATATTGAAAATGTTTATTGTTTATTGTGATAAAAAATGTTTATACATAACTGTAGGATACATATTTTGAAATCTACATTAATAAATTATTTTAATTAAAATGCAATCTTCTGTGGAAGGTGATAATATGAGCCTCCACTTTTATTTCGACTTGTGTGTGCATGTATCATTGTAAAATGTACGCATATACATGAAATTATGTCTTATAAATTTTATTGAAAACTGAACAGTTTTCTGTAAAAATGAGCTCAAATTTCCGCATTTTCAGAAACACTCAAACACTGTTTTCTCAAAAACGGCTCCAAAGTTTTTCTTCAAACTTTTTGTATGGATAATGCTAAGTGTAGTGTTTAAGATGATATAAAATTCATTTTGCTGTATTATTTGCTGTATTGCTTCTTCAAAAATTACACAAATGTAATTTTGTTGAAATTTCTCTCATGTCTTTAATATGCACATTATCGGCAATTTGTATACATTGTTGCATTTGTAAATGGCTGTGATTCACACGACTTCCAATAAAGCTTTTCGAAATCGAAATACTTTTCTGTTAAAAAGAGCTTTCCGCATTAATACATTTCGCAACGCTTAAACGCCATTTTCGTAAAAACGGCACCAAATTTTTCAACGAAAATTTTCATTTAGGACGAGGTTTTACTCTTCAATAATATTCTTAGTTTTTCGGTTCTGGCATTAGGAAACCGAAAAATTGAGCAAAGGTGAAAAAATGTTCGGGCGGCGATAGACAGTTGCTTGCGAAAGGGTGGGGCACGACCGAAAAGTCAGTCCCGACCAAAGAAACTACGAAATAAGCTACTATGAGAAAATCTGTGCCATTCTAGTGCTCCACTAGTTCCTTTTTGTTTTGGCTCTAGAATCTTCGGTGGCATCTAAAACAAAAATAGTACGAACACAAGTTGTAGTGTATGTAATTCAAGCCAGTTAAAGTTTGAGGCTCATACGCATGCTCGTATACGCACCATAGTTCGGGGCTCGTTTTTTCAACCATCGCCATATTAAAATTCTGCAAACCAAAACCAGGCTATGATAGTTCGAAATTACAGATTGAATGCATAAAAACAACGTTTAAAACATATTGAATTTCATTCGTTAAAAATCAGAATCGGTCTAAGCGAACTCAACTCTAAATTAAAAGCCAAAGACATACCTTCCAAAGCTTTTCGAACCGAGAAAACACCTCTGTTTCACATCAGCTCGCATATACAACTGAACTACAAAGCTATATTAGCAACAGAAGTTATTAAACTAGTTAAAATTGTTCCTGCTAGAATGTTTGCGATGTATGAAAAGATACCAAGGGGGCTCATATTATATAAATGGTTCATATCACCACCTTGAACTCTATCTACATCTAATAAACGGGAAATACTATTTCTTTTTGAGAGTAAAAATTTGAGTGTTATGACTAGACCTCGGAATTTTACTCAGAAAAAAATGTTTGATTTAGGCACCTAAAATGGGCAACAAAATTACGAAATTAGGCACTAAAGGGCATTAAAATCGACGTTTGAGGCACTTAAAATAAGTTACAGAATGACTAAGCCAGACAAAAAAATAGACATGAAAAAGCTGTATTTCTGGGCATATAGAAATTGTCTCAAAAGGATTAAATTAGGCAATTTTTATTATGCAGGAAAAAGTATTTTTACATTTAAGAGAGAGAGAGACTACAAGCATATTTTCTTCACATTCATAATTAGCAGTACAGTATATAATCAATATTTTCTCCAATTTTTTTTTTTCAATAAGGCTGTCTTGTCTATTAAAATAATTTTTAAGACTGAAACTTTTTACTGACAGATTTATAAGAGCAAACAAATTTAGTTACATTTCTCATGCTCACGTCTCCTGGAACTTTTTCACTCGTCCCTTCTTTCCATCCCCCAAAAAACTTGTACCACGCGACCCATTTAAACACTGAACAGTATTTTGTGATATACGCCTGTCTGAGAGTAGGCTTTTTGCCTGGCCTCTGTCGCTTTCCTCGCCTGGACTTCGCAGACGACGCGCTGCGGCGATAAGCCTCAACCTGCCAACAATGCGTCTACATCAGGTGCAATTGCCCAAGAAGTGCATAGCTGATCGGAGACGAGAGTGAACATTTTTATTATGTTGACTTGCAGGGCTTCTTTTTTTTCGGTATTTTGAGTGAAAGATTTCGGTGCGTTGTTCGATCATATTTAACATTTCGGAAAAGTTTTTGCGTTTCCGTAAAACGAATTTCAAAATTTAGCATTTAAAATACTATCGTTCTTGAAAATCACTTGTTTTAGGCAAAAACATATTAAAATAGATACCAATCACCCTTTTTAGGGAATTTTAAGCATATTAGATGCTTTCAGTACATCTATTTTCTCATGATTCGTAAACATCTGCAATTACTTTTCACACCATCCTAAAGAGGCATTTTGTCCTGAAATCAAGGTATAGTTATGACTCATGATTTTAGGCATTAAACTGCTTAATATCCGAGTAAATAACGTTTAAAAGCAATAAATAATTGAAAGAGGATTTATTAATAAGGGATATTCAAAATAACGCTGAACACTATTCCGCTCGTTTTATAATACTGAACTAAAGTTCACCAATTTATTAATGGACACTATTCGCTCAGCTTAATAAAATTATTGTTCGCTTAATTATTATTACATTCCTTCTCAAAATACAGAAACAAATAAATCTTTTATAAATCTGAAGATTTGCGAAATAATATATATATTTTTTTAATTTGTCCCAAGATTGGGGGGGGGGCAGTTGCCCCCCCCCCCCTGAATCCCACCTCTGTCTAGATAGTGGGATCAAACTAATGCAAAACAGAAGAGGGGATAGTGAATCTCCTTGAAAAAGACCCCTGTTAATCTGAATACTTATTGTTTCTACTGCTTCTTTTCCGCTGTGTATTAATGATCTGGTACTCCACGACTTCAAACTAGCCTTGCAAAGTCTAAGATGAAATCGATAGATCTCCAGAGTCTTCAAAATCCAATCGTGTGGTACACTATCAAAGGCCTTTTGGTAGTCAATCCAAGCCATGCTCAAATTACGTTTTCGTTTCTTTACATTTATTATTATTATTATTATTATTATTATTATTATTATTATTATTATTATTCCACCACATCACGACTAAAGATGATATGAGTCGGCGGAATATAAAATCTACTCCACGTTGCAACCAGCTACCTAAGGAGCAGATCCAGTGACTGTCAGTGCCTCTACAATACTTTGCGCAAAATGTGGGCTGTTCCAAATAAAGCGATTTCTTGCACTTCCCAGTATTTTGAATTACCGGGGAGTTTAGACAAGTTCTTACTCAAATTTTGCGGAACAAATCCCAGAGCTCCGATAACAATCGGTACGGCCTGTGCTTTTACGCCCCACATTCGGCTCATCTCAATTTCCAAACTCTTGTATTTAAGACGTTTCTCTGCCTCCTTGGTAAAGACGTTTTGATCGCAAGGTACAGCAACATCGACAAGTAAACACCATTTTTTCGCCAAATCCCAGATAACTATATCCGGTTTGTTTGCCACTATCGTGCGATCAGTTTGAATTTGTTGGTCGTACAATATCGTACACAATCCAACAGACGTCACCGGTTTTGGTGAGTGTTCGTACCACTTGGGGCATGTGTTTGGAACTTCGAGGGCGGTTCAGATCTGCCAGTGGAGATAGCTACACACCCTGTCATGTCTTTTCAGGTATTCGGTCTTTGCTAGGATTGAACAAGCTGAGACAATATGATCAATGGTTTCTACTTGCTCCTGTCAAATGCGGCGTTTATCATCTTGGGAAATTTTGAGAACCGCTTTATCATAATGTTTAATAATAATTATTATTATATTTCTTCTCAAAACACAGAAGCAAATAAAATCTTTTATACATAAATTTGAAGAATTGCGAAATAAAATTAAATATAATTTTTTTAAGTCCCATGATTGGGGGGGGGGGCAGTTGTCCCCCCGGAATCCCGCCTCTGACTAACGTGATTTTGTCCATAGACACCCGTGTTTCGTTTACAAGCGCAAATACCAAAACAGCCATTACCATTGTCTACGGATAGTTATTGTCAGCTGCTGACATAAGATAATAATTAAACAAATAATTCGGGTAAGGAAAGAATTTCATAAAATACCCCTGAGAAAGGTTGCGACAGTAATAATTACTGAATGTTGAATTGTCAAAAATCATAAGTATTGTTATCTAAGAGTTGTATTGCCATCAGACTACCAAAAAGTACCTAGTATTACATTTTAAAAATCTTTTTTTTTTTCTCTCACAATGCGTTCAATATTTGGCTCAAATGATGGAGCGCAACTTAACCTCAAGACATTAGTCAAGTTGTTATCTGTGAGAGAGCTTCTCAGCCTCAATATACAAATTTTCATATTAGAAAACTAGTGGTGCCACAACAGCACATACTTTCCCCCGTTATTGGAAACAGCTACGTCATATTGAAATATTGCATTTTTTTGCGCTACTAACAACTTAGCTATTATTTGAAAACGTCCAATTCAACCAAGTAGCGAGCAACTCATTGTTTCCGTTGCAGAGTTGTCAAAAATATGTGAATTCGCTTGGCTAATAATATTAATGTAATGATATATAACTAGACAGACCCCGGAACTTCATGTACTAAAAAAGTTAAAAATATGCATACAACCATGCTCTTCTAATTGGCAATATAAGTACGTAAAATAACAAGTATATGGGCGTAAAACTAAGAATATCCATTACACAAAAAGAGTTAGCAACAGTTAATATTTTTTATAGGTAATCATTTTACCCCCTAGTACAACATGCGTATAATAAAATATTCACATTAAGTGTGGAAAGTTTCCGTTTGTTTGAAGGTCGAGATTGAGATTCATTGCCGAGACCGAGGTTGAGGCAAAAAATCTCAAACGAGACTGTGAGAGGAACGGAAACTTCATACATGAAATATGAATATTTTTTCTACAACAGCATAAAAATGTAATACAAAAGTTTTGTAAACTTGTATTGGAAAAAGAAACCTGATACCCCGGACAATATAGAAATGAATTTCATAGGGCCCTGATTAGAGAAAAGTATTCTAAAACCATGCAAAAAAAAAAGACACTCTACTCATTACAAATGGTAGAGCATTTGGTGCGAAAACTAAATATTTTCATGCAAATATCAACATAAATTTGACAATTATATCTCCTTTTCATACAGCTATATCAGTCACAACAATGACGTAATTTACAGAAATTCGCGTGCGCGAAGCGGAATTCCATTATTGCATTTCCTGCATAATCGATATTCCCTGATAGCAATTTTTATTTCATATATTTCAAATAGATTTTAAATAATTTCTAAAAGAATAATGTGTACATGTGTAACAAAAGGTCGAATGTAAGAAACTAACAAAGAATTAAATACCACTTCTAACTTACAAAGCATCCAACTGTCTGAAGCGAAGTAAATTTGCAACGGCCTATTATGTTTGTCATGAAATTATAAAAAAAACTACTCGTATTTTCAAAAACTTAAGCGTGACCTTTTTTGAAGATTTTTTTTTTGATAAATACATTACATTGAGAAACTAGTGCTACTAATGACACAGACTTTCTCGTATTAGTTTTATATTTCCTTGGGTCTGGGCTCGGTATTCCACATTGCCACATACTCTTGCCAGCTGCCATCTATCGCCGCCCAAAATACATTTTTTGACATGTTCTTAATTTTTCGGGTTTCTAATGGTAGAACGGAAATATTAATTTTAGAATATTGAAGAACACTAAAACTTCGTCCTAAATAACAATTTTCTTTGAAAAATTTAGAGCCGTTTTTAAGAAAATGGCATTTAAACGCAACTGCATATTCAAAATTTTAATCTCTTTTTCACAGACAATTTTTCGAGTTTTCGAAAAACTTCAATTGAAGTCATTTTAAGAAATTTAACTCACAAATACAATAGTATTTACAAATTGCTGTAAACGTGCATATTAACGGTGTGAAAGATCTTTAAAAAAATACATTTGTGTAAACTGTGAAAAAAGAAAAAAATACCCCTTATAGAACTTTACGTCATATTAAAGAGAGCAATTAGCACTACCATTCGAAAAGTTTGAAGAAAAAATTTTGAGCCATTTATGAGAAAATGGCGTTTAAGCGTTTCTGAAAATGCGGAATTTTAAGCTAGTTTTCACAGAAAACGGTTGAGTTCTCCAGAAACTTTATATTACATTATTTAAAGCACATGTACTCATAAATATAATAATGTGAAAAATCGCCGTTAATGAAAATATTAACGACGAGTTAAAAAGTATCATTTTTTGTAAATTTTGAAAAAACAATAGCAAAAGAATAGAGCAGAATGGCGTTTATGTCATCTCATAGAGTACATTTAGTACTATCCCTACCAAAAGTTTAAAGAAAACATTTGGTGCCGTTTCTGAGAAAGTTCTTGTTTTTGTAACGTTTTTAAAATTGCACATATTGCGCGAAAACTACCAAAATTTTCAAAAAGAATGTACATGGTCTTAATGAAAGAACTCACTTTGGAGAATAAGTTTCATTTGGAGGAAAAATCTCTATCTTCAATTTTGTTGTTGTAAGAAGACTCCGAAAAAAATTGAACTTTTGCAATTTTCGAAATTTAGAGTTTTCAACCAGCATGAGGCCTGCGCCATTCTCTTCAATGACCTTCAGACTCCAACAACAAAATTCAGTCAAAATTGTTGGCGCGGTTTTTTTGAAAATTTTGAAAATGTCCCAGGGGCTTTATGTAAAGTACCCCCCCAAAAAAATTAAAAAATCTGTTTCAAATTCAAGGGGCCACGAGATCAGTCAGATCTATCGGGGAACATCAATTTTGGAGAAAATCGGCTGAACGGTTTAGTCGTTAGCGCTGTTCACAGACGGACAGACGTTTTGCCGTCAATAGATTTTTCAGTATCAAGGAGCTATAAAAGTGGATTTTGGCTGCACCACGTGTTAGTTTTTTGTTTTGTTTTTTTCTAAATTTAGCAACTGGATTTATCCACTTTTTCGTTACCAGGGTCCTGTAAAAAGAGTTTTTCTGCCGAAAATACGCCGCTTTTTCGCGCAGCATTACATAACTTTCCCTATACTATTTATATACTCCGTACATACGTACGTATATGGGAAAGTATAAATAGCTCACAAACATATATAGACCCAAATATTCTTAAAATTTGGGCAGCATGCTTGTGGAACTTAACAGTGTCCCTGGGGAATGTTTTTGTAAAAAATTAAGTACATCTTTCTTATTCTGGAATGTCTTTCAAATCTGTATCATTAAAAGATCTAATATTTCCAACTGTAAATCGGATTTACGCCGTCAACATTGAAAGTGGTAAAGCAAAAACTTTGATATCTGATTCCATATCAGAAATTTCATGAAATCTATTTTAAAATTAAAACGTTCTTCATCGGGGTATTTGTCGTACTTAGCTGCATGATTCATCGGTAATGACTCTTTAGATTGCACTCTTTAAGATGATTACAATTTTTATGACAAACCAAACATTTCATATTTTCTCCAGTGTTTGTGAAAACATAGTTCTTGCCATTTATTTTTTTAAAATTATTGGGCTCTTATTACGAGAGTCACTTGCTTCCTCTTCCACGACAACACATTTTGCAATGTCTTGTGTGAAACTGAGCCTTTTCACTTCTACCTCTCAACGATCTCGCCCCCCTCGCCAAACAGGCTTCGCTCGCTCCCGCTGCTGCTCCAGCCATCCGCTCCGGCCACTGCCGATGGCTCTTTCCTACCGAATTCCTGATGAGCCCTGAGTTAGACGATTTCAGTCCTAGTAATGGAAAATAAACCAGGGTGGACAGCAATAACACAATCCTTGAATTTGCCTTGAATATCGCGATTTTTCATTATTTTCATATTTATCGCCATGTCATCCATGATTCAACTCGGTGCATGATAAAGACGAAAGTTAAAATCGAAGTATATCTGAAAATGCCATATGTACGAGGATTTAGGATTGATGAGTTCTTGACTCGCGGGTCACACGACTTCAAACTCTACCGCATGTGCAACATGGGTATCACCCCAGACCGCTACTAGGCGAACTCTGTCCAGCCCCCCTCTAAGAATTTGATTGATTAGTGATTCCGGCCGCGTCAACTGCTAAGGCCGTTAGTCCCTGAAGTGTAGTGCATGTTTTATTCTCGGTAGGTGGTAATAGTCTTCCCCGCAAAATGATGAGGTCTGGCGCCGACCTCAGCGGGGTTTCCCCAACCAGGTATTTCCCACCAGCGGGGCACCGCCCCAATCGGGATAAGCTGTAAGCTCCCGACCAGTCTCCCGGCATGTGTTATTGTGTACTGCATGTCAGTGTGTGTGTACGTAAGGGGTGAGGATAGGACAATGAAGAGGAAGGAAAGGTCGCGCGCAGTCTGTAGTTATATACTCTCTGGTCTGTAGCCCGTGTGTTGCTCCGGCATTCGCCTGGTGTTGATCGGGGAAACCACGGAAAACTACCGATCAGAACAGCCGGCCGCGAATTCTCCTCCAGACAGCGACCGAATTTGACCTTGCTATCTAGGTAATGTCGGAAATCCTGCCATCGTCGGGACTCGAACCTAGGACCTCCCCGTTTTAAGTTTTGGGACGTCAAAGGGGGAATAATTAATTTCAGGCTGGTTGGGTTTAGGGTTTGGAAAGGAGTTGCTTGTGGTTGGCCATCTGTGTTTAGATTTCAGCTGGACAAAGCTCGTTGCTATCATTATTCTTAATTCAACTGTTTGTAAAGGAGTGGGGATAGGTATTCCGGGGCTCAAGAAAACTTGCGCTTATAATAATCCAGCGATCGATGACCCTGGAAGTTGTAAAACGTTGCCAAAAGCCCAAAGTGATAACGCACAGGGTAAACGTAAATTTTCACATTGTGTCAAAAAAATATGGTTACGTTGGCAATGTCCGGTGAATCCTTACCGTTACGTGTTATTCTGAAGTGATTGTTCTATTTCTTTATATCCTCAAACGTACAGTAGAAAATATAAACGAACATACCTGATCCTGTATTTTTACTTTCTCGCCCTTAACAAAGTACTTCTTAAGAACAGAAAGTCCTGAAATGCTGCGGGGAAAAGCGGCGAATTTTCGGCAGACAAATTCTTATTGCCGGGCCCTAGTAACAAAAAAGTGGATAAATCTAGTTGCTAAATTTAGAAAAAAAATTCTCGGAACACGTGGTGTAGCCAGAATCTGTTTTGTGGGTCCTCGATACTGAAAAATCATATCTCCGTCCGTCTGTGAACTACGCTAAACCGTTCAGACGATTTTCTTCGAACTTCATATTTCCTAATCGATCTGGCTGATGTCGCGGCCCCTTCAATTTGAAAACAATATTTCAATTTTTTTGGGATACGTACATTACGTAAAGTCCCTGGGACTTTTTCAAAAAATGGCTCCAATATTTTTGATTTTTTTATTGGATAGTGTGAAGAACGTTAAAGAGAGTGCAGGGCTCATGTTCGTTAAAAACCCTGGTTTTTCGAAATTTGCAAAAGTTCAAAATTTCGTTGGAATCTTCCTACAACTAAAATATTAAAGATACACATTTTCCCCTTAATGAAATCTATTGCTTAAAGGTAGATTTTGAAATAAGGTCATGCACAATTTTTCAAAAATCTGAGTACTTAGCTAGCATAGCATAGCTATTAACAATATCCCGAGAAAGTATGTGCTGTCATAGCGCCACTAGTAGTTTCATGCCTAAAACTTCCTCTTTAGCAGGAAAGGGCCTTACTCTCCTTTTGGCCAGAGGGCCTAAAGCCGTCTTTTTTTTTCTCCGGCTTAAAACCATTGTCGAAAACTGGTTTGAATTGGCTTAGGTTTGAATATGAAGGTCATTGCATAGTTGCCGAGATTTAAATGAAAAACTGAAAAAATGTATTAGGGTTTTTGGAAATTTCTTTGAGTAGCCAACATTTCTCAAGGGGACAAAACTCAAATTCAAATTCAGCACTAAAAATCACAGAACCAGAGAAAAAATTTTCAATAATTTTTTCCTGTACTGAATATCAATTGACAGGACCGTGTTACAGTCAAAAGTATATTGTTCTTTGTAAATTACGTATTAAAAATATTTTAGTGGAGAAGTGGTTTTAGAGGAGAATGTGTTCAGTTTCAAAATGTTTCATTAATACCAATAATCATATATTTTAATTTAAAAACAATTGTTGTTTCCATGTGCTACGAAGTCAAAAATAAATGAAATACATTCAACGCACTAAAAACACTTTAAATTTGTGTCTTTCATTTTGCTTCATTCTCTTGTGTGCTACACCAATGTAGTGAGCTTGAGACACTTTTATTATTAATAGTATAAAAGATAGGTTAGTTATGTGTGTATGTATATCATGTTTCAATGAATTAAAATTTTAAGAGAATAATTTCAATTTGCAGAATAATTTTTATTACTTTTATGACTTCTTTCTTTATGTAACAATTTTTTTTATTGAAGTAGACATTTTGAATAATCAGTTCCTTCTATTATTCGATAATAGGAGATAAGTAGGGGGGTTGACATTTTCCAGGTATAGTATTACTCATATTTTCATGGAAACCATTTTTGTAATTATTCAGAGTGATATCAACCCATTCTTATTGTTATCTTGCAATATCAGCCATAGATCTTAAAATGGGTGTTGCAAGAGATAATCTGGCAAGTCAATAATGTTGAATGCTGCTTGTGTAGAACTCAGAAAACCATTTTGACAATCAGGATGTTTCTGTAGGTTTATATATGTAAAAATTATTAACTTGAATACTGTAAGTGTTTGAGGATAGACAAATAATGTTTAGTTAGTAGAATTCAATGTAAAATGAACAAAAGCGGTGAATACACTACAAATTAAATTGTAATTATTATTATTCTTGTAGATTTGCACTGTGTCAGCTTTGTTGTTGTTGGATTTTGGAAATTGAATATATTTTTTAAACTGATATGGCACCAATGGTTTTTTTTTATCAATTTGTTCAGGAGGATCTCATTTTATAGAAGAACGAAGGAAGTCTTTGCGGCGGTGGTTAACGTTGGTAGCGCGGCATCCTGCTCTTGTTAGCGATCCAATATTGAATTTTTTTTTGACATACTCTGGACCAGATGTACAACATAAAATAAGAGAAGTTTTTCGAAGAATTCCAGATGAATTTACCACATCTGAGTTAGCTGAAAAAGCCAAGGCAAGTAATTTCCTATTTTAATATTATATTTTAATTTAAAAGTACTGTGTTTTGGAAAATAAATCTTGAAATAGAAATTGCTAATGCTATTTTTACTCACTTTTTGAAGTTTTGGAAAGGAATTTTGTAATTCTTCCAGACAGATAGGTTATGCCACACACTGTAAAACTGTCCAAAATACACATATGGACATGGATCATGTTGTAATATCACCCTCTACTGATATGAATATCACCTCAAAAATACCTTCACCATCTGACTCATCCACTCAAATTGAAGAAGCTATTCACACAAAAGACAGTGAAGACAACCCTTCGAAGAAAGAGCTTGAGGCCAATAATAATGCCCTTATATTAACCCAACCTCAATCTGTTGACTTCCCTGCTCTTCAAACCTCACAATCATACAACCCCAACTCCATAAATAATTTGATTAAGAAACGACCTATATCCTTATCATCAACAACCTCAGACCCACCTATTGAACCCTCATCAGAACCTGATAAACACTTCAATAATGATCTCACTGCAAAAGAAAAAGAGAAGAATTATAAAAAGTCAAGACTAGAAAGTAGTAATATTGAAGAATCTGAAAAACTGGACACACAACTGGCCCCTCTCAAGGAAATATTAATGGACCCAAACAACAAATATCCTTTAAATTTCATTAAAATGAAGAGTTTTCTTGAAAAAACAAAAAACAGTACTGAGGTAATTGAAATAGCTCTGGAATTTACCCCTGATGTAACTCAAATGATCCAAATGTTAGAAAGAACATATCCAAAATTAAAGGATAAAAATATGAAGAGAAGATTTACAAATCTAAAAAAGAAATTAAATAAACACATTAAAAGCAACGAATCAGAGTACTCTAGTGATACAAGTTAAAGTATTTCATCCCCTTAAATTAAATATTAACCAACAATGGTTGAAAGCATATTACAATGGAACATCAATGGATTTAGGCCTCAAAGAGAAAATCTGTTAATTCTGATTAACAAATATAATCCAGACGTAATATGCTTGCAGGAAACTAATAATTCAGAAAAAGTGATACCACAATTAAAAAAATTATTCTGTACACCTAAAAAACAGAAATAATCCAAGAATATCCAGTGGAGGCATAGTAGCTATATATATAAAATCCCTTCTTCAAGCAGATGAAATTCAAATAAACACCAATATTGAATGTATAGCAGTCAAAATTAACATGGGAAGAACATATTTGAGTATTTGTAATATCTACCTCCCGAATAGTTATAATTTTACAGAAAATGAAATATTAAAAATCTTAGATCAGCTACCTAAACCCTTTATTATGGTAGGTGATTTTAATAGTCACAGCCTAATGTGGGGATCTTATAAAGAAGACAGTAGAGGCAAGATTATTAAAAAAATATTAGAAGACCCAAATATATTGATACTTAACAAAAATCAATTCACTCACCTTAATAATACACACAAAAGGTTCAGTGCTATTGATCTAACTATATGTTCATCTTCTATTGCTTCTAAATGGGACTGGAGCACTACAGAAGACTTACATGGAAGTGACCATTTTCCCATTCTCATATCTTACCTCAATAATACCTCAGTGTCTGCTTGCACTAACTATCCTCCTAGATGGAACTTCCAAGAAGCTAACTTTGACAGATACAAAGAAATATTATCAACAAAAATAAATGAAATTAATATGTTAGAAGAAAATTCCTCAATTTCCCTCAATAAAAAAATTGAGAAACTGACTGATATCATCAAAACAGCTGATGAAACAATTCCAAAATCTTCAGGAAAACCAATAAGGAAGAAACTACCTTGGTGGAATGAAGACTGCAAAAATGCTCATAAATTATACAGACACTCATTCAATAAATACAAGAGGCATCCAACCATAGAAAATCATATTGAATATAAAAGAACACGAGCAAAAGCAAGACGAATATACAAAGAAAATAAAAGGCAGTGTTGGATTGACTTCATCTCATCTATAAATTGCTTCTCTAACCCAGCAGACAATTGGAAAAAAATCAAAGCTATAAATGGTTGCTACAAGCAGAACTTTCAACCTAAATTTATGGTACACGACGACCGAATTACCTCTTCTAACGAAGAAATTGCAAACATTCTAGCTTCCACATTTGCTAATAATTCAAGTGACAGTAACAATGAATTCCAAATATACAAATCTAACTCGAATTTAACAATGGATAGAATTATTCAACAAAATACCTCAAGTAATTCTACATTAAATTATCCCGTACAAGTACAAGAAGTTGAGACTGTGCTATCTCGTACTAGAAATTCAAGCCCAGGACCAGATGGAATATACAATGTTTTTCTTAAAGAATTGCCGACAAATGCTATTGAATATCTAACTTGACTCTTCAATGAAATAATAACCACTGGAGAATTTCCTGACAAATGGAGGGAATCTATAGTTATCCCGATTCTTAAACCTAACAAAGATCCAACCAACCCAAATAATTACAGACCTATTTCCCTAACGTCCACCCTCTGCAAATTACTGGAAAAAATTGTCAGTAGACGACTTAATTGGTACCTCCAATATTATAATAACATTTCACCATTCCAAAGTGGTTTCAGACGAAACCGTTCTACAACTGACCATCTAGTAAACATCCATAGTGACATTTGTGATGCCTTTATAACAGACCAACATCTTGTGACTGTTAGTTTAGATGTGGAAAAGGCTTATGACATGGTATGGAGAGATCGAATCATCAAAATTCTCCACGAAATGGGGATAGATGGCCAAATACTAATTTTCATAACCCAGTTCATGAAGAATAGATCTTTACAAGTTAAATTCAATAATATTTTATCGAACAAATATACAATAAATAACGGAGTGCCTCAAGGATCTGTGCTTAGTGTACTACTATTCTTGATTGCCATAAATGATATCACGAACCACATCCATCGACCAGTGAAAGTATATTTGTTTGCAGATGATATCACTATAACATTAAGTGGAAAAAATATTAAAACATCTCAAGAACTGCTCCAAATCACTTTAAATGAACTTCAAGATTGGTTACCAATACGACAGGTTTCAAGATCTCAAAAACCAAATATGAATGTATAGTCTTCAATAAAAGGGGTAATTTATCTGATCAGCTAAAACTTACTATAGGACCACAACAACTTAAATGTTCTAGCCTAATCAAAATCCTAGGAATATTATTCGATAGTAAACTAACATGGATACCTCATATTAAGAAATTAAAAGCTGAATGTCTTCAAAGAATGAATATAATAAAAGCCATCTCATCAGCATCGTGGGGTGCCGACAGAAATGTTATACTTTCAACATATAAAGCCCTCATTCGTTCTAAGATAGACTATGGAGCAATTATTTACCAGTCAGCTAAGCCAACAATATTAAATAGTCTTAATCCGGTCCACTCAGCCGGGTTAAGATTTGCTATTGGCGCATATCGAACGAGTCCAATTTCGAGTATTCTTGTGGAATCCAATGAAGAACCTCTTCGTATCAGAAGAAGAAAACTATGTTTTTCATACGCCAGTAAAATGTCATCCACTCCTAATAATCCTGCTTATAAGAATGTTTTCTCCAGAAAATATTACGATAAGTACACACAAAAAAAGTATGCTCCGAAACCAGTTTATTATCTCCTGAACCAGTATCTTGAAGAAATTCACTTCACATTTCCTACTGTTCGAACTACCATGATTAAAAAAAGACCTCCATGGATTCCTTCCCTAATAAATATCAACATCAGCCTTAACGATCTTCCAAAAAAGGAAACTAATACGTTAATTTACCAGGCTTACTTCAACGAAATCTATAACAAATACACTGGATATACACACATCTTCATCGATGGCTCCCGTAAAGAGATCGGAGCTGGCTGTGCTGTACAAATCAAAGAGACACTATTACAAACAAGGCTAAATGATTATTGCTCTATTTTTTATTGTGAAGCATACGCCATTCTTCTCGCCTTAAAATATATTCAAGAACAAACCGAAGACAAATTTGTTATATTTACAGACTCCAAAAGTGTGCTAGTAAGTTTAAGTAATTCTGAAAACCAGGAACCTATAGTAAATGAAATAGCTGACTTATATTATGACCTATTACACATCAACAAGGAAATAATTTTCATTTGGATACCATCGCACCGAGGTATTGCCGGTAATGTATTAGTTGATGAAGCAGCAAAAGACTCTATTAATTCACTTTTGGAAGAGCACCCAGTTTCCCACAACGACATAAAAAAAGAACTTCATCAAAGAAACAAGGATCTTTGGAATACTGAATGGACAAGATCACCAAACTCACTACATCAGATCAGGAAGAGTATCTTCGATGACCAACTCCCTTACCTTCACGAGAGAAAATATCAAACTGTGCTCACCCGTTTAAGAATTGGCCATTCCAAACTTACCCATCAGCATCTACTAACAAAAGAAATGCAAAAAAATTGTGACCAATGTCAATCTGCCCTTACTATACCACACATATTACTGTTCTGTTCCATTTACACAGATATTCGCAAAAAAATATGCAATACCTCTCACTCTCCCTGAAATCCTTAACAACAAATACCACATTCAAAATGTCATTAAATTTTTAAAGGAAATTAACCTTATCAATAAACTGTAAGAAACCAAAAATCTGTTAAACACCAATATTGTCACAATGTTATATCAAATAATGTATTAGTAATGCCCAACATGTATTTTGATGATTTATGTGATGACTTATATTGATGATTTTTGATGATTATGTGTTGATTTTATTTGATGACTTATATTGACAAATTATGTATTTGTGATTTAATCTTGAATTTTGTTGTATGCTCTCATGTACATTGTATATACTGTATTTTGAATGTGGTCGCTAATGACCTAGCAGTTCATGCGACCTTTTAAATAAAGCATAATTAAAAAAATAAAAAAAAATGAAAAAAAAAGTTGTAATGCATTGCCAAATTAAACAATTAAAAGTTAGTACACAAATTTAATTTAAAAGTAAAATCTTTTCTGCTGCACAGCTGTTTCTATATAGTCGGAGACTATACTGATCATCGAAAAGAAACATAATATTTATTATAAAAAAACAATGATATGTAATGAATTAGTTTAGATTTGTATTGTATAATTTTAAAAAAAAGACTTAAAATGCCTGTAACAATTACTGTACTTCAGCTTCCAGTTCAATGACCCTCATCTTGATCAGGTTTTTGTCCAGTTTCCCTGATCCATTAAGCAAATGCTGAGATGGACCCTTGTTTTGCTTTTGGACATAAATGTAGCTTCACTATGAGCACGCTTTGTTGAGTCCTCCTTTTGTTTGTAGTGGTAGCAGTAGAACTGAGGGTGAATTACCATTTTGTTAGCATTGCAGAAAAATCGAATCTGCATTTCATTTACCATTGCAAATAAGTTTTCTACAACTCGGGAATGAAAATGTCTAGTTTTTCAAATGTTGCTAATCTCACACTTTTTAAAATTTTATTAATATTATTATTATTATTATTTATAATTATTGTTATAATTTTATCTTTTAACTTTTATTCATCTTTGAACTCTTTATAATTAAATTGTTCTGGAAGGTATTCTGGAACTCAAGAAAACATGTGCAGATGGTCTTTCATCTCCCCCATGTCAGATACAGTTTTTACTGTTTTTTGACTAAATAAATCAAACTAATTCTTTGCCAGAAATCTTGAGTCAATCAAAAGCTGCACAGCTATTATGAAAATAATAAATAACACTTGACTGTTGTATTCAGTTCATTACACCTTTACCATCCTCTTTCCAACAAAACTGAAGAAATTTAATTATCTTTGGATTTTAAATTATTGCAGAAAAGACAATGTAATACATTTGATTGAACTAATTTCACATTATGCATTTACATTTATTATGTTACGTATTATAATATTGCAAGGATGTGCTAATTTCCACTTGGGCAATTTATTAAAAATTATCTTATAATGAAATTAGGAGCTGGTTCCTCCAGAAACCGTCACCGAATTTGCTAACAGTCGTGAGCAGATACGAATTATTTTGAGTGGAGTATCTCGGCTGAAACAAATTGTAGATCTTCTGGCGGAGGGGTCACACGGGTTAGTATTCTCATTTTTTTAAGGGTTTTAAGTTTGAATAGTTTGAATTCTTTAGGAAGAATCCTTGAGAAATTAAGCTCTTTGATTTCTGTAAATTCATTCACAAACAATGTTAACATATTTTTTAATTTCATGGAAATGATTGATAATCAAATTATGCATACAAATAGGTGTAATGGTAACAAAAATGTACGTAAACGGTACAGGGGGAAAAAACATTCAGAGTTCACGCTTCAGCATTTCACAGACATTGAATTCAAAATTTTAATGCGCTATACAATGAAGTGAAAAATGTTTCTTTTCTTTCACAATTTTTTGTAGACTATGATCATTCTTTGTGTTTCGAAGTGCTAGAATGTACTACATGATCCCTACAAAAATGTAATGTCAAAATCTAAATTTTCATTAAAAGTGGACATGAATAATTTTTCACCTGTAACCCTCTTATATGAAAAATATTAAAAATAACTTTTATCTGACTGGGTTTTTATATTAGATGTAGAAATTTTTTTTATTTAAAATACCTATTTAAGAAATCATAAATTTTTTTTGTTTTGTTTTAATTTAAGCTATGCAGCTTACATGGCAGATCTTGGCTCGCAGCTGACAACTCTTGCCTGTGAACCATATGGCTCTTCTTTATGGAACACTGGTGGAAATAAAGTTTGGGCTGAAATGAAGAAAGGCTTCCATATCATATCAAAGTAAATTACTTCTTTTAGATACAACATGTTGATTGAATTTAATTTTAATTGAATAAAATTTTTTGTTTGCCTCTTCCAAACCCTAGAGAGTTTGGCCTCCTATCCAGCAAAGCTTTGCAGCAAGCAGCACGGGAAGAAGAGGAAGTATGTGAAAAATTGAACCTCCTCCTTGATATTTTGGTTGCATATCGTGAACTTTGTGACAGACATGAAAAAGGAGTCCAACAGGATCATACAAAAGCTTTATCAAAGATGTTAATGCTGAAGAAAAGGCAAATGCAAGGAGTCGTCAGAAATACTGATGTGAGTAATTACTCTGAAAGCTTTTGTTGTATTTTGTTTGTTTATTTTTTAACTAAAATGGAAATAGCATATGAATATTTAAATTTCAGGAAGCGACAAGTAATAGTGATTACGAAATAGGTTTATTGTAAAAATAACTGCTATATTGTTTCTTGGGACGGAAAAAACAACTAGTGGTGCTACAGAATGGCACAGAATTCCCCATATTAGTTTTCTATTTCCTTTGGTCATGGCTAGCTATTCTGCCTTGCCACATATTCTTGGCAGCTGCCATTATCGCCATCTAAAGTACTTTGTTTTGACATTTTCTTAATTGTTCAGTTTTCTAATACTACAACGGAAATATTGTTTTATGAATATTAAAGAAGAGTAAAACCTGATCCTAAATGCCTATTTTCTTTGAAAAATTTGGAGCCGTTTTTAAGAAAATTGTGTTTAAGCGCTGTAAATTCAAAATTTGAAGCTCTATCTCACAGAAAATTTTTGAGTTTTTGAAAAACTTCATTTGAAGTCATATGGAGTACACATACAACTCACAAATATAATAGTGTTTATAAATAGCTGGAAATGTGCAAATTAATGATTCCTGAAATAATATAAATAATTCCTTTTTTTGTTTGAGTCTTATACTAAAATATAAAAATATTAACTAATTATTTTTTCAACGTAAATAAATTTAAGTTTTTAGAGATAAATTGTTACAATAAATGGAAATATTTTTCATCAATTTTTTAGTTTCTCACACTGACTTCATATGAAGAGAAAGTTATGTATTCGTGATCCAGAAAACTGCCAATTTTCAGCAGAAAAACTCTTATTGCCGGGCCCTGGTAAAGAAAAGGTGGATAAATTCTGTTGCTATATGTAGTAAATTACACCCTTTAACATGCGGTGCAGCCAGAATCCTGTTTTGTGGGTCCTTGATACCAAAACATCGATTGACAGCAAAATGTCTATCTGTTGGTCCATGGTCAATGCTAGTGCCTAAACCATACAGCTGATGTTTTCCTAAATTGATCTTCTTGTATCAATGGGAACGAAATCGAGGTTTTGGGAGTTTCAACTGGATATTTTGATTTTTGAGAGTACTTACATGAAGCCTCAAATTTTTCTCAAAAATGGCATCAAATTTTTTTATTAAACTTTGTTCTCAGGTCGCATTAAAAAACAGTTAAGAGAATGGTGCAGGTCTCATGTTCGTTGAAACCCCTGATTTTTCGAAAATTGCAAAAGTTCAATTTTGTGGGGAATCTTCCTTCAACCACAATAATATTGAAGATACATTTTTTTCCTCAATGAAATCTGTTTCTTAAAGACAGATGTTCAATTTTTCGAAAATAAGAGTAGTTTTTGTGTAATTTTGTATGAAATACAGACAAGTAAGAAAAATTAATAATTTTTTCCTCCAAAACCACTCCAAATTTTTTCTTTAAATTTTCTCCTCATATGTAATACAAAATGGTAAAAAATTTGTTGTTAAAGCCTCCATTTTTTATTTAATTGAAAAAAGTCAACATTTCAAAATTAGGAAATTGAAGATGGAGATTTTTGCTGTAGACAAAGTCTGAACTAAAAAACACTTCTTTAAGAAGGGTCATGTGTAGTTTTTTTGAAAAACGAGTAGTTTGAGTGTCATTTGGGGTTGAAATTAAAGCAATTTATAAAATAAAATTTTTTCAAAAATCCTCTAAATTTTTTCCATAGATAGAAGAAAGGACGCTTAAAAGAATGGCATGGGTCTCATTTTTGTTGAACTCTCTAATTTTTCGTAAATTGCAAATTTAGAAATAATGCAAGAAAGTTGAACACTACTAGTTTGAATCTGTAAGATTACATAGAAAAAATAATTCATATGTAGAGTATTCTAGAATCAGTTTAAATTGGCACAGTAGACTCTCACCCATATGTCATTCCGTGATTGTTGTGTATGGCTTGTGATAAAAAATGTTCTCACCTATGCATCATTCCTTCACTCATAACTTATACTCTTATTTAACTATAACTTATTATCTTATTGTTAAGGGCAGTCAGCATCGCCAACTAATTTCGACATTAATTATCATAGATGTTAAAATACAATGCAAATAAAATTAATACTTTTTTTTACTGTACTCTAATTTATTTTCACTTTTTGCATTTACAAGCGGGGGGGGGGTGAGAGGGGATGGTCGGGCATGCTTTATTTGTGCGTTACAAGGGAGAGAGGAGTATTCAAAATACTCCAAATTTGTCTTATGTAATTTATGGATGACCTCTTAATTATAATATTAATTATTATGATTATTATAATTAATTATTGTGATTATTATTATTAGGTATTACCAAAATTTTCCCTTCACAAGTGATTTCACCTTCATTTCTGCAGCTACAGATTTGTTTACAATTCAATCCATTCCTCAACATACACACTCATTTGTTGTAACATTTTTGATAATATTAATTGTGCTCACATAATTTTTTAGTTGCTATGGTGACAAAGTTTTTTTTTTGCAAACCTTTAAGAACCCTTTTCAAACCCTTTTTCAAAATAATGAAATTTCGTGTAATGTTGAGTTATATCGTTACAAGAGGGAGTGAAATGTTAGTGGGTTAGTGGAATATAATAACATTATATAACTATTAGCTATATAAGAAACTATGTGATAATGTAGCACCACTAGATTTTGTTTTTAGATGTCTTCCTGTATTTAGAATAAATACAATGATTTCTTATTTTGAGTTTGCTTTTCAGGCGGAGTCTGTACAACAGTTAGAAAGTAAAATGATGGAACAAGAAGCAATTATTGCAAATGTGGAGCTTCGAAATGCATTTTTCTTTGCATTGCTTACATGTGGAAACACAGTTAGTACATGCATACTTGGAGATCCTTGCATCTGTATTGAATACATTAGTTGCAGTTCAAGCACAAGGACACACTGAGGTACTGGTGATAACCTATACTACAGAAGTAGGATGAAATTTAAAAGACTCCACAATGAAATACTAACTCTTAAGTTCATTAATGGGGTGAAATCACTATTGGCAAAGAGTTGTGAAATTTGGTGAGCATAGATAACTGAATTACTGGCAATCGTAGATCTTGTGAAATCTGTGATAGGGAATGAATTTTAAGTTGGACTCAAATGCACTGTTAGATCAAGGGCTTGGAACAGTTGATAAATGTTGAGTGATGTAATGGATAGTCCAGGGAAGGCAATAGAATAATAGCATCAAGGACTTCACTGCCTATCTAGAGTTTTCTAAACCTGATATTATCCTAGAGTTTTGAAACAATGCTTTCATATAATTTGGTGAACTTCTGAAATACCACACCTTAAATTTCCAATTTGACATTTGGAAAGTTTGTAAATTAAAGAGGTCTCTAAATCTGTTAGGTGTGTTGTTTTGTTGGTGTGTTGTTGTCGTTGTTTGTTTTTTTTTCCCCTCCCTAATATAATTTAAAACTCCAGTCCCTCTGAGGAATTTGTGTATAAAAAACAATTTAGTCGAAGGATTTCATAGATGCATCCAATTTTTCTGTCTTGTATTTCATTTCATCAGTTTTTGCTTAAACATTTCACCAATGACTCTTGTTTTACCATTCATCCATCATGGCCGCAATGATGAGATAGTCCAGAGGATCAATGGGATTAAGAATTATCGACAAGACTCTCAAGCTACCTGCTTATGTATTAATAATGTGCTTATAAAAATGTAAAGAATCTGTAATGAATGTAGTTTCTAAAAAATTAACCATTCACATGTAAAAAAATTCAAATTGCTAAATAAATATTAATTTAAAATGGATGACTGATGTATTGTTGTCAAAGCTTAAGGTTTTGTTTTGCTTTCTTATCCTTGCAAGACATTGAGGAAGAGTAAATGGAATTAATAGTTTTAGACAGTACTGTAATGAATGTACTTAATGAAGATCAAGGGGACAAAAGAAGTGCAAATTTGCACAAATATTATATAATGATGTTAATTAACCAATATGTTGGTTAAATATTGTATAATAAATAGACATCGGATGTTTAGAAAAATGCTTATTTTTTTCTAGCTTATTTAAAGGCTGGTAATATATGTGCACGAATCATGACAAATGATAACATATGACCAAGTTTTATAATGCTTATTTTTGCTTATTTTAGCATAAATGCCTTTTTTTGCATAAATGCCTTTTCTTTAGAATTATTGCACGTTTTTCCTTTTTATTTATTATTTTTATAAACAATGTTAGGATATCAGAAAATCGGCCATGGTCCAACCTGACCATTAATTACAAAACTTTCATTTCACATATTTGTATTTTGAAATACGAGAGAATTCCTGTAAGTATACCAACATATTTTTCTGAATTTCCCTATTTCATAAATACTACCCGTTTTGGAAAAAATGGTCGATTGACAGTACACTGAGGACACCTTTTGGGTGGAAAAAAATGTAAATTCCCAGAAGGTTTCAGTGTTGCTAATTTTGGACTTCTAAAATATATGCCAGACACATCAGTAGATGTTCAGACATCCTTCTCTGTATTCAAACTGATTTTGTCTCCCAATTGTTGCAGATTTGAAAGTGCGCTCCTTGAAAAGTTACTGGTAATATATTGCCATGGAAACTATTAAGAATAAAATGTAGAAGAGCTGTAAATCTTCATGGAATCTTACAAATAATTTTTAATTTTATTGTGAATGTAATTTATGACGGTGCCTTTTTTCTCCTTATTCTTGACATTTTCAGTGCCTTTTTAGGCGCCTAAAAGGCGATTTTTTAGTGCCTAAACATCCAATGTCTAATGATAAACATTGTTGCTTTCGAAATGGTAGAATATAATTACAATGTCTTTTAAATTAACTTTATTAGGAAGGACATTTAATATGTTTTCTACCCAAGTATGAATGTGAAATTTATGGAAAAATCTCACCTCATAATTTTTCAGCATAGTACACAACTTCTACAACTTTGTTCGTTTAGCATCCAGTGATGTTATACCTTGAGGATAGAGAGAAACATCTTTAATGTCAGATATCCCTTTACAGCTTCATTGTTGGGAAGTGGTCACTGACACAGAAGTTTTTTCAGTTTCTGAACCAGAATGTGGTTACTAAGAGCCAGATTTGGGCTTAAGGCAGATGTGGGTTAAGTTAAGTTGTATGAATAGCAGCCTGTTATATGCATGACTTAAGAGCCAACCTACAACTTCCCTGGGAGTTTCTTTCCATGTAAAGCCATTTTTGTGAAACCATAAATTACCAGTTTTGGTTATTTTGTATGGCATGAATTCTGTAAGTATACACCTTCTGTGACCCTAAAAACTGTTGTCATGATTTTTCTGGCTGACTTTTGCTTGTAAAAGTTTCTTGAAATTTCATTTTCTTGCATGGATTCAGGATGATGGTAAACCCATGTTTCATCCTCTGTTATAATTTATAATTTGTGAGGAAAAGTTATCTGGGTTTTCAAGCAAATCTAAATTCTTACCCTTATTGCTGGCAAAATGCTTTCTCTTTAAGACTCACTATTTGTGGCACCCATGGGGAACTGACTTTTGGCAAACAGTTGAGAATGTGAACCACACAAGCTGAAATACCCATTTTAACTATAACATTGACCTTGATAAATTATCTTGAAAATTATGGTTTCTATTTTTGAGCTTGTTTGAAGATGCTTCCATACCCCAAACAAGGAATAAATCTAATTTATTCATTGCCGCACTTTAACTCCTGGGTCCAAAATTTAACTTCATTGAAAGAAGATTCATTACAGTATTTGCTTCCAGGTCACAAAGTCCACAACAGAACATGGAGTCTAAAAATTAGTTCAGTACAAAAATGTCCAAAACCAATGAGTTCTATAAAAAGAGTCCAAAACTAAGTGTCCAGTAAATTCAAGCTCTGAAAGAAATATGTTCAAACACCAAAGAATCCATTCTTAATTGCAGGAATAAGAGATAGACAGATTTATCTTAACAAGATATTATTAATATCAAGGAAACCACACGAATGACTTCAAATACATGTATTGAAATCTGACTAGACATGACATCTCAACAAAACAATGTTTACACCACTACCATCACCCAACAACAACAACATTTTGTCAAACAAGTTTACATTTATTATTATCATTGACGGAGTGCAGATTGGAGAAAATTGTATTGTAGATGTGTTGAACAATAAATATATATTGTAATTCTTACATGATTACTTATACATTACTAACAACTGTGATGGAGGATGGAGCAAGTAATCGTATACTTGAAATAGATGTTCCTTGTATTGCAGTTGATAGCAGATGGTCTTGTTTAGAAATGATATTCTATATTATCATATTTATGAAGATTTTGGAAATACGACGAGAAAATGAAATTATACAGTTCAAGGTGGTCCCATTAGTTCAAGATACCATGGCAATAAAATTAAACACAAATCAATGAAGGAAATAGTGTGGTAGAACATTTCCTACCAAGATAATTCTGTAAACTAGTACCACTATTATATCAACTTAACTAATTAACACCCTACGAAACTGTTCAATAACCTTTTAATGTTTTTTGTTATTTCTACCATCAACACAAACTTGGAACAAAGAAAAATACATATACTCACAAAAATATTTTAAATGATGAAAATCTGGTGTAGTCAAGTGAATACTATGAGCAGATCAGTGATGAAAATCTCTAAAGCATGGTCTTTTAATGCATAATGTTTTTTGGCATTTCTCACAATTTTTATGACAGACAACACATTTGAATGGATTCATGTTTTTCAGAATTATGCCCAATATTTTGACCTGTTAAACTTTCTACTATAGATGATGATGGGCAATTTCTTGTGACCTATTGATGCTTCCTTGCTACATTCCTCTTGAGAGAGAGTTAGGACAAGTTGTCTCTTTCCTCTATTTCAGGGCTGTCCAATTTTGAAGGGCTTATGGGCCACATATAAAATTCTAGTTATGCTGTGGGCCGCACTGTAATTTAAGATGGTTTTTACCCTATTTACTGAGATTATACTGAAACAAATATATATTAATACAACTTATATTCAACATAATTAATGATTAATGTACAAACAATGAGAGAATTAATATATCTTTAAATAAAAATAAGATGAATTGTGCAATTGTATTGTATTTGTTTGGTACAATACAATTTTTCAAAGCAGTCTGGCCGCACAAAAAGATCCGGCAGGCTGCAAGTTGGAAAGCCCTGCTCTAGTCAATTCATACTTCCTACATTCAACATGCATTAGTTCCAGTCAAATTTACCAACTACTGTACCTTTTTTTGACCTCTGATTTACATATGGTTCATACTTATAGATTGATTCATTTTGCCTATTCCGCCCATTTCTTTATTATACTTTTGAAACATGTATTTCTTTATTGTAAATTTTATCATTTGATCTCGTAGCAAGTGTGTCATCCCAAAATGAATATTCCACTTTATTTCGAGAAAAGTGTCTTGAAATAGAATTAGCTACAATTTGTACACCAATCTTCATCTATACTCTAGTATACGTGCTTTCTTGACAGTCTGTGCTCTCAAGTCATTTTATGTTGAGTTGTTTGAGAATGTTTATTTGTTTTTCTGATGTGCCACTTTGAACAATCAAATCAACAAATTTGTCGTCAAAAATTGTTTAAAAAAAAAAACTAAACTGGAATAAAGTTTTTAAGAGCATTAGTTGTTGAACTGTGCTTATTTTGAATGATTTCATGAATTGTGAGTAAATTATCAACATTTTTCTCCACATTAGAACGTTAGCAATAGTTGGGGATCACGTTTCAGCGGATGTCAGTGTTGCAAGTGGCTAATTGACAACACTTTTCCAGTCAGATTAGTCTTCTGCATGCCAAGAAACAACTTTCACAGAAAATGGAATGTCTTTTGGAAATCATTACCTTTTCCCTCTTCCTCATTGATTGTAGCATCAAGATCAGATGGATATAATTAGAGCTCTCAATAGAATGTTCAAGTCATTATCATTCTAGTTTGTAATGGAACTTACAGCATATTCGAGACAGCAATAGTTATCATGCAATAAAACATACTGAAGAGCTATTATAATACAGTCGGTTCTGAAAGCATTAGTAAACTATTAAACGTATTCACCAGATGTACCTGCTGGATTACAGTGTGAAACAAATGCTTATGCATTTCCATTTCATTCAAAATAGAAACTTGCATAGTAGCGTATTCCAAACACTTTGAGTATCTTTAACCTAACTATATGTGTATAATCAAATTGTTACACAAAGAGTCAGAAATGCAAAAATTCAAATGTCACCCGCTCAGTGAATATGCCACTCATGAAGTCTGTATAGAATATTACTATTTGACTTGTGTAACTGTAAAAATTTCGACATTATCCTACCTACAATCTGTTACCAAAAAATGTTAAAAGGTTTGTGTATTAACACCTAATAAATTAGCCTGTTTCCATTATAGTTTTTTATTCTGATTTTATATATGAATTGGACATTCTGATAATAAACATTGTCGACATTTCTTTCAAATTACAGATTTCTTCTCATCTCTTGGAGCATTTATGCATTTTGGACATTACAATTTTTACCAATTTTTTAATGGATGTTTTGGACCTTGCTACTTCACTTCCTTTGAATGGAATTTTATCACTGAGCAAAGGCCCAAATCTCTAATTTTCTCTGTTGATCAGCATGGCACTGCACTTGCTATTTGCTCACATCCAATTTACATGTGCTCACTTGGCTTTCCAACAATGATATAAGATAGCCAAGTTAGATAACTTATATGAAGCTCCGAGTATTGTAACAAATATAAATTCAAGAATAAAAATAAAGCAGGCATAGAAAAATGTCGCTTAAGGGATTGATGTTTTATTATTTTTTTGTCAATTCTGTAACTAAAAATACTTTTGAAACAATAGTATACGAAAACAGATGAAAATTTTGTCCTTCCAAGGGATTGTTAAATGTTTGTATATTTGGAAGAATGATGAAATAAGCATAAGATTATTTGACACTTCTTGTTTTCAAGTTAAACATATGTTGTGTTTTCAAGATTTGTCAAACTGTTGTTTTCTTCTATCAAAATTGAAATAGTTGTTACTTACTATTGTTTTATGTGTCTTTGTGGGATGAAAAGTAATATTGAGTAATTTATTATCATTTTTCCAGATGAATATTCTGTAGTTTTTTCATCTCCTTTAGAACACTATCTTTGTTGCTTATTGTTTATGATTAACTTCCAATCAAATGTAGTTGTTGTTTTTTTTTATTAATTTTTATAAAATAATTTTCTGTAGTATCTTGTTTACTTTTAGGATGGATGCAATTGAAATGTTTTCCTTTTATCACAAAGCAACAAGAAATACTGTTAATAATTTATACAAGATTACTACATAAAATGTTCCTCTTTTGGTTGCCGTTCTTAAATGTAATATATTAATTAAAACTTGTTTCTAGTTTGAACTAACTAGCAGACAGTAGTATTAAAAATATTACTTTTTTTGTTTTTTTAACTCCCTTTGCATTACTTCTTGCATGACTTCTGGCCCTTTTTTCTGCCTTAAATATATAATTTTATTTGTTAATGTAGTTGCATCTAATTTATTTATATTATCTTCTTCCAGTTGGCAGATGTCTGGAGACTTATTCAACCCACAGTTCTGAAATGTCTTCCTGAAAAAAAGTGATAATATAGAATGAAACTTGAACAGCATGAAAGAGTACACTGATATTATGTTAACTTTCATGCGATTCAGGTTTCATTTTATTAGGCAGTTGATTTCTCCGTTTCTTGATATTATTTTGTCATCGTAAATAATTCTCTTGAAAATGTTACTTTCCAATGGAAGAAATTAATACTTGTAGTGTGAACTATCGTTGCATAGTTATATGTAGATAATTTCTGTAAATAATGCATGTAAGTTTATTGTAGTTTGTCTTATATTGTAGATTTGTATATTAGAAGACAAGTTACATACTTGTTAAGGATTTACATATTTCTGTAGTTGTAATATTGTTATCTTTTTGAAGCTGTATTTTGCATGTTAAAAAAATAGAAATACATTTATATTGGAGTTAGTTTTTGTGTTATTATTTGATATTTATTTATATATTGCAACTATACTCATATTGAGTTGGCTTCACTCCACATAATTTATTTCATTGGTATGTGACCTAACTGTTTTCAATGTCCAATATAGAAGTGCTATTTAAGTTTTCTTTTCATATAAATTTTTAATTAACTGATTTAGAAGCATTTGTAAATAGTTATTTAAAACATTGTAATTAAACATGATCTTATAGTTATTACTTTCCCAAATACATACTTAATATATATACATAGTATAGGAAAGTTATGTAATGCTGTGCGAAAAAACGGTGGATTTTCGGCAGAAGAAAATTCATTGCCGGGCTGTGATAATGAAAATGTGGCTAAATTCCGGTTGCTCAATTAAGAAAAAAATTTCCTAACACGTGGTGTAGCCTGAGTCCCTGTTTTTTGGGTCCTTGATACCGCAAAAACAACTGAAAGCAGAACATCTGTTCGTCTGTGAACACCACTAACGCCTAAACCATGCGTAAGATATTTTCCAAGTTGAAACTCCTCTCGATCTGGCTTGAGTTGAAGCTTGGAGATTTTGAAAAACTTCCTTCAGAATTTGGAGGTACTTTACATGAAGCTCCCCGGATATTTTCAAAAATTTCTCATAAACGGCCCAAAATTTTTCTTTAAATTTCTTGTAACAATAGAGTAAAATACACTTATTAGGGTGGCGTAGGTTTGATTTTCACAGTTAACTCCGAAGTTTCGAAAATTGCAAAAGGTTGAATTTTTTTTGGCATCTTTCTCGAACTACAAAATTTAAGATAGAGATTTTTTCTTCAAATAAAATTTCTTCTCCAAAGTGAGTTCATTCTTTAAGGTTCTGTACTTTTTTTGAAACGTTTAATAGTTTTCGTGCTATATTGCGTGCAATATGTGCAATTAAAAAAAATTACAAAAACAAGATTTTCTCAAATACAGCTCCAAATTTTTTGTTTAAACTTTTGATAGGGAAAGTGCCTAATATACTCTTATGAAATGACATAAACCTTATGGTGCTCTTCTTTTGTGTTTTCAAAAATTACAAAAATGAAAGATTTTTGACTTGTATCTCACGTCTATAATATTTACATTAGTGGTGATTTGTTCACATTATTATATTTACGAGTACATGTGCTTTAAATAATGTCATACAAAGTTTCTCGAGAACTCAACCATTTTCTGTGAAAACTTGCTCGAAATGCCCCATTTTCAGAAACGTTCAAACGCCATTTTCTCATAAATGGCTCCAAATTTTTTGAACGGATAGTGATAATTACACTCTTTAATATGACGTAAAGTTCAATTTGGAATATTTTTTGTATGTTCAAAAATTACACATGTAATTTTTTTGAAAGATCTCTCACACATTCAATATGCACATTACTAGCGATTGGTTAACACTTTTGTATTTGTGAGTTAATCTTCTTTAAATGACTTCAAATGAAGTTTTTTGAAAACTCAAAAAATTTCTGTAAAAAAGTTTCAAATTTTGCATTTTCAGTACTTAAACGCCATTTTCTTAAAAACGTATTCAAATTTTTAAAAGAAAATTGCCATTTAGGTCGAGGTTTTAGTGTTCTTTAATATTCTAAAATTAATATTTCCATTCTAACACTTGGAAAGCGAAAAATTAAGAAAATGCCCCCCCCAAAGCGCTTTGAGTGGCGATAGATGGCAGCTGAAGGAGTATGTGGCAAAACTAATACGGGAAAGTCTGTGCCATTCATGTAGCACCACTAGTTACTTTCCTGTATACATACGTATATACGGAGTAACTATGCATAGTATAGGGGAAAATAATGTAATGCTGTGGAAAATCAATTTCGAGATTTTAATGGAAATACACGTTTTGGGGTACCCTGGTACTGAAACAATGGTTCTTTTCTTCGCCAATATTGCAACCATCGACTTCTGGTCATTGTTCGATCGGCCAATTTCAAACGCTGTTTTCTGGTTGAAGGAGCAAGTAGCTTTTGAGCCGTGGGCTGTTGGGGGGTTCCTGTGATTTGTGCTCACTCCACTACCTACTTGAATAGCTTATAAGATTCGAAAGATAATCATCTTTGAGCGAGATGAACACTGAATGCATCTGAAATAACAATGTAATGTGATAGCAAACTCAATTTGCAATGTGAGTGCGAGTCAAAGGCATACGTGTGATCTCTGCAAATCTTTTGCCCGACTAAACTGTCGGATGGGTTGAGTGGAAGGATAAGAATTTCCGCATTTGTTGCTTGACGGAAACGAGACCCAATGAGCGTTCAGCTTCGATTGTTGTAATTTCAAGGCATTACGTTACACTGAATTACTATTAAAAACGAGATGCATGAGCACATGACAAATTAAAAGTTCACAGTTTTCGCAGGCGCGGATCCAGAAAGTATATTTGGGGGGGGGGGGAATTTTCTCTCACTCTTTTTCTCTAGTATATAATATATATCCTAAACATGACAAATAATTTATTATATAATATAATATAATATTCTAACAAAATATTAAAATGATTATTTAGTGAATTACCATATGTTGTAAAAATTTATTTATTTATTAGCAAAATCATTGAATTTAAAGTTGCTAAATGATGGACAATTATAATATAATTTTCCGTCTATTATTCAGTTGTGAATGTTTACGATGTAAATAAAAACTCAACAAATTTATGTAAATATTTACATTTTATTTAATCATACAACATAAGAATATTACATGTTTTATTTTTAGACTCACAATACTATTTTATGGTTCCCCATTTTCGAAAATCGATCCACCACTTCTTCTGGCTTTAATACGATATCATGGTGAATGTGTAATAACGCCAATCCAATTAATCTTTCCTGAAGCGTTGTTGCTTGAAGCCAAGTTTTTAAACAGCTCAATGAGGAGAAAGACCGTTCAGAACTTGAGTTTGTGACTGGCAAAGTACTGAGAATCTGGAGAAAATTTTGAACTATTGGATAAATATCTTTATCACAAGAGTTTTGAGAGCAGAATCTGGAAGATTACTGTCACTTAAGGATTTTTGCAATTTCCAGTTACGTTGCCAATGTGCAATTTCGCCTTTCAGTTTTAAAATTTGCATGTCTTTGCCTCCTTCCAGTAAATTGCCAAATCTATCAACGAGACAATTGATAACTTATCTAATTTGTTCAGAATTCAAGCTAATCACATTTTCAGGAAGCAGTAAAATTTTAAATTATGTATAACATTATCCAAAAGAGGAATATATGCAGAAATTCTGTAGAAATCCTGGCAATCTTCTACTTCTGGATTAGTGCGATTTGTTTGTCAACCACAAGTTCAGGGCTTTTTCACATAATATTTAATTTTTCTGTCATTTTCTTCGCGTTGTTAAATATCTCACAAAAGTGTTCCTCTACTTCTTGTCGACGGTTCTCCAGAGTTACAATCAATGATTGCACGATTTTCACTGCTTTTGCCAGGTCTATAGCTTTCTTTTGCAATAGGACACTGAGTGGAAGCATGAGCGATAATATATCACTAAAGCTAAAGAGCCCTATAATAAATTCACATGTGCACAATGCATGAACAAGAACTGATGCCTTACCAGCCGTTTCCTTATTCTTCCACTGACTAATTTTTGTAAGAGCCTCAATAATCTCAGGTAAACTTACCATAAATTGGAGAACTGCATCATGTCTTTCTACCCACCATGTATCACAGAGCTGAACAAGTTTTTTACCAAGGAATTGAACCAAAGCAGTGTTTCGTTTAGGTCTGGATGTTTTGAAAAAAAATGTCACTTCCCTTATAACGCTGCAAACTTTGTCAATCATAGATACTTTTGATGATTTTGATATGCTGTTATTGAGTTTATGCTGTTATTGAGTTATTGAGTTTATGGTGTCATGACAGCATTCACAGCATCTTTTTGTATTTCTTTTATTGCTCCATGTTCTCCAAGCATGACAGGACACCCATCAGTACCTACAGCAACACAATTTTTCAAATTGAGATTCATTTTGTTAATTTCCTTCAAAACTATTTGCCCTATTGATGCCCCAGTCAACGAAATTTCTTCCGTCGTATTCCTGCTACTGGTCTTGTTACTCTGCATATTGTTACGTGGTATGAACTGGTATGAACTCTTCAGTTTCAGCTTCATCTTCCTCACTTTCGTCTTTATTTAAATTCTTCGTTAATTCTCCGAAAGCGTCAATAAATGTTACAAAATCTATTATGGAGCGCTTTATTATAAATATCGAAAGTCTTTTCTAATGGTCTCTTTAAAATTACCATACTTTATGACAATTTTAGTCATAACGATATGATTCCGTTTCCATCCGGTATGGTATTTTTTGAAAAAAATATCAGTTTTATTCACTATAAATGTTTCTCCGTGTGGTTTTCCCATTATTTAGATAACATAACTATTATATAAGATATTAGTTTAACACAAGGCTTAAACTATAGCTGAACTAAAAGCTGTCACCATAAATTATTTTGGGTGTTTTCTGCAGGTGTTTCTTCAGACATTCGTCTGCAATATTTTTACGTTCACGATTTTCCCACAACATTTGGAACACAAGAAAAATTGGCATATTTGACCAAATCTTAAACCTATCTTATAAGATAAGAAACAAATATACTTATAATAGGATTAGGATATTTGTTTCTGTTATCGCATATTTTTCTCGAAACAACAACAAAACTTTACTAGTTGAAATATTTATGTTTCAAATGCCTGTGACAAATTAAAATGTACATTGACTGAAAAATTTTGGGAGGAGAAATTCCCCTTATTCCCCCCCCCCCGTGGATCCGCGCCTGATTTTCGCCAGGTTTGTGAAGTTAATACCTCTTATTACGAATCAGTTCTGAGAATTGCGACGTGCAGTTGCGTCAATGGTTTTGTGGGTCGGAATCGGAGAATTTCCGGTGAGCTGAGGCGAGAGAGAAATTGCCTAACATTGTGCAATCCATAGCTGTGTCTTACACTATAAACGATTAGAGACAGAAAGAAAATTGGGAGTTATAAATTGTAAAAAAGCTTGATTCATGTTACATAACAAGACGTGCATGTCGAGATATACAGATTATATAAAAAGATAAAGACAAATTATAAAACTGACATATTGGAAGCCTGCGTGCGCTACTACTTTACAACTACTAATGAACCATTCCACCAAGCCATTCAAATCGCACAAAAAGACCAAAATTTGACCTTTATATTTTTATTTATTTTCTAATTTTTTCTATTTGTTATATGGATCAAATAAGTGAACACGTGTATTTTTATTTTTTTCTAACTTTATTATTTTCGGAAATATTGTATGATGAAATTTGCTACAAATGACGCGCATCACTAACTTAAAAATATCATCCATTTGAATACACCAATTATAGAAATTCCGTTCAAATTCCATTCGAAACTTAAAAACATGTTTAATTTTTAAGGATTTTGCAAAATATTTAATTTTTTAAATTTTCAATTTTTTCAAAAAACTGAAATTTTGAAAATTGAGTATTTTGTAAACTCGATGAGCTAAAAAAATTTAAAAAATATTTATAAACGCACTAGAGTATTGATAATAAGTCCAGAAAAAATCAAAGTGGGATCACAGTAACTTTAAAAGATATTAATATTTTACGAACCAGTGTGTATTGTAGAACCAGTGTAGATTGCTGCAATAGACACGTTTTTTGCGTTACTGGTCGTCGGTTTCTTTGGATGAAGCAGTAATTTAAGTACTTCTTGAGGTGGTGAAACTTCATGATTGAATTTATAAATAATAATATTTATGTGTATTAATATACATATAAATAATATCAATATATTTATAGATAATTTATAAATTTATAAATAATTAAATGATGGATTCTTGATTCGGGTTTTGACTGACATTTTGAAAATTTCTGGTCCCTAACAACTCACTTTAAATACAAGTACTCGCGTACCATAGAATTCCTTGAACTTTCGTCACAATGCACAGTTTTAATGCCCTACCGAATTTACTTCAGTTCTGGACAAAATTCCATTTTCTTCAGCCAACGTTTTAGACACTTTTATCATGCGTTCGGTTGCTGCAAAAAGTCGTTTAATTTTATTGTATGTCCAACTTTCAAAAATTGTCAAAATATAAATTTTCAACGTCATGTCATCTGTTGAGTGAAAGTAATCGATAAGTTACTAAATAGTACTTTGTCTGATTTTTCGATGGACGTCGAAGGATCTTCAACGTGAAAAAAATGTATCTGTGTTGGCACTTTGTACTTTTTAAAATTTCTCATGGGGATGCCATTTTGTTCCAATTTTCTTTTCGTGGCGGGGGTTTCTCCTATTGCAATTAAAATCATGTTTATCTTCTCTTTATTCATTTCGTAGACACTTGATCTATCTGAAGAGCTTAAATTGTCACATCCATGATTTCCACTTTTTTCACTGGACGTTCCGCTACTTTCGTTAATCCCACGGGAGCCACTGATCTCGATGCTATCTTCATTAAGAATAGGCCGTTTTGGAAGCCGATTCCCTTTCTTTCGAAATGAATCACAAATTTGCCAATCTCATGACTCCTGTAAATTCACCAGCAAATCGTGGTTTACGCGTCTTGGAGATTTTCTTTTTAAAAAATCGTGATCAGAAAGTTTAAATGGATTGAAACATCTATCTCATACGCTGATCGCCACTCGTGTTTCACAGTGTACACACGATTCACAGAACAAATACTAGCACTCTTGTCTTCATAAGTATTGCGACCAATGTTGAGAAAAGTTTACTATGTCCCTTGACAAGTGGTCGATTGTACTTCACGAGCAAGGTCAGGAGGGCACCCCGTCCCTAGGACGCAAAGGGACTCGCAGTAAAATTCGTTTCGCTGACACGAGGAAAAACATTCGTTTTGCTGTTACCCATCCCTTCTGGGGAAAGAGTGAACATAAATTTACTAATGTTTGTTGAAACCCAAATCAGGCAGAGGGCCATTCTTTTTATTGTTCGTCGACATTAGTATCCAAGACTGATCGAACACAATTCGTTAGTGCAGGGGCAGGAACCACGCGCCCGAATACCATAATTACAATTGATTTTTTTTATCTATACGTGTTGAGTGCCCACTTTTTTCTTGTTATGTTTTGTAGAAAATTGAACAAGAAATATGCCTATTTTTTCTAATTTTAATCTGAGAAAGTTCATAAAGAAATTTTCGTTTTTTAGAAATAATTACAATTTTTTAATGAAATATTTATTTTTTGAGAAAGTAATTTACAGATGAATAAAATACACATATAAAAAAATTAAACGAAACAAACCAGTAATTTTTATGTTAAGAATATTCAGAGCATCAATTAATCATATTTCACAAAGTACGCGTAAATTTCAAAATTTAATAAAGGCAAAACTACACAAATAAACAATTTTCAGGTAAATAAAGAAACATGTGCCTCTTTTTTTGATGTCCAGAATGAATGCCTTATATTCGTGTCATTTATTTTTTTTAAATAGTCCTGTCAATTCGAGTGAGATTTGACGTGGAATGGCTCGTATTTCAATTCGTTTCGCTCTCACCCACAAGAATACCCACAGGTGACCCACAAGTCATCGACGATGTTACCCACAAAAATATGTATGACACAATGTCATACATTCTGGGGGCAGAGTGAACATCTGAAATACTACTAATTCTTGAAACCCTTATCAGGCAGACGGTCATTCTTTTTTTAGTTCTTCAGCACTTGCATCAAAGACTGGCCGAACACAATTCGTTAGTGCATGGGTAGGCAGAGCGCGCCCTCATACTTACAATTGATTTTCTTAGAACTGTATGTGTGGAGTGCCCACTTTTTTTCTTGTTGTATTTGATAGAAAATTGAACAAGGAACACGCCTATATTTTTTTTCAAATTTTTATCTCATCGAGTTTATATAGAAATTTTAATTTTTTTGAAAAAAATACATTTTTTAAAATGAAAAAAATATTTTTTGAAAAATTTATTTACAGAGGAATAAAATACACATTTCAAAGTATTAAATGGCACAAACCAGAAGTTTTTATATTTAATACATTCGGAGAGATAATTGATCTTATTTTGTGAAGTACCTGTAAATTCCAAAATTTAATATAGCCATAATTACACAAATAATCAATTTTCAGGCAAATAAAAAAATATGTGTTTCTTTTTTTGATGTCCAGACTTAAGAAAAAAATATCGTACATTTTAAAAAATGTCGTGTCAACTCTTGTGCGATTTGACGTGGAATGGCTCTTATGTTCGACCATGGGGCACAAGTCCTCGGGGTGGACCCCTAGGCGTTAGCCTTTATCTGCACCCCCCGCCGCCGCCACGAAGTACGACGACAGGCTGGTATCATGATCCCACTGGATACGGCACCCTCACGGCAAGCTCCCCATTCAATGCCTCGGTTGGGGCTGCCCTGCCAGCTCAGAGCTACTAGCTCTCCAGGCTAGTACCGGAGTCAAATCAATTAGCCACGCGCTTGCGCCGGGAGAAGTCCCTTCTCTTGCCCAGAATATGGGCCATTGCCAACGACGAAGCCGAGTCCAACAGGGGACCACCCGAACTAAGGTTCGGGCGGCTTGGGTCCCCATTACCGTCTCCTCACTGCTATTCCCGTCACCTTTAGGCTATTGACGGTGAGTATCGACAGATCCTTGGCAACCTGACGGTAAGTACCAGAGTCCCGCCGGACTTCTATATATGGGTTCCAGAGCATTCCGAAGAATCACCTTCACCCAATCATACCCAAAGATCCACGCGCCAGGAGTACAATTGGTGGGTTACCGGCTTAGGATCGCCTCCTCACTGCATCCACCTTGAAGCTAATGACGTGAGTGCCGCCATGAAATTAAGGGTTCGGGGGGTCGTCTACAACTCTCCATCAGATATCGTCTTCACCTACGTAGACACGACCCTCCTCTACGGAAAATACTGACATTATGCATTAAGTATTTAGGAGGCGTGATCCGACACTGGTCGCTGGGTCCGGTTGGGCGTTGATGGGAACCGCAGGCCTGCTGGTCATCTCTCTTCAACAACCTACTTGTAAGCGGCCCCTGAGCGATCGCAGTAACGATCGCCTCTTGTCCGGACAGTCCCGTAAGCAAAGGCAATCACACATTTGGATTCGAGATAAGCTCTGATCGGGGCGGGTTTATTTATCTGCTGTAGCAGGGGAATCCTGTAGTAATTACGCGTAATCGAGGTGTTCAGCGCGGGAGTGGGATGCGCAAAAAATATGAGTGTACTCCATCTGAGCTGAGACCGCCGTTCGTTTTTGCGCAGACGAGTCCCCCATCGCGCGGGCGCGGCTGCCCGCTACCCATCCTACGGCCTGGCCGCGCTCCCTCGCCCGCCGTGCGGCTTTGGGGAAGCGGCATCAGCTACGGGGTGGGACGGCGGCGCGTGTTTCCTCCTCGGCCTCCCGGACGCCAATAGTATACTCCTGCGGCAGTTGCTCCACCACGCAGGTCCAGCCACGTGCGACGTCCGCGGCCAGCCACGAAAAATCAGAGTTTTCAATGAAAATGAGACCTGTGCCATTCTCTTAAACGCCCTTTACACTATCCAACAACAAAATTTAATGCAAAGCGATAGAGCCATATTTTTTTTTTAATGTGAAGAAGTCACAGAGACTTTATGTACAGTACCAATAGAATTAAAATATCGGTTTCAAATTGATGGAGCCGCGACGTCAGCCAGATCGATAAGGGAATATCAGTTTCGGAGAAAATTGGTTGGTTGTTCATAGATGGACAGACAGGCGGTCGGACTACACAGACGTTTTGGCGTCATTCAATTTTTGGTCTCAAGGACCCACAATACTTGAATTCAGACTCCACCATGTGTAAGAGGATTTTTTTTTCTAAATTTAGCTACAGCATTTATCCACTTTTTCGTTACCAGAGCCCTGTATAAGTTTTTCTGCCGAAAATCCGCCGTATTTTCGCGCAGCATTACATAAATTTCTCTCTACTTCGTAGCGAGAAAATAAAAAGAACAGTACGAAAGAGTTAGCAACAATTCATCGTTTATCCGATAGAATAGTCCAAAATGTATGCTCAGTTGCCGCAAATCAAGATGAGTATCAGTATAGATGTGTTTCTTTGTACTAAAAATATTTTAGAGTGATCTTGAACACGCGTATGTTTTTATACAAATTAAATTCCAATTTCTATATAAATTCATTAGTTTCAGCACTGCTAAATTTTTAGAAATTTCTAGAATTATCTGAAAATGTCTCGGTTAGTCCCGATTCCAAAGGGACACTGGAAAGGTTATCGGTTTCTCAGGTTTTTTAGAAATGTTAGAGTTTCTCACAAAATTGTGACGGTTCATCATTGGGGGGGGGGGTCATGACTCCCGTGACACCCCCCCTTGGATCCGCGCCTGGTACCAGTCAAAACCAGTAGTAGTACAACATTGCACTGTTAAGTTGTGTCAATTTTGGCGCATAATTGTGAAGATAGTGGTGCGTGTCAGGACTTGTTTCGGTGCTTCAGCGAATTGCCAAATGGAATAACGTGGAGCAACGGTTTTGCATAAAATTATTTTTCAAGTTGGAGAAAACTGCAGCTATCATCACAATGGAAGACTCCATCTTCTCCAAGGCCGAAAAACGCCCGACAAGTTTGCAGCAACACCAAGTCAATGCTGATCATTTTTTTCGACATTTAGGGAATTGTGCATAAGGATATTATTCCTCCTGATCAGATTATCATCGAGCAGTATTACTGAGAGGTTTTGAACCGACTGAGGGAAAATGTTCGGCGCAAAAGACCAGTCGTAGAAAATGACTGATTGGTGCACTATGACAATGCAACCGCGCTCATTTTGATCATTGTGAGGGAATTCCAGGCCAAAACCAACATAGCAACGGTCCCTCACTTTCCCTACTCACCTGTCCTAGCCCCGTGCGATTTCTATTCCAAAAATGAAAATCGCGTTGAAAAACCTCACTCCCTAGAAGAAGATATCTAGGCAATCGCAATGGGTCCTGAAAACCCTCCAACTTGCGGACTTCCAGGAGTGTTTTCAAAACTTAGAACATTGGGATCGCTGCATACAAGTCCAAGGTAACGGAGGACATTAGAAATTAAGTATAGTTTTCTGATTTTTACAATGAAACTCTCGGATATTTTGGGTAGCACCTCGTCGTATATGTTGTTGTACTGCTTTCCACATCACAATTGCATTTCTTGTTATGCGCTCAAATCAGACCCTTAGCAAAGTGCAACAATATGAGCTACAGCAGTGAATGAACAAAGGTATTTATTTATTTGGTCAAAAAAACAGTAAAAACTGTATATGACGTATGGGGGAAGAGATTATCTGCGCACTTTTCTTGAGGAAAAAAAAACAGGCGAAATTAGCAACAGTTGAAAAATTAGAAAAAGAATTGTTCCCGAGTTATAGAAAATCAATTTCAACGGTAAATGAACTGCTGGTTTGATTTTTCTGCATTGCTAACAAAATAGTAACGAACATCAGTTCACCTCCTACCACTACAAGCTAAAGGAGTGCTCAACAAAACGAGTGTACAGAGAAGCTACATTTACGTCCAGAAGCAAAACAAGGGACCATCTCAGCATTTGCACAATGGATCAGGGTAACTGGACAAAAACCTGATCGAGATGGGGAGGGGTCATTGACCCGGAAGCTGAAGTACATTACTTGATAAAGGCGTATTAAATCTTTTTTTTAAAGTATACAATACAAAAGTAAACAAATTCATTATATACCATTGTTTTGTTAAAATAAACATTTTTACTTTCCCGTATAAGTACGTATACACGGAGTGATATACGTAGTATAGGGAAAGTTATGTAATGCTGCGCGAAAAAATGGCCAATTTTCGGAGGAAAAAAATTAATTGCCGGGCCGTAAAAACGAATAAGTGGATAAAACCAGTTGCTAAATTAAGAAAAAAATCCCCTAACACGTGGTGTAGCCAGAAACCCTGTTTTCTAGGTCCTTGATACCGAAAACCCAAGTGAAAGGGAAACGTCCGTCTGTCCGTCCGTCCGTCTGTGAACACTGCTAGCGCATAAACCATACGTTCGATTTCGTCCAAAATGGATATTCCCCGGTCGATCTGATTCTAGTCGAAGCTTTGAGATTTTGAAAAAGATTCTTCAAAATTTGGGGGTACTTTATATGAAGCCCCCCGGGGATTTTCAAAATTTTCTCAAAAACGGCTCCAAATTTTTTTTAAAAATTTCTTGTATGAATAGAGTACAATACACTTATTAATATGGCATAGGTCCGATTTTCACGTATAACTCTGAATTTTCGAAAATTGTGAAAGTTTGAATTTTTTTCGGCGTCTTTCTCCAGCTACAAAATTGAAGATAGAGATTTTTTCTTCAAATAAAATTTGTTCTGCATATTGAGTTCTTTCTTAAGGGTCATGTAAATGTTTCTCAAAATTTTAGGTTTTCGTGCAATATTGCATGCAATATGTGCAACATTAAAAATTAATATTGGTCTATCAGTTGGTTTTTCAAAAATTACAAAAATGTAAATTTTTTACTTGTTTCCCACGTCGATAATATTTACATTAGCGGCAATTTTTTCACACTATTATATTTACGAGTACATGTGCTTTAAATAATGTCAAGTAAAGTTGCTCGAAAACACAACCGTTTTCTGTGAAAATTAGCTCAAAATTTCGCGTTTTCAGAATCGCTCAAACGCCATTTTCTCATATATGGCTGCAATTTTTTCTTGAAACTTTTGTAACGGATAGTGCTAATTACACTCTTTAGTATAGTTTTAAGTTTATTTTGAGTTATTTTTTTGTTTTTTTCAAAAATTACATAAATGTAATATTTTTGAAAAATCTCTCAAATCTTTAATATGCACATTACCATTAATTTGCAAACATTATTATATTTGTAAATGTAAGTGCTTAAAATAACGTCAAATGAAGTATTTTGAAAACTCAAACATTTTCTGTGAAAATGAGCTTCAAATTTCGCATTTTTAGTAGCGCTAAAACGCCATTTTCTCTTAAAAGGCACATAATTTTTAAAAGAAAATTGCCATTTGTGACTAGGTTTTTGTGTTCTTTAGAATTCTAAAATTAATGTTTCCGTTCAACCAATAGGAAACTGAAAAATTAAGAAAATGACAAAAAAATGTACTTTTGGCGGTGATAGATGACAGCTGGCAAGAAAGAGTTTGTGGCAATTCCGAATAGCTAGCGAAGACCCAAGGAAATAGAAAGCTAATACGGGAAAGTCCGTGCCATTCTGTAGCACCACTAGTTCTTTTTGACGATCAGTATAGTCTCTAATTGTATAGAAACAGTTTTGCAGCAGAAAAGATTTTACTTTTAACTTAAATTTGTGTACAGACTTTAATCAGAGGCGGGATTCGGAGGGGGGGCAACTGCCCCCCCCCAATCTTGGGACAAATTGTATATATATTTCATTTCGCAAATCTTCAAATGTATACATAAAATATTTATTGTTTCTGTATTTTGAGAAGAAATGTAATAATAATTAAGCGAACAATAATTTTATTAAGCTGAGCGAATAATATACATTAATAAATTGGTGAACTTTACGTCAGTATTATCAAACGCGCGGGATAGTGTTCAGCGTTATTTTGAATATCCTTATTAATAAATCTTCTTTCAATTATATATTGCTCTTAAACGTTATTTACTTGGAAATTAAACCGTTTAATGCCTAAAATGATGTTGTGAAAAGTAATTGCAGATGTGTACGAATCATGAGAAAACAGATGTACTGAAATCATTTAATATGCCTAAAATGTCCTAAAAAGGGCGGTTGATGTCTGTTTTAAGGCTAAATGTACCGACACTAGTTCAATTTGTCGCCACGACGTGGCTGCACCAAATATATTAAAATTTACTTTACCAATATCGTCTGAACAAATGGTCCGATTTTCGATCTGTAAACGGCATTTGACTCCTTTTTGCAATAGAATTTACGCTACGAAGCCCTTTTCCCAAAACAACTAGCAGAAACTCGTTTTCTAAAATTTTTCTCGTACTTCCGGGAACAATTTCAAAAATGTGGGCTTATAGCGCGATGGCGACAAGCTTCCAGAATCCAACGCCGTATCAAACATGCAAATCGGATAAAGAGGAGCGTCGTAAAGTCAAATTTCAAAAAAACCCCACCCCACTTCCACACCGCCCCCGTCATCCACCCAGTGGGGGAGGGGCCGCTTCCTCAACGCGGAGACCACCGGCACTGCTAATCCCGGGGGCCTGCAGCGGACGGGCAGGCAAGGCAGGCACTCCGTTATGCTTTCGTCACTTCGCATCTCAATATAATTTTCCCCCGCAAATGAAACTAGAACAAACGCAATTTGAGAAAATGGCGTTTAAGCATTTGGGCAAATTCGGAATTTTCAGTTCGTTTTCACAGAAAACATCTGTTGTCGAGGAATTTTTAAGACATAATACATATACTCCTAAATGTAATTATGTGAACAAATCGCCGTTAATGAAAATATTTACGAAATGAAAGGCTAGTCAAAGAATTACGTTTTTGTAATTTTGAAAAAAAAAACAAAAGAATAGAGCAATATGGCGTTTGTGTCATCTCATAGAGTACATTAGGCACTATCCCTTTCAAAAGAAAAAAAATTTGGAGCAGTTTTTGAGAAAATCTTGTTTTTGTATTTTTTTTTAAAAATTGCACATATTGCACGCAATATGGAGTACTCCATACTAAATATGGAGAACAAATATCATTTTAAGGAAACATTTCTCTCTTCATATTTGCAGTTGTAGGAAGACGCCGAAAAAAATTCGAACTTTTGCAATTTTCCAAAAATTAGAGTCAATAGTGAAAATGAGATCTATGCCACCTTTATAAGTATATTTTAGTTTATTCTTACAATTAATTTAAGGAAAACATTTGGAGTCATTTTTGATTTATTGGTAGTGACTTCGGGCACGTCAACTACTGAGGTCTTTAGTACCGCAAGTGTAGGGCATGTTTATTTAATCGGGAGGTGGAGGTGATGTTCTCCTCTGGATGGCGAGATCCGGCGCTGACCTTCCGTCTACTAGCGGAGTTTTCCCCAACCAGGTATCTGCCACCAGCGGGGTACCACTCCAGCTGGAACAAGCTCTAAATAACCGACCGATCTACCTGTCGGCTTGCGGGGTTCTTTCCCAACCAGGTATCTCCCACCAGCAACTCGGAATATTCCTGTAAAAAAGAGCTTCAATTTTCGCATTTACAGTAACGCTTACACGCCATTTTCTTAACAGCGGCTCCAAGTTTATTAATGAAAATTGCCATATAGGAGGAGGTTTTGCTCTTCATTAATATTCTAAAAGTAATATTACGAATCTACTACTAGGAAACCGAATAATGAAAAAACTTTAAGAAATGTATTGTGGGTGGCGATATATAACATCTGGGAAGAAGGTGGGGCAAGATGGTAAAGCTGGCACAGAACAAGGAAATTAGAATACTTTACTACGAGTAAGTCGGTGAAATTCTGTTGCACCACTTTTTCAAATTTGTCCGAAAGTACGAAAACATTTTTAAAAATTATCTTCAGGTACTTTACTTGAAAAATAGGATTAACCAGGTGAATTCTATCAAGGAGACAAACCGTTTTGGGATCAACTAGTGGTGCTACAGAATGGCACAAACTTTCCCGTATTAGTTTTCTATTTCCTTGGGTTTGGGCTAGCAATTCGGAATTGCTACACTGTCATACCAGCTGCCATCTATCGTCGCCCAAAGTACTTTTTTTGATATTTTCTTAAGTTTTCGAATTCCTGATGGTAAACGGAAATATCAATTTTAGAATATTAAAGAACAGTAAAACTTCGATCTGAATGGGAATTTTCTTTGAAAAATTAGGAGCCGTTTTTAAGAAAATGGCGTTTAAGAGCTACTAAAAATGCGAAACTTGAAGCTCTTTTTCACAGAAAATTTTTGAGTTTCCGAAAACTTCCTTTGACGTCATTTGAAACACATTAACTCACACATACAATAGTGTTTACAAATTGCTGGTAATGTGCATATTAGAGGTGTGAGAGATCTTTCACAAAAATTACATTTGTGAAACTTTTGAAAAAAACAAAAAAATACCCCCAAAAAAACTTCACGCCATATTAAAGAGTGCAATTTGCACTATACGTTCGAAAAACATGAAGAAAAAATTTGGAGCCATTTATAAGAAAATGGTGTTTGAGCGTTTCTGAAAATGCCGAATTTTGAGCTAGTTTTCATAGAAAACGGTTGAGTATTCGAGAAACTTTGTATGACATTATTTAAAACACATCTACTCATAAATGTAATAACGTAAACAAATCGCCGCCAATGTAAATATTACCTACGTGAGAGACAAGTTAAACAAATATTTTTGTAAATTTTGCAAATAAAAAAGAATAGAGCAATATGGCGTTTATCATAGACTACATTATGCACTATCCCTACCAAAAGTTCAAAGAAAAAATTTGGAGCATTTTTTGAGAAAATCTGTTTTTTATAATTTTTTCAAATTGCACATGTTGCGAGCAATATTGCGAGAAAAATACTAAAATTTTCAAAAAAGTGTACATGATCGTAATGAAAGAACTCGCTTTGGAGAACAAATTTTATTTGATGGAAAAATCTCTATCTGCAATTTCGTAGTTGTAGGAAGAGGCCGGAAAAGTTGAAACTTTTAGAATTTTCGAAAATTCAGAGTTAACCGTGAAATTATGACCGATTCCACCTTAATAAGTGTGGTTTACTCTATTCTTACAAGAAATTTAAAGTAAAATTTTGGAGCCGTTTTTGAGAAAATTTCGAAAATGTTCGGGGGGTTTCTTGTAAACTACCGCTTTGTTTTATAAATTCCTTTTCAAAATCTCAAAGCTTTGACTCGAGCCAGATCGATAGGGGCTTCTTCATTTTTGGGAAAAAAAAAACAACATATGGTTTAGGCGCTAGTAGTGTTCACAGACGGACGGATAGACAAACGTTTTGCTTTCAATTGGTTTTTCGGTATCAAGGACCCACAAAAGAGGGATTCTGGCTACACCACGTGTTAGGGGATTTTTTTAAATTTAGCAACTAGATTTATTTCCTTTTCGTTATCAGGGCCCTGCAATGAATTTTTTCTTCCGAAAATCCGCCGTTTTTTCGGGCAGCATTACATAACTTTCCCTATACTACGTAAACATTATTCCGTATATACTTACGTATACGGGAAAGTAAAAATCGAGTCGTATGATAAAAGAGCTCGTGCGTAATCTCTGCTCATTCTTTCGATAGTGGAATGATAACGGAAGATCTTAGAAGTAACAGATATCTAAAATAATATGTGAGGAGATGGAACTAATTATGTGAATATAACTAATATTCCATTTTCTTTTTGAAATCGGTTCCAAACGGTAATCGTTATTTTGAGTAATACTTCAATTTTTTGATCATATTTGAAGGAAGACGGGAGTATTGGAACAAGATAGTGTTATACTACTATTCAAATTATCTCTCTATACTACTATCAAAATGAAACAAGAACTAATTGCTATTAAATATGATATGAGACCGTTTACCTCTGTTACAGCATCACTAGTTTCATTTATGGGGAAAAATATATTGAGATGGAAAATGACGAAAGCATGACTGCCTGGCTTGCCAGCCGCGCGCAGGCAACCGAGACTGGCCTGCCCAGAGACTCCCTGTCGGTGGCCGCGCAGGGAGCGCGTGGGCGCACGGGCGGATGGCGCGACGGCGCGGCGTGGAAAGGGGAGGGGTGTGAGGTGTTTTTCCAAATTTGACTTTACGACGCTCCTATTCATCCGATTTGAATGATTGACACGGCGTTGGATTCTGGAAGCTTGTCGCATCGCATTTTTTAAATTGTTCCCGGAAGTACGAGAAAAAAAATTCAAAATCGAGTTTCTGCAAGATTTTTTGGAAAAGGGGCTTCGTAGCGTAAATTCTATTGCAGAAAGGAGTCAAATGCCGTTTACAGATCGAAAATCGGACCATTTGTTCAGACGTTGCGATAGTGCTGCGATCTATTGAATTTTCCTACAAGTTTTTTCGGTACATTTAGCCTTAATATGTTTTTGCCTAAAACAAGGGATTTTCAAGAACGATAGTATTTTAAATGCTAAATTTTGAAATTCGTTTTACGGAAACGCAAAAACTTTTCCGAAATGCAAATATTGTGTGATCGAACAACGCACCGAAATCTTTCATTCAAAATACCGAGGAAAAGAAGCCCTGCAAGTCAACATAATAAGAATGTTCACTCTCGTCTCCGATCAGCACGCACTTCTTGGGCAATTGCACCCATTCCTGATGTAGATGCATTGTTGGCAGGTTGAAGCTTATCGCCGCAACGCGTCGTCTGCGAAGTCCAGGCGAGGAAAGCGACAAACAGGCCAGGCAAAAGCCTATTCTCAGACAGGCGTATATCACAAAATACTGTTCAGGGTTTAAAAGGGTCGCGTGGTACAAGTTTTTTGGCGGATGGGAAGAAGGGACGAGTGAAAAAGTTCCAGGAGACGTGAGCATGAGAAATGTAACTAAATTTGTTTGCTCCTATAAATCTGTCAGTAAAAAGTTCATTTTCAGCCTGAAAAATTATTTTAATAGACAAGACAGCCTTATTGAAAAAAAAAATAGAGAAAATATTGATTATATACTATACTGCTAATTATGAATGTGAAGAAAATGTGCTTGTAGTCTCTTTCATAAATGTAAAAATACTTATCCTGCATAATAAAAATTGTCTAATTTAATCCTTTGAGACAATTTCTATATGCCAGAAATACAGCTTTTTCATGTCTATTTTTTTGTCTGGCTTAGTCATTCTGTCACTTATTTTAAATGCCTCAAACGTCGATTTTAATGCATTTTAGTGCCTAATTTCGTAATTTTGTTGCCCATTTAGGTGCCTAAATCAAACATTTTTTTCTGAGTAAAATTCCGAGGTCTAGTCATAACACTCAAATTTTTATTCTCAAAAAGAAATAGTATTTCCCGTTTATTAGATGTAGATAAGAGTTAAAGGAGGTGATATGAACCATTTATGTAAAATGAGCCCCCTTGGTATCTTTTCATATATCGCAAACATTCTAGCAGGAACAATTTTAACTAGTTCAATAACTCCTGTTGCTAATATAGCTTTGTGGTTCAGTTGTATACGCGAGCTGATGTGAAAATGGTGTTCGTGTTTTCACGGTTCTAAAAGCTTTGGAAGGTATGTCTTTGGTTTTTTAATTAGAGTTGAGTTCGCTTAGACCGTTTCTGATTTTTAACGAATGAAATACAATATGTTTTAAACGTTGTTTTTATGCATTCAATCTGTAATTTCGAAATATCATAGCCCGGTTTTAGTTTGCAGAATTTTAATATGGCGATGGTTGTAAAATGAGCCCCGAACTATAGAGCGTATACGAGCGTATATATACGTATGAGCCCCAAACTTTAACTGGCTTGAATTACATACACTACAACTTGTGTTCGTACTATTCTTGTTTTAGATGCCACCAAAGATTCTAGGGCCAAAACAAAAAGCAACTAGTCTACAGAATGGCACAGATTTTCTCGTAGTAGCTAATTTCCTAATCTTTGGTCGGGGCTGACTTTTCGGTCGTGCCCCATCCTTATGCCAACAACCATCTATCGCCGCCCGAACATTTTTTCGCCTTTGCTCAATTTTTCGGTTTCCTAGTGGCAGAACAGAAAAACTACTTTAAGAATATTATCGAAGAGTAAAACCTCGTCCTAAACGGAAATTTTCATTAAAAAATTTGGTGCCGTTTTTACGAAAATGACGTTTAAGCGTTACTGTAAATGCAAAATTTGAAGCTCTTTTTCACAGAAAACCATTGAGATGTCGAAATACATTACTGGAAGTCGTTTCAAGCACTGCCACTCACAAATGTGTTAATGCGAAAAGCTCTTTTTTACAGAAAACTATTTTGATTTCGGAAAGCTTTATTGGAAGTCGTGTGAATCTGCCACTCACAAATGCAATAATATATACAAATCGCCGATAATGTGCATATTGAAGACATGAGAGAAATTTCAACAAAATTACATTTGTGTAATTTTTGAAGGAACAAAATAATACAATAAAATGAATGTTATGCCATCTTAAACATTGCAATTAGCATTATCCGTACAAAAAGTTTGAAGAAAAAATGTGGGGCCGTTTTTGAGAAAACGGTGTTTGAGTGTTTCTGAAAATGCGGAAATTTGAGTTCATTTTTACAGAAAACTGTTGAGTTTTCAATAAACTTTATAAGACAAAATTTAATGTACATGCGCACACAAGTCGAAATAAAAGAGAGGCTCATATTATCACCTTGCACAGATTGCATTTTAATTAAAATAATTTATTAATGTAGTTTTCAAAATATGTATCGTACAGTTACGTATAAACATTTTATCATACTAAACAACAAACATTTTCAATATTTCGATATATGATTCACTGAGAAAAATGCAATGTTGAATTTACAGTTCGGACCGTTCAAATAACAATGAGGATCGTCACTTGTTTTCAACTAATCTAATTAATAACATTCAATAATAATCAATTAAATAATTAACAAAATTGAAAACAGTGTATGTAGTTACAGCACAATTAATTAAAACGATATAAACGAATTTTTCGTGTTCACAATAGCGCCCAAATTTGCCCCCCCCCCAATGAACGATCCGAAATCCCGCCTTTGTTTAATGTCATCTGGCAATGCGTTGTAAAGTAACGTACATGAATTGTATGTGGATTTCTTGTACTGAGCTGTTGATACTGATACTTGATGCACGTGATTTCTACGTGTGTTGTAATTATAAATATCAATATTGCATGAAAATATGTTCTCTCCGTTAAGTAGGTCATTTTGACGAATATTAGATTCGTAAATAAATAGGCAACGCAATGGTAAGATTCCAAGCTCAGCGTAAAGAGGCTTGCAGGGATCACGTGGAAGGCATTTTTTCATTATTCGAATAATTTTCTTTCGCAATCTAAAGGTCTGAGTACTACAGGATGAGCTTCCCCAGAATATTATGCCGTATCTCAGGCGGGAATGTACATTTGCAAAATAAACGCAACGAGCTGCATGAAGGCTGACAGAATTTGAAAGAATTCTGAATGCGTAACATAACGGACTTAATTTAGTGTTTAATTCTGACATTCCATCTTAGTTTTGATTGAACTGAGAGACCTAGAGATATTGTTACTTCAACATCAGCTAATTGCATATTATTTATTTTCAATGGAACATGCGATTGCCGATTTGAAATGCAAAAATGTATTGAAACAGTTTTTCTTTCGTTAACAATTAATTTATTATTAAACCAATTTGAAACATCTAAAATCGTACTATTTACTGCTTCTTTTTTGCAAAGAACATTCTTGTCGTCGGCAAACAGAGCCGTTCTTCCATTTTTAATAGACGAGGGCATATCGTTTACATATAACAGAAAGTGGATAGGACCTAAGATCTAACCTTACGGGACCCCATGCTCAATTGGCAAAGAATTGGAAAGGTAAGTAAATAATGTCCTTTCGTGCCAGTATGGTATTTCTACTCTTAGAGTCCGAGTTTAAGGTACGAAGTTATCCAATCTAGGGCAACACCACGAATTCCATACGAAGGTAATTTTGACAGCAAGATGTTATGGTCAATAACGTCAAAAGCTTTCGAAAGATCTAAGAATATTCCAACGGGTGCTTCATTTTGATATATTGATGAAGCCGCATCTTTGAGAAAAGAAAAAATGGCAGTTTCCGTAGATTTTGATTTTCTAAAAACGTGTTGTGAGTCTGAAAACGCTTTGTTTTTCCTGAGAAAAGTTTCCATTCGAGAGTAGAAAAGCCTCTCTAATATTTTTGAGAAAATTACTAAAGAGAAATTGGCCGATAATTTTGAATTTTATTTTTGTTCCCTTTTTTAAAAAATGTGGCTTAATTTGTGTTGTTTTGAGAATATCTGAAAATATTCCTGTACATAAAGAAGCATTGAAAATGTGAGTGAATGGATGTATAAAGGCAGGTGCACACGTTTTTAATAAACAATCCGGAAATTCATCTAAACCAGATGAATATTTATTTTTTAGTTTACTGACTACTCTGAGAATTCCGTTGGGAGAAGTTTCGGAAATAAACATCGAATCGGAAATTTTTTGGGAAGCGTAAGATGTTGAATTTTGTGGTTTTAGTCCCTTCGTGAGATCAGACGCAATGCTAGAAAAGTGTTTGTGGAAGAGATTGGCAACTTTTTCCGGATTACTAGTTTCTCTTTCATTATCCTTTAAAATAACATTCTCTACAAGGTATCGAGATGATGTGGTTGTATTTTTTACAATATTCCACATTGCTTCAGTTTTGTTAGTAGCGTTCAAGACGTCCTACTTTTCATTATTTTTGCCTGAACTATTACTGTCCTTAAAATTCTTTTGTATTCTCGGAAGTATACATGGAAACCGGGTGATATGTTGTGATGTTTAGAAATGAAGTAAAGCGCATGTTCATTCTTACATGACGTTCTAATTTCTTGTGTGATCCAAGTATTACTTTTGCTTGAAATGTTTAATTTTCTCTTTTTAAGAGGAAAGCACACGTTAAACTGAATTGAAAGCTTGGAGAAAAATAAATTATATTTTTAATTTGTGCCAACAGCGATATAAACTGTGTTCCATGATTCCTTCACCAAGTAGTCCGTAAATAATTTTATATTAACTTTAGTGAATGCTCTGCACATGCATGTATTATTTATTGTATCAGTGTTTATGTTCTTAGTAATTGTAAGAATTTGTGCATCGTGATCACTGTAACCTAGATTATTCGTTATTATATCATATGTAGTTGTGATTTTGTTAATTATAATTTGATCTAATGCTTTTTGTGATTTAAATGTATTCCGTGTAGGTACATTCACAGCAATATCTAAATTAAAAGAATGAAGTAAATTGAAAACCTGCTCTTTTTCATGGGATTCGCTCAGAAAATAAATATTGAAATCTCCACATACAACAATGGATTTAAAAGAGAGATTACTAATTTTGTTCAGAATTATCTCTAATTTTCCAAGAAATTGAAATAATCTAAAGCTCGCTTTGTTGAAGATCTGTAAATGCAAAGTAAGATAATTTTGAGCGTAGTTAGATGTACTACTGGTGTTTCAAAAACTTTTTAAACAGCATTAAACTGAATTCTGAAAAGAAGGTAGAATCAATATCATTAAGTATAAGAAATAATTTTTTAGTGACATCAAATGAGTTGAATTGACAAAATGCTACTACTTTTATTTTCGAGTTAAAATCAATGTTTCATGATATAGGTAAATGCAGAGTGGGTTTTCCCTACAAGCAAAATAAGTTTTTTAGGACCTGCACCCATATTTTAAAGTCATAAAATGTATTTTTATCTCAAAAGTAATTTTTAATCAAATAATTAACTTTACAAAAAAAAAAAAAAAAAAAAAAAAAAAAAAAAAAAAAAAAAAAAATTTGCATTTACTCAAGTTGATGGAAAGAAGAAACAAACATTTTGTAATTCGAGGTTTCAGGAAAAAAAAATCATGGTCGAGAGTGAAGAAAAACAAAGCTAATTTTGCTTTTATTGTTTATTATTTGATGAGAGATTGCGGACGACAGGCTGTAAAGATCTGAAACATTTGAGCGAAAGGATAAAGAAATACAAAGAAAGTGCATTGCATTCAGAAAATGCTTGCAAATTTAAAACTTTTGGAACTGTGAATATTGTTGTACAGATTGATTCTGCAATCAAAATTTCAATCTAGAGACATTATGAACGAGTTGCAAAAAAATAGACATGTTTTAGGTAGAGTGATTGAGTGTTTAGTAAAAAACTCTAGTACTCATTAACTAGCATTAAGTGGCCATGGTGAATCTGAAGATTCAAAAAACCATGGCAACTTTGTAGGCTTATCGTTACTCAGCAATCTAGATAGTGTGTTAAGATGATTATTTAAACACTTCTTCTATTTATAAATATAACTCTATGACAAAAACCGAGCTGTTAGGTTGTATGTATGAAGTGTATTTGGAGGAAGGGAAGAAAGACATAGATGTAGCTGCTTTTATTTCTCTGCAAGCCGATTAAACAACTGGCATAACAAATCAAAGTCAACTTGTCTTAATTTTATGATACGTTACCCTTTTGAAATCTCAGCATTCCAAAAGATAAATTATGGCTTTAGCGTAATTTTTGTAAAAATCTTGTTTCCATTGACATACCAATATTTGGTTAAATGACTTCATAAAAATTCCTACTTGTTTTTTGTGGAAAACTTATAGATTTAAAGGTTTAATGAACTGATAATTAATATTAATTAAAAGATCGATTAAATGATAATTTTTTAATTAAATATGTTATTGATTCTGAGATGATATTCGAGTTTTTACACCTGGCCCCACCAGGAAAAAATGTCACAAGCTGCCACTGCATTAAGAGAGTTGAAAATAAGAAGATGCAGTTGAACAAAAGTATTTTGCTTTCTTGGTTTCATTCACATAAAAGATTATGTGAACATTTGAACATCGCCTCACTTCCAGCACAAGTGTTAAAAACGGAACTTTACGAACTTGCACACTATACATGCTCTGAAACAACTGTTTTGAATGATTTTAGGGAAATTGGCAGGTCCTTAATTTTAATCCAAAAAACAGAGAATTGTCTACTAGAATTTTATTAATATATCTTTGGTATCAAGAAATACATCAATACTCAAAATACGTGAGTTCTATGTCAATGAGCATATTTTGTACCATGCAATCACAAAATCTGACAACACTTACCTTTTAATCATTCAATAGTAATAGACAAACATGAGATAATCCAATCATGTTTACTATTTTACAAGATCTATACCAATGGTGATAATCACAGATTTAAAAAGAAGTAATTTATAAGACATTACATAACATTTGTTTAATCTCTCAATACTAGATATATTTTTTATAAAAAAGATAAAATCTCAAATTACAAACTTTCAAGCACCACAATCTGTGGAGGTACAAATCTGTTTGATACATTAATTACTTTAAATATCCAACAGATTTCTCATAAGCAGTTGAAATAGTTTTTACATTGCTGAATACAATGCTAATTATTTACAATACAGAAGTTGTATTTCTGCAATCTAGAATTAAATACAATGTCAATACCTTAAACAGCACAAAATTAATTTTAAAAAAAGGAGAGAGAGAGAGAGAGAAATGCACCTGCTTCTGGTTCTAAAATAATGAGCATCATTTTAATTATGCGTAGAAGTTAAAAAGGAACTGTTATTACGTATAATACAATATCGTACATTGATACATAATTAACTAAGAGAACATTACACAAGCAGTAGAATGGAATGTTTATAAAGATAAAATGAAACACTACTCATATTTCTAAAAATTCTGAATTCAAGTGTTTTGCCCATTTCAATTCGGTGTCTTATAAAAGCCACTGAATGGTTGAAGGGGAAGTTGTTTATGCAATGTTCTTTACCACATTACATAATATTATGATGTTCTTCTTTTTGACGATTGTTTTTTCCTTCCTGCCACCTGCTGAGCTATTTTCCAACACCTCATTTTTTGAACTGTGCCATTCATTATGCAAATAACTGTCATTGAGCTGCTATAAGTCAAATGTGGGAGCAACTGAAAAAATAAATTAAAAAGTATTGGTAAAAATAATTAACACAACTCACAAGAGAGGCATCTAGTTGAAAAATCTGTAATGAAATGAATCCCAGAGTGACAGCAGCCATTCATGCTGTATTCAACTGAGTATGCGTATTGATAGAGCACAATGACTGAGTTTCAGTGAAGCTCAACAGCTCATACTTTCTCGCATTATATAAAAATTTACAATTTTTGGAAATTTGAAGAGTTCAAAAGTGAGACCTGCACCATTCTTGTAAGTGTTCTATCTATGGAAAAAATTGGAGGTGGAATTTTAGAAAATGTTTCTGTACACATTTCAAGCATGAATTATGCAAAAACTACTAGTTTTTTCAAAAAATTGTACATGACTTTTCTGAGCGACGTTTTTTTTCTCCAGATTTTGTTTAAGGCAAAAATTTCTGTCTCCTGTTTCGTAATTTTTAAATGTTAAAATGTTGTCATTTCTGAAAATACAGCAATATTGGTGAGAATGAAACTAGCACACTTTCTTTATCATTCTTTAAAAATTTTCATAAAAATTTGGAGCCATATTTGGAAAAATTTTGAAAATATTGGGGCTTCAAGTAAAATACCACCCAAAATCAAAATATTCGTTTCAAATTCGAAATGCCTCGAGTTCATTCAGATCGATCACAGAATATCTATTTTGGAGAAAATCAGCTGAGCGGTTTAGGGCTCTAGTGTTGACCACAGAAAGGCGGACGTTTTATCGCCACTAGTTTCCTTTCAAATTTGAAAAATATTGGGTTTTTATTGCTAGTATGTTGTCACTCTTCTTTGAGATATTGTTGGTAACCGAATTTGGAGTTTTAATGGAAGGAATATATACTGAAATTTCATTACATTAGCCCTCAATTATTATGTGTAAAGTACACAGCAAAAACTTTAACAAATCTTAAATGTGTTAAATGTGGCCAACAATATGACTTGTTTCAGAATTCTTTGTGTATGGTCGGAAAAATCAAAATCTGAAAATTACAGTTTTCTTGAGATTACCAAAAAAGCACTCTTATTCTTCAAGGGGTTTATTTTTATTGATTGTATAGATTATTTTGCAAGAAAATGACCATTGGCTGTAGTTCTGCACCCGTGCATTCTACTCAGGCTTCCTTTGGAGCATACTCCCTGCACAGGTATAGGGGACTTTTCTTTGTACATGCAGACCCCATGGGTATTCTTCTAAAATGCCTGGATTTTGACTCTACTTTCACTACCAGATGTCAGTCCAGTTTACTATATCCCAGCCATCTGTTTGAGAGAACGTGAGATCTCACCAGGCTAGGAAATTATTGGAGGGGTTTAATTTTGCTGGGGTTCTTTCATTTGGCACAAGCATGACGTAGCTACTGTGGATTTTCTGCCATTTAAAAATCCATGCACCTCCACCAAGATGGAACCCGTGCACTGTGGTGTTCTGAGGCCACGAGAATAAATATCAGCATCGAGGAGAAAAATTAGAAGAGGCACAATTTGCGGAATGTTTGGCAGCAAGTGTTGTTCCCAATGGCAACCAAGATTTGAAAATTTTATAAGGGTGCCTAAAATGTTCACTTCCATCAAAATCTAGATACTATCGCTTCCTTATATATATACAGAACACAGGAAATCATTAAGTTAAGACCAACCATTTAGTCTTGAGACTGATAAAATTACAAATTTATGGGGCTTCCGATACCAAGTACTGGATGTGTTATTTTTTTCTTTTTTTTGATAGGAGAATACTTTATATTTATTTGGGTGAAATATTAATTTTCAGGTGTATTTTTCAAGAGATGGGTGAAATATTTGCAGTACTTGGAGTGAAAGTAATTATTATAGTTTTATCTAACTCTAACAGCCTCTGAGGACGATTGTTCTGGGCAGTAGTATCACTGGTTTTTCAAACAATTTCAATGAGACCACATGTATGAGTAAGCATGAGATTAATGACAATACAACATTTCTTGTTAAATCACTACTATTAATTCCTAAAATCTCTAAATTTTAGCAATAGTAAATAATAGCAATAATAAAAAAGCAAGCCTTTTAGCAATAATAAAAAGTACCTTAGGTGTCAGCAAAAAGTATTGAGGAGTATTTTCATCAGCAGGAGCGTTAGCGAGGAGTTCAAAAACTCGTCGCTCATTTACAGCATCCATACCCTAGCAGAATAAATAAAATAAAATAAATAAAAGAATTATGTCTTTATGAACTAAAGCTTTTTACAATACAAATCAATAAGTCCCTGAATATTTGAGAAATTCCTGAATGGAGTAAAAGTGTGTTTCCACCAACCATTCATTCAACATTCCTGAATGCATTCAAAGGCATATCTATAAGTTCAATTTGCAGCTTATTAATCTCATTCCTAAATATTGAAAGCTTTTTAAAAACTTAAAATTTATAACCATTAGTTTTCTCAGCATTATGAACAATGTCTTCCAGTGAGCTAGCTTGTGTACATTCAGAGATTGTTCTAACAGCCTTTTACTGTTGCAAGAGAATGTCATATGGAACTGGAGTTTCCCCAGAGTAAAATTCCATATGATATTGTGCTTTAGAAGAATGCAAAGTATGCATGCCTTAAGTGTTTGGTATGTGGTTTTTCAGATACCATTATGTAAATTACTCTGGAAAACTTTGCAATGATGTATTTAATATGTGGCCACCAAAATAATTTGTTATCAACCACTAGGCCCCACAATTTCACTTTATTACCATCCTTGGGCAAGTCTCTTAGGTTCCAGTCATCATCACCATGGCATTTAGACAAGGTAGATTACATATATGTTTATAAGTCACGATACACTTCTTAGCAGTTTGGTTCTCTTAACGTCAACATTGTTCCGTCACCGGAATCTTAAACGTGTCCTCTCTTATCTCCAAACGAGCAAAGCAGTTTGCGGCTATTTTTGAGCAAGTGCGCAGTGTCGTATTTGATTTTTTGTTTTTTGGTATTCCCAATGTTTGAAGGTAAATATTACTTTTTTTATGCTTATCTAAATTGTAAATATCCAATTACAGGCTATTTTTAATATTATCTGGTATGGTTTCAAAAATATATAGCTTTTATTTTCTGGCCTCTTTAGTGGACACCGTGACGCTAAGTTCCATGGCACATAATCGCAGGAATCTTAGCAAATATGAAATATTCGAGTATTTGCGAGATGGAGATGATTCAGAAATATTGGATTTGAATTACAAAGATTAGAAATTCCAACATAAGGACCGAATAAATGTTGACTGTAAGGTTACTTTAATTTTGCTCTTGTAACAACGCTTGAGTTCCTTGCAATTATTTATTTTTATTTTTAGACTTCTTATGCGGGACAAACAAGATCAATAAATTTATTGATACTTTTATGGAAGAGGAAATTCTTAGAACCGGACAGTTCCCACTTGATGAGAGACCAGTTTTGTCAGGCGCCACGGCAGCTGAGACCAGTCTTGCATACTTTCAATCTCAGAATTTGACAGAAAAGAAAAATGTAGAATGGATTACAGGAACTTATTTTACAGAGCAATGAAAGTTTTATGAGGCACCTCCTGCAAATGATATTGATGACATTGTTAGCGATCCATAATCTCTGGAATTATTTGGCAACTATGTCTCAGATAAGCTTCTTGATCTAATTGCTGAATAAACGAAAGATAATACTGTGCTCAAAAATGTGACGCACTTTTCACCCACACATGTAGATGAACTGAAGAGATTTTTTGGAATACATATAGTTATGGGAAACTTGAAATATCCTAGAGTAAGAATGTACTGGCAATCAAAGTTTTCTGTATCCTTAATTTCAAATAATACGAATTTGAATACATTTTTTAAATTACAAAATGCTGTACACTGTTTGTCTGAAGACAGATTCTGGAAAGTCATATCTTTAAATGATGCGATAAGATCTCATTGAAAGCAGCTGATCTCTGAGAATGTGTGTAGCATAAACAAACATAAGGTACCATTCAAGGGACAGCTCAGTATCAAACAATATATAAAAAACAAACCCACAAAATGGGGTGTTAAAATATTCTTATTGTGTGGCATATCCGGTATGATCTATGACTTCATAATCTGTCAAGGTTCTACCACTGAATTTGATGTGGGAATTTTGAAGTTGGGACAGGGCCCTCAAGTTGTTCTGCAGTTCCCAAAAAAGTTATCCAAAACCATTCCACACACTGCAAAATTGTATTTCAATAATTACTTTAGTTCATTCCGACTGTTCGAATGGCTAAAGAAAAATCAAATATATGCATCTGCAACTATCAGGCAGGACAGATCATCCAACTTTCAGCAATGATCAAAAAATAAAGAACATGGACAGGGATTTAAGGAAAATGAAATCTTGAGAACATCAGGTGTAGTTATCACGAAATGGTGTAACAATTCTAATGTAGCTTTAGGTTCCAATTACGTAGGCATTGGCTGGAATCCCAGAACATGCAAACACTGGGTTTAGAACAAAGAAAATGTTTGTGGATGTGGCAAGGTCAGATGTTGTAAAACATTATAATAAAGAGAAAGGCGGTATTGATAAGTGTGATTTTTCGGTGTCTCTTTATCGCATACAGATAAGATCAAGGAAATGGACCCTGAGAATGATTACACATTGTCTAGACTTTGCAGTAATAAACTCATGGCTGGAATACAGAAAAAAAACAGAACAAATTGGTCTATCCTGCAAAAAATTATAGATCTCATCCATTTCCATCTATATGTAGCAGAAGCCCTCAATCTACCTGTAGCAGAAGCCAGCGAAACAAAGGGGGCGGCCAAGCAACAGTCCATGGTGTAGTCCTATTGAGTCCTGTTGAGTCCAAAAACATCCTAAAGAGAGGTTAAAGTAAGACCAATTGAAGAAGAGAGGTCCAACATCCTATCTTCCAAGACTCAACAGCTGCGACAAGATGCAAGAATCTTGGTTGCAAAGGAAGAACATATATTCTTTGCACAAAATGTCATGTTCATTTGAGCATAACAATAAAGAACAATTCTTTTGATAAATTCCACCAAAAAAATTAATGTACACAATTCAGAAAATAATAGGATATTGCCACTTGATATTGCAATCTTGTTTCTTTATTTTGTATATTTTAAATAACATTCTAAAATAAGAATTTTATCGTGTTATTTTCAAAAATAAAAAATTCAATTGCCAATTGAAGTTACGTCTTTCAGTCACCAAGTACACTACATAGGCTAGATAATAACTGAATTACTATGTCTTCCAAAATAAAATGGAGTACATCAAATATTTCCAAAAATTGACAGATTCAAAAACCATATTTAAATATTTTTCCAACAAAAATTTTAAAATTCAGTGACTGAAAGGGTTAAAGCTTATCATCATCATCATCATCATAATCATAATCAACAGCAGGATAGTAAGCCTGGTGCCTGTTCCTCCAGATGTTCCTGAGACCTCCATCTTTTGTTGGGTTTTTCTATATTTCTTCACCCTATGGGTTTATACTATGGAAATCTTTCTGCTTGCATTCTTCGTACATGTGAAAGCTTACATCTCCTCTGGTTCTCTTTAATGTCATCCACTATATTTTTTGTTTTCAGTTTTTTATGATTTCAGTGTTTCTTTGTTGATCTTCATATCTCTTCCAAAGTTTTCCTTGATTATTCCATTTTTCTGTCTAGATCTTCTGAAGTTTGTCCAATGATGTTTTCTAGATACATACATTGTACTACTCATTCCATTATTTTTCCATCTATAACAATTTTAACCCTTCTCATTTCATTGCCTTGGAATGCCATAGCTTTAGTCTTATTTATCAAGATTTTCATGTCGTGTGTTAGGGCTATTTTATGAAATTCGTTTGCTGCCCTCTGCAAGTCATTTTCTGATTCCATTGTTAGGATCATGCCGTCTGCGTAGAAAATTGTTTGGACCATTTGTCTTTTGATTAAATTTATACCAGTTTTCACTTTTTGTTCATGTGTTTGGCAAATATGTTAAACAGGTATGGTGATAGCCCACACCTCTGTCTCAGTCTTCTGGTTGTTCTAAAAGTCTCTGTACTGCTTCCTTTCATTCATCCTTACTTAATCTGAGAGTCTTTATACAGACCGGATTCCTTTTATCATGTCTGTAGGTATCTCTTCATTTTCCAGTATTTCCCAAATTTTGTTTCTGTTCACCATTGTAGGCCTCCTCAAAGTCTGTAAAGAGGAGGAAAGTTGGAAGGTTCACTTCATTTCGTTTGTCCAGAATTATCTGTTACTGTGAAAATAGCATCTTTTGTACTTCTACCCTTTCTAAATCCATTTTGTTTTTCTCCTAGGAATTTTTCACTATATTCATTTATACTTGGGTTTTTCTTTTCAGGCGCATGACATTTCATCAGCTGTTACGCTGTGTTGCCACACACTTGCGCGGCTAGCACGTGGTAAACACATGTCTGGGGCCAAGAAGCCTGTTGAAAAGGATGTTCGCGAAATTTGTCGCGTTCTTTGTCAACACAGTAGTGACATGAAAGTTCCCTATTGGAGAAAGCCTTCCCTCTGCATTTTTCATCCATGACCTTGGTGCGCCAATGAACGAAAAACCCAAGTAGAATCTATTTCTTAAGATATTAGCAAAAAGTTTTGATACTGTAGACAGGAGAGTAATCCCTCTGTAGTTGTTGCAATCTGTTTTCCATCCTTTCTTGTGTAAATTTATCATTATACCTCTCTGCTATTCTCTTATAGTGACTACTCTTCCCAAGTTGTGTTAAGTAGTTTTTTGTGGGGTATTCTTGAGATAATTTCCTCTGTATTTTAGTTCTAGTAGAATTTTGTCCACAACTGGATTTTTCCTATTTTTGACTTCCTTTAGTACTGCTTCTAGTTCTATCTTTATTACCTGTACTCCACGTTGTTCGGTAATATCAGTATCATTTCTGCTTGTACTTGGAGGTCTGTTGCTATTCCAAAGTCTTGTGTAATGATTTACCCACTTCTACTTTGGAATTAGGTCCAAATTGATTTTGTCCCTTGTTCGGCATTCTTAAAATTTTGAAACCATTTCACATGAGGCCTGGTACATCCCTTTCTAGCGTTCTCACAAATTTTTTCCAGTCTGAACTCTTTATCTTTTATAATCCGTTCTGTACTGTGTGTTTGAAGATATTTTTGATATGCTTTTTTGTCTATAGTTTCTTGTATTTCATTATTCCAAGTTTATACCCATTTCTCTTTCTTTGGCCTTTTAAAACCTTTAGCTTCCTTGCAAGTAATATTGGTTTTCTCAGTGTTGTCCAGAACATGTCTATAGTTTGTATATCCAACATCTGTAAATTCTCTGTACGTCGATTTTGTATGTCTGATTCTTTCTTTCTCTAGTAAATAAGTTTTCTACTTTGGAGCTGATTTAATTTTCTGGCTTCTTCCCATATAAATTTATATATTCTTTATATTTAAAAAAATGAATTTATTATTCTTAGACTGTTAAAGACACAGAAATCAATAAGCAGTTTTCCATCGTTGTTAACTGCTATTTACCCCTCCACTTCTTTAATTTTACCAATCATCTGGTTACCGATTCGTGCATTTATCTCGCTACAATATGATTTTCTTTTTTTTGAGATTCATTTACTGTAGCTTGAAATTGTATGGATTCCTCTTCTTTTTCTTCTGTTGGTGCATACGTTTTGACATTTAATTTCTTTTCTGTGATGCAGAGTTTGAGAATTATTATTCTTGGGGAAATAAACTTCTAATCTCCATACTGGTTTTCCATTTATTGTGTTTCATTATTGTAATTCCTGCTGCTGCTCTGTTCTTCCTGCTTTAGTCCTGAATATATTAGAATGTGATTCTGCATTTGTTTAGCCCCATTGCTTTTCTTTTTTGTATCTGATAGAAATAGAATGTCAAGATTTCTTTCTTTGATTTCTGTTTCAAGGTTTTCTTCTTTGTAGCCCAATCCTCTAATGTTCCATGTACAGTGAAACCCCTATTGTACGCCACTCTAGGGACTGTTCAAAAAAAGTGTAAAATCGAGGAAAACGTAAAATATAGGAAATTATTTTTTTGCACAGATTTTGTTCTAAAACACATAATTCTAAAAATAATAAGTCATACATTTAAACTTCAGTTGAAAAGAAAAAAATAGAAACTGGTGATGCAAAAATAGCATGTACTTTCTCACCCGCACTTTCACGTAAAATTACACGAAAATTACTCAATTTTTCAAAAAATTGTGCTTGACCTTATTTCAAATTCTATCTTTTTGGAACAGATTTCATTAAGGGAAAAATCTCTTTGTTCATAATTGTAGTTGTAGGAACACGCCGAAAAAAGTTTGAACTTTTGCAATTTTCGAAAAATAAAGAGTTCTCAACGAACACGAGACTTACACCTTTCTCTTTAACGTCCTTCACACCATCCAACAACAAAATTTTATCAAAATCGATGGCGCCATTTTTTTGAAAATTTTGAAAATGTCACAAGGGTGTCATGTAAAGTACCCCCAAAAATTACAATATCGGTTTCAAATTCGATCAGCCAGATCGATACGGGAATATAAATTTTGGAGAAAATTGGCCGAACAGTTTAGTCATTAGCGTTGTTCATGGATGGACAGAAGGATCGATATCGAGTATCCTCAAAAACATGGATTCTGACTAAACCACGTGTTAGAGAATTTTCTCCCTAAATTTAGCTACTGGATTCATCACTTTTTCGGTGCCTGGGCCCGGCAAGTTTTTTCTTCCGAAAATTCGCAGCTTTTTTCCGGCAGCATTACATTACACTACTGCGTAAGCACTAGCGAGAAAGTTAAAACCAGCAACTGACTTTCACTGGTGACAAACTTAACTCAACAAAACACGTGGGCTTAGTCCTGGAAAATTATTCAGCTAACCAATTCAGAACATTCACCAAAATATACCCGATTTTTAAATAGCAAAACATGTAACATTTATATGTATCCCCACCACCCTTCCCAAAACTGACATCGACACTGCCGCCTTTTCTTTCAGAACGTCTGACTGAATTCGAGATCTGACATGCAAAAATCTTAATATCGGGGTTTTACTACCAGTAGGACTTCACAAGTCAGACGCAAGATCGAGGAAAACGTAAAATCGAGGAAAATTTACATTACTTACATGGATCTTTGCCAGGACCACTCATTTATGGCATAAATTCCGGGAAAATGTATGATCGGAGAACGTACAATAGGGGTTTCACTGTATCAATTTTTAGTTCTTGGTATTGAATTTTTGTTTTTCCTGTCTTCTTGTCATTAATTGTGTATGCTGTTCCTTTTAGTGTAATTTCTGTAATGGTCCATGTTGTGACTTGTTATTTTATCTTTCTTTTTGTCTTCTGGCTCTTTTTTATTATTATTATTATTATTATTATTATTATTATTGTTGTTGTTGTTGTTGTTGTTGTTGATGTTATCATTATAATCTGATCCCTCCTTCATTCCTTTAGGGGTCTTTGAAATGGCCATGTTAGAATCCCCTTAGGCCAGAATATTTCCTCTTCTACTCTTTTACGCTTCTAATGTTATCCCACCTTCGTAAGATTTGTTATAACCTAGTGTTTTTAACTCTTTGCATCTGCTTCCCTTCAATCCTTTCTTCTCTAAAAATTGCATTATGTCTTCAGTCTGTGACACTGTGCAATTTACGAATGTACAACCATTTGAATCTAGTTCCCATCTTTAACTCTTTTTCTTCATTGTTTCCTTTTATAAAGTTTCTAGAACTCTCTAGCTGGTGAATGCTCTGTCTGATTTGATTGTTGCTGTTGTCTTTCGGTAAGGTAGATACGGTTTCTGTTATATATCTCTTTTCTCTGACGAGTTGTTTATTTGTCCTAGTTCTTCAGTATACGGACCTTCACAAAATCGTAAGCTCTGGCAATGACTGGGATGGTCGAATAAATACCATGAAAAGTTGAAACATGTATAAATTTACATTTAAGCCATCTCTTTAAAAGTTATTGCAGCTTTTAAAGATATTGCCTAAATTGATCCCTGGAAAGCTGGGTAAACTTAACATTAGAGTCAAAGTTCTCTCGCACCATGTCATGAAATGTTGAATTATGTATCAAAACAATCGTACCAACTTTATATGTATGAATTATGACTAAATCAGGATGTATCTTCAAAAATTGTTGGGTTTGCAAAAGATTATGATGGAATAACTTTTGCTTCTTATTTAACTTGAATGGATTGTTTACGTATGTTGATATAGAATTTATTACAATGTTCCTCAAATTATCTCTTTTGATTTGTGGAACTTTATGCTTATTAGATTATACAGATTTTATAATCTGAAAGGTAACATGTTTTTTTATCTTTACTAATTAGAGGAAAGGTAAGTTTCTGGCCCAAAATGACCATGTCTTCAAGAGAGACAGGAATTTTAGAAGAGGATAAGTTGTAAAACCTAAGACCAAAGATGTCATTAGCTCTACATTGATCATAAATTTTATATCGATGTACATAAAACATATGATATTGCGAAGGTCCATAAGCAAGGCACACAATTTAGACTGGTAGTTTCAAGTATATCTTCACCAGACTAGAAGTTAACTAAATTACTAAATAGCTTGCTTAAACATTTCTTGGAATCAGATTATCAATATAATGCGAAAAAGTATTGAGGTTGTTAACAAGTTAAATATTTTCAATTTGATCCCCCAAGACATATTTATTTCTTTGGACACAGTCAAAATGCACCACTCTATGCTGCATGAACTAATAATGTCCACATTAGAACATGTTTTGCCATTGGAAGTCGGATAAAAGACTAATGTCATCCCGAAAGAAGAAATTTTGTTGGCTGTAAGCCTACTTCTGAATAATATAACTTTCCTATTTAATGGTAAAATCTTTTATCAGAAAGACACATGTCCAATAGATGGAGTATTAAGTTGCATCCCTTGTGAGTTGTCAATGAAGAAGTTGAAATCTCATGTACTATCTCAAGTCAATGTTAAGTTCTATACCCAATGCTGATGATACATTGTTAGTAGTAAAACATGTCCAAGTTAGCAACGTTTATGATGAATTCAATTCCTATCACCAATATTTAAAATTTACTTTGGAAAAGAAAGTGGGTTATACGATAATTTTTTTGGTTTTTACCATTTACAGATTAGATTTCCTAATTATTGTAGAACAAACTAGTATCCCAAGCCCACCTATGCTGGCATAATTCTAAATTTCAATTCAAATCATTCCACTTCAATGAAAATTGCCATTGTCAAAACTTTGGTGGTAGGGCATATGGAATATCTGATAGTGCTTTCCATCCAGCCAATCTTGATAAAATATTTCTATTCTTGATTAGGAATTCTTATCCAATTATTTTTATCTCTAAATCTGTATGTCAGAAATTAAATCAGTTGGTAGGGAGAACTTGTTTGCATCAAAATAGTACAACAGAAAATCACAAATCTTCTCTTTCAAGTGAAGATAAGATTAGGCTCATTTTTCCTTATATCAATCCTTAAATCAATAACCGAGCCAAGAAATAAATTCAGCGTAATTTTCCTAATGTATTGTTAATACTATAATGAATACACCCAATGTTCTTCAGCATTTTAAAGATTCTGTTTCTAAATTGAATAGAGTTAACACTGTTTATTCACTAAAATATTCTCAGTGAAACTTGACATATATAGGACAAACACGGAAGTGGCTGGGCAATAGAATGCTTTGCGGGACAAAACTCTGTAACAGCTCATAGAATAAACCAGGGACGTCATATTGATTTCCAAAATTCTTGAATTCTTTCTGTAGAACTAAACTGTAATACCAGATTGGTGCTAGAATCATTATTTATTAAGATCAATCAGACCTTGAATTCCAACTTGGAATGTAACATCTTTGCAAGAATTTACGATCCTATATTGGTACAATTCATTAAAAGCAATAAACAATGTCTTGAAGATCTTGAGGTTTTTGACACTATGCAAGATGGTCGAAATTTTTCACAACATGATGTTCAGCAAAATCATATTTAGATTAATAATTCTCAGGAAATAACAAATCTTGAAAATCCTCCCATGGAACGTACAATGCTTCCAAGCACAATCTCCCTATTCTTTCCCTTCCCACACCCCCTGCTTCAACTCTTACTTCTCCCCTGACTCATCCACACCGCTACACGTTGTGTATATACTCTCTTCGCAGCAGATATGTTGAGCTGCCTGAAAAATGACTCCACTGTAAAATTCTTTTCTAGTTATTGGGTTGATAGAGTTCAGAAAGTTGACCTATGGTTGCGGGATACCCAAAGAATCTCTACACCAATTCGTATCAAGTCAGGGGTTCCGCAAGGCTCAATTTTGGGCCTGACCTGCTTCAATTTATATGTGGCGGATATGCATAATTTAGACTTGTCATCTACTATCCTAACATATGCTGGTGACACCCCCAGTTATTCTTAGCATTCTCTCCAGAGAACTTAAACCTAGCACTCAGTATCCTCGAGGTGGACATCAAGAAAATCTCTTAATGGCCAAATTTAAAAGGTCTTGTTTTGAATCCGTCTAAAACTGCTTTCATCATTGTGAACCCTATTGAGTGTCTTGGTGACACCAGAGGTATATCAATTGATATTGATGGTACACTTGTACTAATTGTTGATGCTGCACATAATTTGGGTTTAATCCTTGATTCATCCTGGAAGTTTGATTGATATATATCTAAAGTATGTTCTATTGCATATTCCCGACTGAGACCTAAAAAATCTTTACCAACTAAGATAAAGTTGTATTTGACAGATCCCTTGATTTTATCCCTATTTAACTTTGCGGATACTGCCTATGGCCTGGGATTGAAAATCCTTCAGATCACCCGCATTCAAGGTGTACAAAATGTGTCTGAGATTCTGTTATGACCCCAGAAAGTATGACCACTTATCTCTGGCGATGCAGAATTCAGGTTGGCTGTTAATGAGGCAGAGAATCTGGCTACATACATTTAAACTAGTTATCAAAGTTCTTCAAACTGGCAACCCATCTAATCTTCATGACTAAGTAACTTTCTTGGGAGACTGGTACGCCAGGACATCACTCTGCACCAGATCATTGTTGAAGTTATCATTTCCGCGCTATTCTAAATCATTATTCACTTCTTCCTTTTCTTATTTGGCTCCACACTTGTTACCGGATGGATGTTTGGGAATGGCAGACAACCAATTATTTTCTATCCTCCATGATTTTGTAACTACTAATTTCTGATTTTAAAATCTTTGTCTGGAAAATAGTTATGAACTACTGTTGCTACAGAGTTAATTGGATGCTACTGATAAATATTTTTGTACGATATACATTACTCCAATATTTTGTTGAAAACTATGTACAACCTTTAGTTTGGAACTTAGAATTTTAGATGTGAATTATCTACAATAACTTCTAGTTCTCTACTATTACTCATTTGTTATTATTGTCTCCTACTGTTTTGTTGTTGTTTTTTTTACTGCTACATCCTTTGCACATTTAACTTTTGTTTTTCACATATGTTCTGAACTTGCATTCCTTTATTATAATTTAAATGTAATGTGCATGATTTGTGTTCTACTTTTATTGTATTCAGCTTTTACTGTATTCTGCTTTCATGCATACTTTATATTCTACTTTTTTTCTTTTCTTTTAAGTCCCATAAATTAATGTACTTTAATTTATTACAGACTGGAGTGTCTGTTTTCCACGTTTGGTTTAAAAACAGGTTTTCCTGAACCAAAACCTTTTTGTACAAATGCAAATTTGTTATTTATTTGTGAGTGCATATCTGTTCAAATAAAGCTTGTATAAATGACACATAAATGTCAACATCAATAACTTTCAATTTATTCAACATTATCATGAGTCTGTGCTTCTCCTATTGTGCACTAGCCTATTTTTTCCACTACTTACGTAATTTTCAACTTAAGATTGTTTTAACTCTGCCTATGTCAATTTCACTGTAGTTCATAATAGGTTCCATTGTATAACATCAATACTACATGTCTATCGACTTTGTGAATATAAGACCTAGTTCGCCGTAATCACAGTAGAGAGAAACAGTAGGCATCATTTTGGGACCAAGAGATAGAGAATCCTAACATGTTCAATTTTGAAAATTATGATCTTCTAGAAATTCACTTTATGTCTTGTTAATGGTAGTGAACACATTGATTGCAAATACATCTATTGTGGTGGTTACGGTTTTTTAAGTGCAAAAGTTAGAAGTATGTTTGGAAAAACATAAATGTTCCAGACAGTTTGTGGAAAGCAATTTGCTCAACAAGACAAAACAAACTTCCATCAGAGATTTTTTAAATGAATAATTTGTTGTTTTTTTTTCATAATTTTTGTTTTCAGGGCTTCAGTTACTTAAAATAAATGAGTTAAAATGGTGTTTTCAGTATAAATGAAATGATTTTATGATGTACGTTACCCCAAGATTTCACTGTATTATTCTTTACAATTCCCACCTAAAAAGTAACTATTTTGTCTCCTTTTAGAAGCATGCTTTTTTATTTTAAATGGAAACAAACAAAATTAACTGACAGAAGCTGAATAGACACATAGTACATTTTCAATCCTAATATTTAGAAACTACACAGTAGAGTTGGCACTGAAGTATTGTAGGTGGCCAAGAACAACTGAATTTACAAATTGAAATTTTCTGAGGTTGAAAACTACCCTGATCAGTAGAGACCAGAAAATATGTAGTATAAACGTCAAAATATGTACATAAATATGTAATGAAAATAGTGAGAATATGTAATAAATATGTAAAATCAGATATAATATGTAATATTAAAATACTCCAATTATAAAACACATTGACATAATACATAATTACATGTACAAGAAATTCCTAAACAAAATTTAAAAATAATACAAACATTTTAAAAATTATTTGGAGGGCACAAGTTTATGCACACTTTGCCCATACAACTTTCCCGCCAGTAGTAAAAGATTAATCTATTGTTAACCAGGACCGTAGTTTAGCAGCCAGGCAAAGGTGTATCAAGATGTTGCCTATAAGCAAGGTTATATGCACCCTTAGCCAGACTAGACACCATAGAAGCCATGGTGATAAATACAATCAGCAAACAATCACTGCAGTGTGCAACATTCTTATTGAAGCGTTACTCGTCAGCAATCGCCACAGCTTCTTTGAAATTAACGTTAAGGTCGTGAAACTTTGGGCCAATGATACTGTTTACACCTACATTTCACGAATAATGAAGGGAAAATGCTGATTTTTTTAAAATACTTCTTTCATAAAAAATATGTACCAAAATTCAAGAAAATTGATACAATAATGATAATATTTGTGAAAACAGCAAAATATGTAATATAGTACTAAATATGTAAAAATATGTAACAAAAAAAATTGGATATTGTGTTAGGAGAGCAACGATTCGCCAAGATTATAATTTTGAGAACGCTAAGAAGAAAGACAAAAAAATATGTAATTACATAAAAATCCGGTCTCTACTGATTAGCTAGAAGACCATGATGAACTTAATTTTACCTGAAGGTAAAATCATAAGAACAAGTTTTGAGTACAAAAGGTTAATCCTGGACCTCATCTGTCTTTTTTTTTTTCTTTCTTCCAAATTCATTTAATACACTTCCACTTTTTCTTTGCGAATATTCTTTACAGTGATAGCTACAATCTTATAAATGTCAATACTGCAACATGCAACAATTGAAATAGTAATAATAATAAAACACACAGCAAAAATATATCATGTTAATCATACCTGATTGATTTCATCTACACATCGAAAAGGAACATGGGTAATTTCTTGCATGGCAATCATATACAAAGCAGTTGATACTGAACGTTCACCACCGCTTTGAGTGAAAGAATTCAAATCTTGTAATTTATCACCATCTCTGAACTTTACTTTGATATTAATGCCATATGTTTCATAATTGTCCTGTAAAATATGGAAGTTGAATAAAATTGACGATATTCATTGGATAAAGTGCCCATTCATTAATATTTTCCAGTAGGTTGCAATTTTGATTTTGAATTAGGATGACGATAAAAAACATAGGTGTACTAGAAAATTCAGTATTGACACTCAAAAGTCTTGGGGAAGTTTCATCTTCACATATCAAAAGAGAGAATTGGGATATGGCAGATCCACAATCCAAAGCTTGACAATGAAACACTATTCAATTAACATGGGCTTATGGCAATAAAGCAGCGCACGTATAATTAAGTGCATATCTTTGCCATAAATACAAATAAATCCATGTTTAACATGTCAAGAAAAAAATGATAAAAATATTTTGTTCATTAACATAAAAGGCAGAAAACTAAAAATAAAAGAGGAAGATAAATTCTTAAAATAAAACGACAAACAATAAAATTGCTGAAACATTATTGAAAATCTATATTCATTAGCACAGTACAAGGGCCATGATCTGGATTTGTATACATCTTAACTAGCAATGACAATGACATGTTAATTAAAAAATGACTTAATATCAAAATTCAGATTCACTGTGGATCAATATTAATTTAAAAATATAGGAGTAAAGTATTTGACTTTCAAAATTTACACATAGATCCATAATTCAATTAATTAATTAAAACATCTTTATAGAGTAGCCTTCCTCTTCCCAAGCAGGGATATCCTCCTCACTATAAATACAACAAATATTTGGTGAACTTACTGGATCATCACAGTTGAGCAGGATTTCTCCAGCACATCCTAGCCTAGCAAAGTATTTCCCGAAGTTTTCATTTATTTTCGCTATTAGTTTGTTCAATTCCGGAAGCCACTTCTCACGAGTAACCAACAAGCTTTGTTAATATCACCCAACTTTTTCTGGAGCATCTGAATTTCATCAGTCAATTCACCAATAGTTTTCTTTCGTTTTTCATATTCTTGAAGAATCTAAAAGAAATGGGTAAATTGCAGCTTACAATTTAACACATAATTGCATCCTTTATTCCAACTTACCTACAAACACAAAAGCAATATGGATACATTTTTTATAATAAATATTTTTTGTTTTTTGATTTTGGTGTATTGGCACTGATCGTATTATTAAAATAATTATTAATTTTGTAAGAAGAAAATTTCGATATAATTTATTATTGTCTCACTAATTATAGAATTCATTTTCATTTATCATTATTGTCATTATAATGATATTCTGAACAAAAAATTTTAATATGCTTAATTTAAAGTTTTGTAAAATCATGTCATAATTATTACAATTGCCTTAGTCTTGTAAACATAATTATTTTAATGTTTGTAGTACAGCTAAATACTGTTCATTGAATGTATATATATATATATGTGTGTGTAAAATCATATTTTCCATTAAAAAAAAACCTGTTAAACATTATTATTGTAATAGGGGTGAGAGAGAGAGCAAGATATTTTGTCTGGGGTGCAAAATAACCTTTCGAAAAGAATTGTATCCTGTTTATAACTATAATGTTGCTACACTAGACGGAACCATGTTTTCCATAGAACAGTGGGAATCAAACCATTACCTTCTGATTAGTGAATGTAAGCACTATCCACATTGATAAGAGAACAGGATAATTACTCAATTTCAATACTTGTCAAATCTAATAAAATTTACACAATTTTATTCAAATTACTCTTAATATAAACTTTAATAATAAACAAGGGGTGGAATCTATTAATATTATCGTCCAATAATCTACATCTATTGGGCATTCAACTATCTTTGTATATGGTTTAGAGGACTATTTGGTTTAATTAAAAAAAGCTATTGATTTATCAACTATGAGTCAATTAGCACTTACCATACTATTGGACTGGGTTATTATGATTTGAGGGGCTGAAAACAAAAATCAGGGAAGGGATATTTGCTTCAAAAGGAAAGAAGTGCATACTGCGATAGCTAACACAGAGATATTGATTACTGGAAAACCAGCAAAGTGAACTTAACACTTATCAAAAGCCATTCCAATATATAATGTATAAAAAGCTTCAAAAGCAATTTTCTTAAATCTTGTAATTGTCACCTGATTTTTGTTTTCAGAAGATTTGGCCTTTTTTCATTTTGTAACACATGCTTTATTTAAAACACTTTGTCCCTAGTGATTACCATTTTTTTTAAGAAATAAGAATTTTACATATCTTACATTATTATTTCCTTCATTCATAAAATCAGCTTTGGCTTGAAGCTCCTGTATTTTACGAGACAATGTATCTCGATCATCAGTAATCAATTTATAGAAAGATTCATCGGGTGCTTTACCATTAGTATACCGCAATGCTTCTTCATGAAACTGCATTGCTTCGTTCCGAGCCTTTGTGTACTGATCTCCCAGAGCTCTAACTACGTCCTATAAGAAGAAAGAAACTTATTAGTACAATCTATTACATGAAAGGAAAATAAATTGATAGCTGTAATGTAATAAATTATGAAATGATCCTATCAAAATATTCCTTTGTTCTGGTGTTCAATTTTCTTTAAAAAATTCTAGTCCAAGTTTTATTTCTGGTAAAGTTTATACTATTATTAAAAGGAGAAAAACAATAATTTATAAATTCTTAATAAAGTGTGCCTTGAACACGAAAAAGGCTACATAAAGGCAAATACCATAAACTATATGGGTCACAAATATTTTTCATTAATACATTTTTTATTTGATTAATGTTCCTTAAACCTGTCATTTCACCTTCCACATATTTCTCTAGTAAATTACCACAAATATTTACCTCTTGATGAGAACTTGCTCTCAATGTGCTCCTTACATCATTTTCTCTTTTTTTTAAATGCTCTTTTCTTTCGTGAAGATTCCAATTAATCTCAGCAAATTCCCTAATTCCTCTGTCCAATTTTTCAGCAATAGCCCGCACTTTTTCATCAATTCCACACAAACTGGTAATTATTACCTAAAAAAATTTAATAAGAATTTTTAAAAAACAACTCAAATATCATATTCAAAAGAAAATATATTAACAGCACCAGTAACAAAATTACAAATCACAAATCAGCTAGCTTTGCCCTCTTTTAACAGTTGTACAACTGTGAAAAACAAATTTGCTTGCAAGAGCAGTCACTTTGAAACCTTGCTTTTTAGATATCCCTAGTAGTATTATCCAATGGTAAATTACCAATTTTAAATTACAAATGTATTAATTCACTTTATACTAGAGAAGAATAAAATGGTGCAATTAACTGCTAATTGAAGCTATGCAAAACCATTAAATAATTTGGTGTCATCATTAGAAAGAATCTCACAATAGTGGTGTTCTTCAACTTGCCTTTTTCTCTAGAAATGCTTTCTTTCTTTCTTCATCAATGTTTATACTTTCACGTTCTACAGAAGCAATCTGGTCCTTTTTAGATTTAATTCGTCTTTCAGTTAAATCTTTTCCCCCAATACCTGCTTGGAGCTTTCTTCTTTCATCTCGCATTTCAAAAACAAGTTTTTCCTGCTCCTGCTTGTTCTGTTGGTGACTACTCAACTGGCCATCAAAACCACGCTTCTCTTCTGAAAGCTTTTGAATGCTGTAAAAAACAAAATGTATGTATTTTACATATTTCGAATTTTTATTTATTTATTGGACAGTATAAATTTATTACATTATAAAAATTGTAATAAATTGCAGGAAGAATTCAGTAAGCAGGAAGAAAAGTTATAGAATGGGTTTCAATAAAACTTTCATTGTATAAGGTTTTTCCTAACCGTTTTCTGACATTAGTATTTTTACTTGCAGTTTTATTTAAGCTAATCTTTTTATATCATCACTTAGAGAGTGGATTTCACCCTTTTTGCTTTTTTTTGAAATTCTTTTGCTCAGAATCATAGGTTGTAGATATATAAATTAGTTTAACAATGCATTCACATAATGGACTTTTAAGGTGCCTATGTTAGACTATTTTGGAAATGAGTGCTTATTGTAAGATAAATGCCTTATTAAAAGATTTTTGCCTCCTTTATGCTTTTCGAGAAAATGTTTTCCGTTTGAATGTATGGTTTTGCCAAGTATGACTTTAAACTCGCGCTACATAACTCTGTAGTTTTTTTTCTCTGTAGTTTTCTCATAAATTTGCATGATATATATATATATATATATATATATATATATATATATATATATATATATATAAATATTTTGTGTTTTGCTATTTACATATTGGAGTATATCTTGGTGCATTTCAGAATTGATTGGTTGAGTAATTTTCCAGGACTAAGCCCACATGTTTTGTTTCGAGTGTGTCTTGAGTTAATTTGTTGTCAGTGATAAATTCAGTAGCTGATTTTAACTTTCTTGCTACTGCTTACATAGTAGGGAGAAAGTTATGTAAAGCTGTGGAAAAAACCTGTGAATTTTTGGCAGAAAAACTCCTTATTACCAGGCCTGGCAACAAAAAGTCGACGGGCATGAGCGAGCTGAGAGGAGCGGAGAGGAGAGGAGAGGAGAAAGAGGAGAGGAGAGGAGAGGGAGAGATATTCCTCTAACACGAGGTGTAGCCACAATCCATGTTTTGAGGGCCCTTGATACCGAAAAATCGACTGACGTCTGTCTGTGAATAACGCTAGTGGCTAAACCCTTCGCCGATTTTTGGCTCCATCGGTTTTTATTAAATTTTGTTGTTGGATAGTGTGAAGGGCGTTAAGAGAATGGTGTGGGTCTCTTGATATAAACTGATTATTTTTCAAAAACTGCAAATGTCCTCCTACAACTACAAATATAAAGATATAGTTTTTTCTCCTCAACGAAATCTATTCCTTGGTAGATTTTGAAATAAGGTCATGCACAATTTTTTGAAAATTTGAGTACTTTTCGCATAAATATTTTGCGAAAGTACATGCCATGCTAGTTTCAGCCAGTTTCTATTAATATCAACTTAAGTTTTAATGTATTATTTATTATTTTTTATAATTACAATGTGTTTTTTGTAACGAAATCAGTACAAAGAAATATTTTCCTCGATTTTACACTTTTTTTTACCTCTCCCTAAAAGGGTGTGAAATAGGGGATTTACTGTAATGGTTTACTAATAAATTTTGAAATTTTTAAAATGATTCTGACCGACATGTTATCAATTCCTGTAGATTTGTATAAGTTTATGTTATTAATAATCTTCAGTATTTCTATCTCATTAGTTGGTTTCAAAAATATAGGCCATTCCACATCAAATCACACAAATTGAAGGAAAATTTCACCTTGATGTCCCAGATTTTTTTGCGACATTAGAAACAAATGATGCTCCTTCATTTAATGTATGTATTGAATTAATTAATTTTCTCAATTTTTTTAACCTATTTTATTTTATTAAATTTCTCCGTAACACGACAGTTTCAAAATTCAAAGAAAAAAGAACTCCATTGTATTCTCTGTGATGTTTTACATAAGTGCTCTGGTTGTTTTTAATTAAACCTAATAGTCGCATTTCATCTGAACACTTCCATTTGAGACCGTGTTTCAATGACAAGTCTCACAGTTGCTTCATGTTTAGACGTCATGATGTGTCATGCCATTTACACCCCGTAGTTCAAGCATACTGTCCAACAAGCAGAAATTTGTCTACATGCCTTGGTGAACAAACTATTTTTTTAATGTTCATAAAGAAAAATTAACACAAAAATTAAAAACAAATGAATTGTGTAAATTGAGTGCCTTTTTATTTCTGTGTTAATTTTTCTTAGTGAACAAATACAGTTTACTTCAGTTATAGTGAACTGGAGTTTATATATTCTGGAAATAATATTTATTTATTCAAGGTAATTGTGGAAATAATATGGAGTGAATTAGTTATACACTGATCCCTACTCACATACATTACAAATATGCGTAAGAAGATTTGGTTATAGTGAACATAGCAAACGCATCCTGGAAAAGAATATAATGCCTCAGTGCCACAAATTCCAACTCTAGGCAGCTTGAAAAAAATATTGTCGGCCAAAGGTCTTAATCGCAGAAGTCTCCTCTAATGTGAAGGTAGCAACTATGTCACTCAGTTTCACTGTGGAAACAAAGGCCATGTCCTGTTTGGGCTACAACTGGTTGTATGCGATTACTTGCTTCAGTTTCAAGCTTGGTTTTACTTGATATTCCACAGGACAAAGTGCATTGGGTTCTACGTAGGTGGCAGGTAGCATGTAATTGCCACAGCCTTGCAATATCTGTCATGCTGCATGGAAAAACGGTTAGTTTCATTGGCCGCTTGCATCATCCTACTACCGAAAGCATCTCGTATGTCACCAGGTAAGTAAAAGGGGCTTCAGAGAATGGGACAGTGTTCCAATAGTGCAAGAGGCATTGAAGGGTGTCGAGACTGCATTACAATACTTGGACACAGAGGACAATGCAGAATCAAGTATGGAAAGAGCACAAACTCTAGAGAAATTACTAATGAAAAACGGAAGAGGCAAACAGTTGAAAATAAGAATTACATTAAGGACAAATAAAGATATGGAAATTTTCAGTTTGTGCTGTTAATGTATTTTGCTGTAACTCTATATTAATAAAATCAATCGTTACAGAGACATTCTATTTAATTTTGATATCACTGGATACAATGAACAAAAAATATTCACTATAACCGGAGTCAACTGTACATTCATTTTTTTTCTAAATAATAACCAATATACATGTTTCTGAAGTGTATATTACTCGTTCACTTTACATTTGCAGACGGAGCGCTGCGATCTGTTTACATGAGGTCACCGCTGACGGAATGAGAAACGCGCGCCTGCAGTAGATACTGACCGTTTAATATGATATAGATGGCGGTGAGCATCAAACAGAAACCCGGGTTAAAACAACCATTAAGCAGTAGAAAAGTGCAAAGAAGAAATAAAAATATTGTACGTGAATGTTGTGAATCGCGTGTGGTGTGATCTATTTTATTGTATATTATCTTAATCATTTAAGAGCACGACTCCAGCTCACTGCCAGAAAGGCATAATTCGTCAGCTGTGTCCGTACTATGGACTCCGTAGCGCTTGTGCTGCCTTCGGAGACAGCTGATTGGTCAGATGCTGATTGACATCGGGGCCATTCGTGGATTCTCGGTTGTGTGTTCGGGCCTTCGCTTTCAAAACAACATTAGTTTCCTAATTCTGCCGTCTGCAAATGTAAGTGAACGAGTAATATATGCTCCTGAAATGCAAATTTTTGCAGAAAGCCCTTTTTCAAATTAACTTTTGAGTGCTTCTTGCAATAAATTTTATACAATACACAATAATTTTTTTTAAAGTTAAAAAAATTATAAATACAAAGAATTAAGCAACTTATTTTTAGTGTTACTTTATCATATTTTTAAAGCATGCAAAGCATGCAAGCAGAATTAAGCATATAAAAAACATTTGCATTTCATTATATACTACTGTATTCTTAATTTTAAAGGGATAATACAGAGCATGCATAAAGTTTATAGATAAATACCGTTCATCAATTCTAAATACTTCATTAGAATCACCACCACAAGATAACATTTTCGCAGGTGGTATACTTATTATACGAAAACACCTCTCGTTTGTGTACTTTGAAACTTGAATTGTATATTTATTTGTGCCTGTAAAACAGAAAGACACTAGATGTTAATTACTTAAAATGGCATAATCTGAAAACGAAACATTAAACATGTTTAAAACATTGTTAAAACATTAAACATGCTGCAACGGTATTCCCCTGGCTCACGTTCAATTTTCCCTTCTCTATACCTCCCTTGTTTATTTATTCCCCTTTCTCCGAATTGCTCTGTACTTTGGAGCCAATGCAACCATACCTTTCTTACCGCTATTCAATCTGTCAATGTTACTATCTGAGGGTGTTGCATAAAATTTTATTTGGGTTGTAGGTCGTGGACGGCCCCGTACGGGAATTACCTGTAAACAACGCTGAACAGCACAGCATGCACATGGCTACTAAATACTGAAATAAAAACATATATATTTCAAACAAGAAAACAAGAATTTTAATTCCCCTTTTTCATTTTTCTAATTCTTCCGTCAACACTACACGGCACATGAGCATTTACATCCGCTTGGCACTGTTGCTATGGGTTTCTTTAACATTAACCTTACCCAATTACATGAATTTACAATTCATTACAATTCCAATGGCCATTAGTTAGTCGTTTGATCATTTAGGAATTCCTTTTACAAAAAAAAAAAAAAAAACTCAATATTATTGCCAATCAATACTAGGTACGTACGTACTTCAATGCAACAATGAGAAAAAAATGAAACCTAACAATTACTAAATACCAGCCTACAAATTATGATATTATACTAATTCCGCTTGAAATTCCGTAAATTTCAAAAGTCTCATGAATGTTTGTTACGTTTGATGTGCACAAGTTCAAAGCTGAATTTTTTTTTTCTTTAATTATTTCGCGAGTGCGTCACTTCCCTTTCTCTCTGCCTCGTCGAAAACAGCGTTGTTGTCGGTCCGATGATCCTATGCGCGTCCACTCGCACGCATCGGATGTCCACGCACGCTCCACTCGTGCACGGGCCGGTTCTCTTCAGTATTTCTCCAAAAAAAATTGTCCAAACACTTGCATCACAAATTCACTACCAAAATACTTCTTCTCTCTTCAAGTATTAATGCATTGCCGACGTCCGCCCAGTTATAAGTTCATCAATTACTTTAGCTTTGAACAAATCACGAATACTACGGACGTGGGGATCACGTTCTCTCGACCGCTGACTAGACCGAAGTGTGCTCAAAATCATTTCGATTTAACATGTTGACTCGCTTATGAAAAATGCCGGCGAAATCCCTTTCGCTTTTTTTTCATTGTTGTTTCCACAAAATTTTCTAAAATTGTCATTATTTCCCGTTTTAACTTGTGCTCGTGTTCGTTCGCTTTAGCTTTTCCCCAATGTTAAAGATTTCTTGTCGAAACAGCAGTTTTCTATTTATTTCCCGTCGAAAATGCTAATTTTCTGTCGACATTCCCCAGCAGTAAATCGTCGCTTGTTTGGTAGTATTGTTAGCTTGCAATATTTATTTATTTAGAATGTTCAATGTTTTTATAACTCTCTAAACCATGTATAAATTTTAATTCCTATTACGACGATTCCCGCCGCATCTCATTGTTTAATCAGCATTTCTTCGCAAAATCTCGATAATTCAAGTTATGCCATTTGACCTGTTCGACTGGGATTTCATTCTAAATTTTCAAATTACAATTTTAAGGGAATTCGTCGTCCGATCTCGTTCAAACAAAAAATACAGCGTTCGTTTAATTCTTCTTCAACTAAATGGTTATTCAAAATTCTTTCCGCATTTGTTGACCCCATAAAAGTCTCCAGAACGATCGAAATATACCTTCCGCGGCGCGCTGTTCTTTTGTCTTGTTCATTGATTCTAATACACGTTGTGTACATCATAGACTATAGATCTTAAATAGTTATTCTTTTGTCCACTATTGTTTTGAAGTATTCTTAGGAATAATGAAATCATTACAATGCTTTAGCTGTAAATCAAATTCATAAATCATACCATAAACTGGAATGAATGCAGACATTTTGTAATGTTTTTCATTACAAAATATTAATTTAAATGAAATGAATTTATTATTCATTGAAATTAGAGATAGCTCTATAACTTGACTTTGGAAATGAAAATCATCGTACAGCATTATATAGTGTTTAGTATTTAATGATTGTAAATAAAAATTGTCCCTATTCATCCCACGGAATAAATACAGAAAATTACTTCCATTTTTTCACCAGATCAAATTACGAGACAACACTAGCTCTTTGACTGCTACAGGTACAACTAGAGCAAGTCCTATGGCATGAGTAATCCACTTGCTCTGTGCTGAGCTAGTTTTTTTTCTTTTGCCCATAATAACTTCTGAGATTATACAGCAAATCCAGTGATAACCAAAATCAGTAATGTAGAGAAAACTTCAAACAATGCAACCACTAAAAGACAAGTAACAAAAGCTTAAATAAAAAATCAGCTCAGGACAGGACTTCAAAGACTCCAAGCAAAGTCGTAAAGTAAACTGATAGAAAAGTGTTAATGCAACCATAAAATTCTATTACGAGGCAGTCCCTGGAAACAGACAGCGCTATTAAAATGTTCAGTCATTTCATCCACATTTCCGAAGGGACCGTCTGACAGGTTAACATTATTTTGAAATGTTGACCAGTCAGCCCGTCGCACGATCCTTAGAGGGGGCCGTGCCAAACTACGGCGAAGATGATCAATGTGGACAATCGTGGGGTAATGGTCGCTTCCATAAAGATCTTCTAATATGGTCCACTGCGTAGCAGTAGCAAGTAAAGAGCTGCAAAGGGCTACATCAATAGCCGTGCTCGAATTCGTAGCTACGGCAAAATGCGTTGGTTCCCCAGTGTTGAGAATAGCCAAATTCATGGTGTCGATGACAGATTCCAAAATAGCACCTCTTTAACCAGTACGAGAGGAACCCCAAAGAGGGCTGTGGGGGCTGTGTTACATCACCCACAACCAAGAAAGGTGTGGGCAATTGGTTTATTAGACTTAGGAGGTCATCAACCGACACCGTTTGTCTTGGGGGAATATAGATATTACATACAGTGAGTGAGAGGGACGGGAGATACACCTCCACACAAATGGTTTGACGGGGATGTCTGCAGAATGTAGCGAATCCTGGACCTAAGTAGTAACTCCGCCGTGAGCGCGGAGGCCGTCATCGACATCAACCCTATAAGGAGTGAAACCGCGAAAGTGTATGGGCCGTTATAGAGAAAGATGCGTTTCCTGTAAACAGAAAATTGAGGGTGTATAATGGGACAACAAGTTTTAATTCGTCCCGTCGGAGAGAAAATCCGTCCAGATTCCAGGATAGAAGAGCTGTTGTTTAAAAGGTTAAGAAGATTTCTTCTTTTCCTTTATCCACTTCTGCCGCCCGAAGGAGCGAGTGTCCACCCCGGCTGAAGTTTCTTCCGAGGCAGACTCATCCTGACCACTTCTGGTCAGGCTGATAGATCGCTCAGAGCGAGTCTCGGGAGTCGGGGTAGGTGGTCAGAGTTTGGAGGATCTGTCAACACTTTTCTGGTCCAGGCCAGAAGGCCATGTGATATCAGCCTTCTTGAGCGGCTGAGAAGTGGATTCTTGTTGTCTTCGTCTGTGTTGCCTTCTTGGGTGGTGTTCTGTATTTTGTGGGAATTATTATTTTCCCACCTTGCAGAGGTGATGTCTCCTCGGGGAAGTCCACTGGGGATAGCTGGCAACAGAAGTCTGAATACTAGTCATCGCTTTCACTGTGTTCACCAGAGTGCTAGAGAAAGAACGCCTGAGATCCACAGGGTTCGGCACATACTGTCGCACGCGAAGATTATAATAACCACAGCTAACTTTCTCTGGGAGAGAAGGGAGATTAAATGTCAGGATCAAGGTGGGAGTGGGGATCTCTTTCCCATTCTCCTTCCTCCTGATCCTGTACACCCTGTTACTCTTAAAAAAGGAAAGAAGTTCATCCTCGTTTTCAGACGCAAAGTATTCATGGTTGACCACTCCCTTACATAGGTTAAGGGTAGGGTGAGTGGTCACTTCCACTTGGAGGCCGGCAATCTGCATAGTTTTTAAAATCTTGTCTATTTGTTCATCGGTGCGCGCTTCAAAGAGAATGGTACCATTTCTTTGTCGCATGACTGCTTGGAGCTTTCCAAAACTCTTCTCAATTGCTCGCGCATGGCGGACCGCACTAAACACTTTTAAAAGTTTCTCAGTTTCAGAGCAAGACATCAAGAGAAACCAAGGCTTTCTTGGTTTATCTTCTTCCCGGAGGGAGAAGCTATGTAGATCAACTGTTCTGTCACATCTCCTCTTCCTTTCGGAAGAGGGCAGGGGGGATTGTTGAGTATCCATGAGATGGACATGAATTCATCTCCATGCTCGCCACCCACCATGGAGTCCAACAAGGGGACACCCCACTGGGGTGCCAGGGCTGACATGGAGATATAGAAGGGGAATGTCACAGCGCTGCACCGCCGTGGATCCCCCGCTCACCCTGGAGTTCAATGCAAGACCTAGTCCGAGACGATTGATCGGGAGTGGGTTAGCTCCCGACTGCCCGTCTAGAAGAGTCCGAGGCCAAAGCGAGTGTATTGACACCTACAAGGAATGTTCCCCAAAATACGTAAACGTACCCCTTAGTGCAAGCCAAAAAATGTAGCGCCAGGACTAGTTGGGAAACAAACAGGTCTCTCAACTGCCAGGACACACATTCCCTCCAACACGGGTCGCTATGCACGGCAAACACATGGGTGGGCGTTCAGCATACAGAGAAGGCCAGTGAGGAAGAAAAAGGAGTGAAAAGAATATACATAACATGAAATGAAAGCAAGACGATGAATAAATGGAGAAAGGAACACTTGAGAGCCTTCTCTGCATCCCCCGTCAGGACGTGAACCAACCCACCTTGACAGGCCGTCAGTGGAAAAACTGAAGAATTTAAAATTTGGTGTAATGATGGTATGGTGAGGAGCCCTAAAATCATGAAGATTGTTATTTTGGTTCTGTAAACGTAAAGCCTTTAATCATTACAAGAAAAAGAACAGGGAATACCCTGATTTGGAATCCGCAAAGCAACCTGTGCCACATGGAACTGATGTACACCACACTCACTGTAAGTCCTGTGTCAGATAGTGAGGATATACAGATTCTGGGGTGCAATTCAAGAGCTAGCAGTGGCAGCGAATACAATGGAAGTATTGTTACAAAAGAGCACTTCTCCCAAGATAAGATCCAGTGATTTAATACATGATCTCAGATTGCCAAACAAAGTAGCTGAACTTTCAGCATCCTGACTAAAAGAAAAAAATGGCCAACACTGGAAGCGAAAATGACACTTTACTGGTGATTGGTACAGGCTTTGTCAGAGTTGTCAAGAACTTTATTGGGTAATCATAAAGCAGAAAATTATTCAAAACTGGTACCACACTTGCTTTTAAACTTTCAAAATTTGTGTGCATCTATGAGCATTAAGGTACACTATTTCCAAAACCATCTAGACAAGGTTCCAGAAAATCTTCGCAATATGTGTGAGGAACAAAGCGATCGGTTCCATCACGAAATAACTGTAATGGAAGTTAGATGTCAGGGCAAATGGATAGGAACAATGGCCAACTGGAGCCATCAAAGTGTTGCCCTAATTTGCCAGCATAAAAGGATATCATACAATGTTTTGTGATTCTTTGCAAGCTGTAAATATAAATATATTGACTATATTAATATTAAATATTTGATGAGTTTAATTTTGTATAAATAGGCATATCTAGTTACATTTAGTTCAAGTTTTATGGAATTTACGAATAGCCTGTACTCAATAAAAAATAATATTTTTCGATGCAATTTACATTATCTCAAAAACTAGAGCCAATCTACCAAAACCAGTGCCATATTTGGAATCTGTGCATTAAACATACCCTGAAATGGCTTTAAATTGTTTGGCAAGAAAATTAGTGTTGACCAGTGTAATTAATCTACATTCAGGCTTCAATATTTTTAAAGACTACTTTATTTATTATAACACGGAGAGGGGGATGGGGAGAGCGAGTGAGAGAGAGAGCCGGAGAGCAAGCAGGTGAGCGAGCGAGCGAGAAAAAGAGCGGAAGTGCGAGAGAAAAAAAGAGCGGAAGAGCGAGCGAGAAAAGAGCGGGAGAGACAGCAAGTGAGAGAGCAAGCACGATAGAGAAATCACTATTTCTTTATTACCACCTCTTTTCTTTTATTTTTTTTCGTCATTTTTTTCTTTTCTGTTTCATTTTATGTTAAGGGTGAATAAGGATATGTTACTATTTAGTGAAAATTTTGTAATAAAAGTTTCTTCAGGTCTGCGCACAGGCATTGCTTTCTGCAATACTTTGTTTGTCGTATTGAAAATATATTTTTATAACAATCTGAATATTAAATAAGTAAATAAAATGCTAGCGGCAAAGCCGTTTACCCAATTTTCTCAAAAACTGATACTACCCATTCGGTCTGGATGTGGTGCCCCCTTGAATTTGAAGCTGATATTTTAATTTTGGGAGGTACTTTACATGAAGTTAGCATGTATTTACATGAAGCCCCTGGGACATTTCAAAATACTGGCTACATCGTTTTCAATTAAATTTTGTTGTTGGATAGTGTGAACGACATTTAAGAGAATGGTGCAGGTCTCATGTTGGTTGAAAATCCTGCTTTTTAAAAAAATGCGAACTTCAACATTTATTCAGTCTTCCTACAATTAAAATATTAAAGGTAGAGATTTTTTCCCTTAATGAAATTTGTTGCTTAAAGATAGATTTTGAAATAAGATCATGTGTAATTTTTCGAAAATTTGAGTACTTTTTGCGTAATTTTCTGTGAAAATAGGGCCAGTACATGCTGTTTGAACACTACTACTACACACCCTTTTTTCACTATGATTTCCTTTGTATTCCAAGTTTTCTCTGTTCTTCCAAAAATTGATCACTTCTAAATAACCATCACTTCTATTCAGTTTTTGTTAAGGAAAGGAAACATACAACACTGATATTGCACTTAAGTTTCAAAATTAGCTAAAATTCTTCCTTTACCTTGATTTCTAGTTTTGATTTTCTTGAATATTGGATAGACTGAATATATAGTTCTGACGTTTAGATTGAAGGAATCAGGAATATAAACAATATATAATTAATTTTATGAAATCCTCACCTGAGAAAAAAACCGTAAGTGACAGAGGGAGTGAATACAAGGAATCATCCATAAATGATTCTCCCACTGGTATACGATGCACACCAGCTGTCCTACAAAGGTACTTCATAATTGTTTCTGGTGCAGAAAACATCTCTCTCACAAACATTGTGAATCCATACTTCCTAGGCAACAAAACACATGAATTAGAACATTATGCAATATTTAAAAACAAGAAATATAAACACTCAAGCAATGCACTGTATTTAACTTATTCATTCTGTTAATTTCATTATCAAAGATAATATTGATCCACATTACAGTATTTGCTGAACATCAATTACACTATTTAATATATACCTGTAATAGAATAAACACAGGATTTAAAAAAATCATATATCCACCCATAAAATGTTCAATAAAATATACAAAGGGGAAAAGCAATATAAAACAAATTTAATTTTACACATCATGCATTGAACAAAAATGTACAATTCTTTGCCCATTATAGGTTGGTATTTCATGAAGTAATTCCCTCAGTTGCAGACCAAACAACTTACTATTTATTTCTGAATTAAATTATTTTCTATACACCTTCAAAAAAAACAGTTGACATTGCAGTAAGATTAATGATTAAAAACAACAAGATGTTCCAAAAAATGTTTTGAAATAAATAATAGAATTATTTAAATGCTACAAATAATTACAATGCATTAGTCCTACTCAGTATTCTCAGTGCATTAATACAGAAAACTATGTGTTCTTGGAATTAAAACAGTGGCACCACTGAAGAATATTAAGAAGCATGATCATTCCACATAAAATCAACACAGTCATTTCACATCACCATTTCAGATTTTGATGAACTTTGACACAGAGGTAGCCTATTTGTAGATAAATACAGTTTTAATAAAATATTTCAAACCATTTCTATAACAGGACCATTTAAACTATTACAAATTGGTTTTCTTGAAAACTTTTAAATTGGTGAGGAATCTCTCCAAATTAAGAGAGCTTGTAAAGGAGTCTTTTTTCAGCATTCGTCATGGCCTAATATACATAACATTCTATTATGCATAACTCAACAGGAGTTGAGTTAAAGAAAGCTTTTCAAATTTGAATTTCAAATTTTCAATATTTTTCAAAATGCACAGCTTAAATAAATAAATAAATAAATAAATAATGCCTTTATTGATATGGCGAGGCTCGGGCCATCAGGCCCGCTCTTCCGCCTAACCACATATCACATGTTAACAATTTAGTTCATATAATGCAATTTACAAAAGTACAAGTATGATAGTTTATATTAGGTAAATTATATTATAATATGTAAGTAGTTACTTGTAGTAGAAGTATCATTTGAAGCAACTTATAAACAATATCAAAGGTTAAACAGATACAAAAAATGTTACAGAATGAAATTTGAAAAAGAGAAAACAACTTGAATTTAGAGACGGAAATCGACAACAAAATTTAAATTGTATAACGTTATGCGCTCCACTTGTCTGCGCGCTACGCGGCAGCCTGGTATTCACCCCGAGCGACTGTAATCTATTAATACAGAAACATACAGCTTCAAAAAAATTGAAAAAATTCTAAAACTAATCTGTATGTGTTTCCAAACAGATAATGCAAGTTTAAACATCGGACTGCAATGGGTTCAAATTAAAGTATGCGTACATAATAAACTATCCCCTTCAGACCTGATTTATTTTGTACTAAGAAAAAATTTCTTTTTTGTTGTAAAACTTCTTTATGTAACAAATGGACGCACCTAATAAGGTTTTTAGCATTTTCTGGTTTTTACTTTTTAAGCAATACGGTGTGCATAATTATGTCCAACACGTCTGGATGGTTGCAATACTTCATATGTAATGGAACACTGTTTTGAGTTTTTATTTAGAAAAATGGGAAGAAAATATGAGTAACTGTCAATATTTTACATTTACCATTTGTTTAAATATATTTACAAATAGCAAATATACAGGTATGTTCATCTGTACAAATTATCAAAAAAGGGTGTTTTGTACACATTTATAACTTTTTTCTGTGAAAATTCACAAAACAACTGCGTTCTTTTTTAATACAAATATGCACATTGCATTTGTTACAGTAGAAATGTGTTTTTCTGTTTGAGCTTTGTAATTTGCACCTCTCGCCTACTTATTATCAAGGTGGGGCATGTATGTGGGCCATGTATTTTTTTCAAATTTGGATTACCTATATATTTTCTGAAACATTTAAGAGGAGTTAATAGTTCTGCTTCATTCATATTCATATTATCAAAACAGGGTAGATTTGGTTTTATACATTTTCTATGCTTATTTCGTGCAAGGTTAATGCAGTTTATTAATGGAATGCCTGCAAATTCAGATAATTTTCTACCTACTAGAATAGTAATGCAAAATATACACATTTCAATTGTATTTCTTTACCGTCACCTACAGGGTTCATGTTATTTCTCTCCTGAAGCCTTCGGAGAAACCAATGATTTCTTAGATACGTTGAAGCAGAACTACTGTAAATACTGATTTACTAGTTTTAGGGGAAGCTCATTGGCAATGAGCAGGACGTATTTTCAAACTTCGAATGGCAAGAAGTGAGAGCAAATTCTAGAAAAAGCAGATTCAGTTTTCAATAACGATGGTCAGGAATTATTGGAATTATGCAATAGTTTTAACCTCGAAATTCTAAATGGAAAGCATGGACAGGATACAGAAGGTGAACTCACGTTTAATAGTGGGGATGGGGGTAGTGTAATAGATTTTGCTTTATTGTCCTGGGAGACAATAAACAATATAAGGGAGTTTGTAATCGAAGTACGGGCCGAATCTGACCATTTGCCCATATGCATTCATTTTGCAATAAAAGCTATGGAATTGCAGCAGTCCGTGAAGCGGGCTTGAGCAATGGACTCGATTATTGTGTGCGCAAGTCAACGGTTTGTGTGGAAGGAGGAAGATCGACAGGCTAAAAGAGTCTATTCTGAACTCGGCAGGTTGGGCACAAGGTGGGTCGCCTGAGCGGCAAACAAAGAATTTAGAAGGCCGGCTCTGCCGCGCTGGGAATTCCATGCAGAGGTGGGGGAGAAGAGGTAGGGTACCAGACCCAGGGATGTTTTAGCGAGGCGTGTCGCGAAAGTAGGCGTGATGCAGTATTATCCTTAAGGAAGTTCAGAAGTTTGGGAACTGATGAAGCGAGGAATATTTACTTGTTATGTAGACAGTATGAAGTCACAATTAAGAAAGAGAAGAAATCTTGGCAGAAGAATGAGTCGGCTAGAATACAGACAATTTTAAGGAACAATCGGAGCAAATCAATTTGGGACGTTATAAGATCTCTGCAAAGTTGGGCAGCGGGTAATGTAATTTCAGCAGACGCATGGATGCAGTATTTTTCACAAAAACCCTCACAACATCGGACACTGAAACAGGTACAGTTATTTTCACTGATCGGAGTGTGCCTGAATTAGACGAACCTGTAACATGGAGTGAAGTGAATAGGGCTATTTTATCAACGAATTGTACAAAAGCAGGCGGCGCAGGATGGTATTCTGACAAAAATTCATTTCAGAATTATGGAACATAGATCCACAAAGTAATAGAAATTTGTTTAATAGCATTGTTGATTCCAGATCATATCCAGAAACCTCAGTTTTTAAAAATAAAGGTGATGTGAATTGCCTGGATAATTATCGTGGAATTAGTCTTTTACAGTGTTAAGCAAATTGTTTTGTAAAATACTCAACAGGCGGCTGAGTGAATGGGCGGAAAAATACAATAAAATCTCAAAATTGCAGGCAGGCTTTAGGAGAGGCTTTGCGACCATCAACAATATTTTTGTGTTAGATACACTAGTAAAACAGGCGCTTTCACGTAAACAGGGCCATTTATATTGCAGCTTTGTGGATTTCGAAAAGGCTTTTGACTCAATTAATTGGGAAGCTTTATGGCGAAAACCAAAGGAAATAGGTGTCTCAGGTAAAGTTTTAAATGTGTTGCAGAACATGTACAGAGACGTACATTTCTGCATCAGGTGTGGCGACAGAAATACAATGCGAAAAATAAAATCAATAGTAGGAGTAAGACAGGGTTGTCCTCTTTCACAGTTATAGTTTATTTTGTTTATAAATGACTTAATGACTTGGATACAGGACGCAGATACAACCAGAAACTGATGGTCTGAAAATCCCCAGATTACTACATGCCGACGATTTAGCACTGTGTTCGGAAACTATTGAGGGCCTACAGAGGAGTTTAAATATCCTAGAAAGGTATAGTGGGACATGGGGAATAAAAGTAAATATTCAAAAAAACAAAATTGTTGCATTCAAGAATGGGTTTATTTGGGGTAACAGAAAAGAAATAGTATTACACGAAGGAGGAAATCGACCGAGTCAAAACATTTACATATCTAGATGCAAAATTTTCCATGAATGGGGGATGGAATAGTCACATTGTGGCGGTGCAAAGTAAAGGAAGAATTGGGCTTAAAGAAATTGTTTGCACAATGCACAGGGTACTGGAATTGCCTTTAAAGGTGTGTGATACAATGTTTAGATCGCTGGTTCTCCCAGCTATGAATTACGGGGCGGAAATCTGGGGAGTTGATAGGATAGATCGACTAGAAAGCATCGAAACAGATTATTACAAATTAATTCTTGGTGTGTCTAGATTCGCAGCAAATGCCGGAGTCTTAAGAGAGGTGTTGGAATTTGGAAAGATTTTAAAATGAAACCTATAAAACTCTGGATTAGATTAGCTGGTGAACAGGCTGATACACTGATGCACAGGTACTATGATGTGCAGTTACAGGGAGGCGACCAACGATACTGGTCATACAAAATTAAACTCTTTCTAGAATGCACAGGTCTTGGAGACGTTTCACCAAAGATGGTTAGGGATAGGGGAACACATGAGATAGAACAGATAATTTCTGGTACACTCTCGGATGTTAAAAGGCAAGATATCCTGGCAACAACGGCCAAAAAACGTTCACTTGTGGCTCAAATTCACACGAGCCCATTATGGGGTTGCGAAAATTACGTTCATGCACTCAAAGGGACGTCAGAGGGGGATATGCTTGGTTCAGGGTCGGGGGATGGATGTAACGTAGATTGAAAGACGAAAATGATAATGGAATCTGTGCTCGGCGGTGATAGGGAAGATTGGATCCACATCCTTCTAAATTGCAATGCGACTGAAACATGGAGAGGAAAATGGATGTGAATGGGAAACTAGTACTTCCATCATAGAAATGTAATGCTCGCCCAGACTATATTAGGTGATAAAAGATCTCACTTCACGAAAGAATTAGGAACATTTCTAGGAAAGATTCAGACCGTTAGGAAAAGCAAATTAGGGAGTGGGAAAACAGCTTTGGTTAGTGTGAGCAGAGCCTAGAGTGGAGAGGAAATAAATAAGTTAATAAGCAAACAACGAATAATTTAATCAGTAATTTAAGTTACTAAACGGTTAAGTAAATTAAGTCATAAGTCACATTCAACTGGCAAGTAGTAAGTAAATAAGTAATTCAATTCAATAATAATAATAAAAATAATAAAATAAAAAAAGGGAGGGGGATTGAGAATCAAAAAAGAAGTGTAGAGGTGATAAAGTGGCTGATATTCGGTGGTTCTGTTTGATTTCAAGTGCGGAGGAGGCCAAAGACTGGAATGAGAACGCGTGACGCCCGCACTAGGAAAGATAGAAATAGTTTAGAAAAAACCTGGTAGATTAGCATGTACTCGGCTTCTGACAGCAGGTTTTTTTCCCCCTTCAGGGGTTTTTTCCTCAGCAGTACCCAGCAGTACTGGGCCCTTTTCTGCGGCTTTGATGTGATGGAGAGACCATTTGGGGGTGAATACCAGAATTCAAAAGGTTAGATCGTGATAGGATGTAGGTATTGTAATGGCTTAAAGGTCTTCGGCCTAGCCACATTGTATCAAGTTATGAAATATATAATATATATGGAATAATTACCTATTAAATTAAATTAAATTAAAAAAAACACCCCAACACACACACACACCCCAACAACAACAACAACATATTTTCCATTTCTCCAACTTATATTCTTCTTTTCTGTAACTACATTTTTGTATGAAAATGACAGCACAAAGACCAGCTGCCTATCTGCTGAGAAAATTATTTCCAAGTTACGGCAGTATATTTAGGGGTTTGTGATATTAAGATAAGGGAGATTCAGCTTTAAACCTTCTAAACTGACACTCAAACGGGATGACTTGCACTTCTGAATAGTACGTTCTGGAGTACGTATATCTCTCAAGTACATGAAACTCACTTCAATTCTTCCAATGGAACTTTTGGTGTATACCATGATGATGGATGATGTTCTGGACCAGAGTAAAGGATGTTCACAGAGAGTTTAAGCTGTTCTCTCATTATGGAAATGAATTTATTCATATCTTCTTTGTCCTCACAAATAAATGCTTGAAGATCCCTTCTTGGAATGGCAGATTCCAAATACTTAACATATGAATCATTTTTCACATCAATCTGAAATTTAGAACACTATATTACACATGCACAATAACAAGATCTTAAAACTATTGAGTTTTAGAAAACAGATAAAAACACACAAGCCCGCAACACAAATCCTTGAGAGAGTGTTTTCTGAATATTCAAACTTGAAACTAGGGAAGAAAATAATATGGAAGCAAATCGATGTGAACAATGCTAAACAATTAGGGACAACGCAGTTTTCTCAACAAATTTCTGTGAGTGATACCAAATAAAAGGAAGTATAAAAAAGTGACAAAAGAAGTAATATGATGGAAGGAGTGTAATAAACAAAACATAAGATACATTTACTACTAATACAACTCACTTACCACAAGCATCATGGGTTCAAATATTTTATGGGCAAATTCATGAGTATTCTTCCTTAGCCAAATTATTGCTTGATACACTTCGGGTAAGGACTCCTTTACATACTTAAGTCTCTGATTAGCCTTATTTTCTAATCGCTTCTTTTTTTCTTCTTCCACTGGAAAAACAATTGTTTTCATAGAGTGTGATAAAAATTTAAAATAATTTTCTTTTAATTCCATATTCAAAATTTCCCTCTCTTCCCTATCTAATTTTCTAGTTTTAGAAATTTTATTCTCCAAAACTTTACATGAAATTCATATTTCTGATTTGTTAACTGCATCTTAATATGCAATTTCGTTAGCTTCAAAAATGTTTCATTCTCAGCAATTATTCTATGACACCCAGTCTCAAGTCACATTTGAGGGCTGCTGTCATATAGCATACTCTTCAAGTTGTTTCCCTAAAACAAGTGACAACTAATCTGAGATCCAGTTTGGATATAGAAGAGCCTGATCAACTGAAAATGTCACTTACAGGTAAAGAGGTACAGAAAAGGAGGTAAGAAGTATCAGCCAAAATGACCATTGAATGTGAAGGATGTGTGATCTTTAACTCATTGAAGAACTGAGGGGTAAAGGCAATGCTCATTTTCAAAGCTAGTGAATCATAGTTTTGTCTTCCCTCACAATTTTGAAAAATCTTTAAAAATTTAATGTAATTTTGACGGGTACGAATTTTTGTAACATAATCTTCAATACAATCTTTTGGACTGTCTTGACTTTTGAATTGTTAAAGAATGTTATTGTTGGTCCAATATTTTTTTATATATGAAATAATGGAGGCCTATAACAAAAGATAACTTTAATATTTAACATAAATCAAAAGGTTTTTATTTTTATCTTGGAAAGTTCTTGGTTCTCAGTAATATTTAATTAATCAAACCCTCCAAAGCTTTAAAACAGCAGGCACGTGTATAAAAGGTGTTTCCAGAATGCGACCCACCTACATATTTCTAGCAGGACATGCAATTCCTGGATTTGTTCTTGCCTATACATTCTATGTGGAATATTGCGATTTATTCAACTCTGCCTCTGGCAGGTATCAGCTGTTGATGGTTTCATCCAATCGAGAGCATTAACCTCACCATAGTGACGACACTGTAGTGATATATAAGCTCTTGATTGGATAAAACCGTCAACAGTTGATACCTGCTAGGGGCAGAGATGAATAAACCGCACTATAGGTCTTGCACATATCGCTACTCTGAAGAGTGCTGTTTGCTCGGGCGTACGTAAGCCTGAGCAATCAGCACTCTCATAATTTGAGATGTAATTAAGGCGATATTTTTCCCCTCTCATCATCACTGTGTATAATATACAAGTATTGAAAGCCACTGTATCCAAAATTTTACAGCACGCCATTTGATCAAGGACATTAAGTCACATTCTGTTTAGGCACAAAATGTACAGTTTCTGGAAGTTCCTTGGCGGTGTTTTCATCCATGGTTACTGTTTGTTGCAATGTACTAACAATTACGTTTTTATTTACTTTTACCAAATAGAGTGTCAAAGTTTTAGACAAAAACGTAACACCCATCAAAATGACAGATCTCTGTCCCATTATTTGTAAATATCATAGTTAAATTTCAGGGTACATGGCTATTTTTCTTTAAATGTGTAGAATATGATTAAATATTAAAAGCCACAAAGCTGCTGAATTTACAAACAACATACAGTATTTTGTTGAGAATTATAGATAAAACGTAGGTCACCTTTCAAAAAGACTGGCGCCTTCCTCCTAGTATTAAGCAAGTTTTAAAATGCTAAAATTCAGGGAATAAAATATGTTATAATCATTGTTCAGAATTTTATTTTTGTTAGAATCATTGTTCAAAATGAAATACGTTAATTTGCTTGCACTTTTTACAGTCTTACCCGACTAGATCTTTCTCAGTTTGAGAACCTGCTGTACTCAAATAAAGCTTGAAAATATATCAAACTGTTTTTGTTATAGAATATACCAAAATAGTTTTGAGCTTTGTGCAATACAGTTCCATAATCATTAAGGATAATCCATGTTAATATGCATGTCGGCAATATCTGCATTACATAGATAAATGTGAAAGTGATATTAGGATTGGAATAAAAATGTGGAAATAAGAGATTTTTATTAACAATATTATTGATTGTGATAAGTTTCTCTTAATAAGGTTCCACATAATAATAGACAATCGGTTCATTCGAAATAAAATTAACAGTTCATAAACATAGTTTATTTCACAAAGTTTTGAAATTACATGGTAAATAACGTAAAGCTAAAAATTTTAAAATAAAAAAAAAAATAAAAAAATAAAAAAAAAAAAATAAAAAAAAAAACAACAACAACTGAATGAATAAAAATTCAAACATTTTTAAATGCAACAAAAATATGTGAATTATATAAGCACAAAGCATTCAGATTAGGAAGCTTACCTTATTAAGTTATAAGTAGAGTGAATTCAAATTCAGATTATGAGGCATGTAATAAATGACATTTTTGTTATATACGATTAAGTAAATGACCATCCACATCATTAAAACACAATAATCTGTCAAAATACTCAGTCTTCATTGATAAAAGATAATAATTAGGACTCCAAACATTAGTGGAGAACATTCGAGTCTTATGAATCTGTCAAATTCAATTCCTAAACTGAACATTAAGTGGTAGAGGGATAGGGAAGTTACAAAGGCTGGAGTGAAGGGGGGGGGGGGGAGGGGGGGGCAATTTGTGGCCAAATTCTGCCTATTGTCTATTGTATGGTCACCACTCATAAGATAAAAATTCGTCTACAATTGGATTTTGAAAACATCAGTATTGCTGACATTGAAAATTTCCCTGAATAGTATCTGAAACTTGACATATAAAATTACTATAAAACTATGAATTCAATGGTAGAGTGTAATAATTTCACTATGTACATGACAGTATATTTTATAGAATCAAACAATGTTTCCATTAGTTACTTTTTTCACTTCATCTCTCCGAAATCCCCTTCCTCTCCTTTTACCCTCCCTTCTTTCTTCCCATCATCTGAATTTCAATTCACTCTACTGATAAACAAGGTAAGCTTTCTAATCTCAATGCTTTCTGCTTACATAGTTCACATATTTTCTTTATATTTAAAATTTTTTGAATTTTTATTCATTCAGTTTTTAATTGTTTTTTTTTTTTTTTTTTATTTTAAAATTTTTAGCTATACATTATTTACCTGATGATGGAGATACAATAGGGCTCCGAAACGTTGTGTATTTTCAAGACACTCTGTAAAACGAACTATGTTTCTGAACCGTTAATTTTATTAACGGTTAATTTAAATAAACTGATTGTCTATAATTAAGTGGAACCTCATTACAGAAATAAAAGATGTCTTTATCAACTGTTTTATGTTAAAATATAAGTAAAGGACAATTTTCATTACTTCTCGTCAGGCACTATACCATTCATGATATTTCAGCAAATAATGTGCAATACTTGAGACTACACAAACTATTCAGAGACTAATTAACGAAAATATTAAATTTTTCTGTTTCATGGAAAAAAGACATAACGTGAACATATTTACACCGTCACTTCACCTTACGACAGTTCACCATGTCACATGTACATCATTTTTACTTTCTCGGTCTGCTCACACAGTAGAGAGTTATGTAATGCTGCGTGAAAAAATGAGACTCCATGTTTTATTAGACCTTGATGTTGAAAAATTGAATGATGGCAAAAAGTCAGTCTGTCTGTCCTTAGGGCATTTAAGAGTTGGTGCAGGTCTTATTTTCATTGAAAATCATGATTTTTCAAAAATTGCATCAATTCAATTTTTTTTTCTGTTTTAGAGATTTTTCCTTTTAATGAAATTCATTCCTTAAAGACAGATTTTGAAATAAGATCTTTCAGTGTAGTAAAGAAAGAAAGAAGAGTAAAAGAGAGAAGAGTAAAGCAACATACGTTTTTCAGATTTTTAAACAATGTGGACGATAGTAAAAAATAATTAAAACCAATTTTTTATCAGTTTAAAAATTTCAAATTTGCATCAAAATGTGATTGGAAAAAGTTTTTACCAATATTTAAACTCAGTTTCAATCACAACATAAGAACTCCATTTCTTATTGGTATTACATTGATTATGTATCAAACTCAAAACGGAATATCCATGGTGGAAAGAGCTGCGTGGGCTCTTGCGCATTGTGTCAGACTTCAGCCAATCAGCTTCAGGCACCATTTTTTGTCATACTATTAACGGGAATTTTAAATGCCAAAAGTTTCACAGTTACAAGTCATTGAAACAAAAACAGATAAACAATTTTTAAATATTGCATCTTTTATTTCAAATTCATCTTCATAGTGTTATTTTTAGTTGGTTACCATAGTCACTTTATGCCACTTTCAAAATATTTCTCAACACTTCTTGCTCTCCAAGCAACATAGCGCCAAGGTCTGGTTTAACTTTTCAAACGAAGTGTCCGTGTTGTCCTCACCTGGTTCATGATGCAAACAGGTGCTATGCAATATGAGCAAAAATCAGTGCTCCAGGGGAGCCCACCTATCTCTTGCAATAATGGGAAGTGTAACAATGGAAAGTTCCCATATCGCGATTGAAACAATATTATTTTGAACCTACAGGCAGAAGTTGCATCCTGAGATGCTATTCCCACATAGCGTCGAATCTCTCTCTTTTTTTAAAATTGAATTGAATTGAATTGCCTTATTTTACGAGGTGAGACTCAGGCCATGAAGCCTGCTCTTCCGTCTGACCAAGCAAATTTTGCTATGCTCCTTTCACCATCTAGCGGAAAAAGAAAGAAGGGCAACGAAACAGGCGATTTGAATTTAGCTCAGAGGCGTCATTTAGGCTTGAGGACTTTTTACATGCAGTAAATCTACTAACATGGGACAGATGGCTTTACTTCCCCTCTGAAGGAAAGCATACGAAGGTTTTTTTTTGCCCTTAAAAATCCACGGCTTCGATCAAGTTTGAACCTGCGAACTGGAGTATAAAAGCTCAGTACGCTAACCGTTACACCGTTATTGCCGCCGCAGGATTTATTTGACACATGCTTGTTACTTGGCGAAAACTGTTAACCTGTCAGAAATTTTGAGTAGACTGTTTATAAACAAACGCGTGATCCCAATTATTGAAGAAGGCAGTGATTAAGAAGACACAATGATTAATACATCTACATAATAATAAATAATTAATAAACCTACTTCTGAGAAATTTGACTTCTGTAACAAACATGAATGATTAATATACATAAAACAGAATAATTTAATTTATTTTAGAAACAATACATAATCTAAAAACAAAATGAGTTTGATTTTCTTGCGATAATATAAATACTTTCCATCCAAAAAACAAACATTTGTCAGCAAAAAGTTGTAAATCATGATGGTAAGTGAAACAATTCAATAATTGAAATATAAATTGTTGAAACATTGGTGAACAAAATTATTTCCAATCACATTTTGATGCGAATTTCAAATTTTTAAACTGATAACTTTGGTTTTAATTATTTTTCACTATCGTCCACATTGTTTAAAAATCTGAACTACTAGTGGTGCTGATTAGTAGTAATTTTAAGCACTTCAACTCACACAGCTTTTAATTATTTTTTGACGTTAAATACATTAATTAATAAAAGGAACTTTAAACATTAGCATACTATTTACTAATCTTCATGAAAAAATGTTAATTTTTTCAAAGAAAAGTTATGGCAGCTTAAACTAGTGTATTGCTCACAAGACTTCTAGACACAATTATTAGCAATTCAAATAGTTTTATTTAAAAGATTTTCATAAAATGAATCCAACATTTACCTAGTCAATATAAATGGCAATGATTTCTGTGCAAAATCTTTTATACGAGCTATCTAAATAAATGTAAGATCCAATTTTGTAATATTTAATTACACAGCCATTTATATACATTCAGATTCATGCTCTATGGATACAAGTTAAATCATAAAAGTAAGTTTGAAGACATTTAAAAAAATAAAATGTTTAACGTTCTATAGTTTAAAATCATTAACATTCTATAGCCGTGAAACAGCAACATGTTTATTATATAAATATATAAAATAAATCCTTACGTTTTGGAAATTCTTGCTTATTTTTCAACTCTCAAAATGTTTACCCACAAAGTAAACATAATTTTATAAAAAAAGCAGCTAATTGATGTTCTACAGAATTGTTTTATATTCTTTGAAATTTTGAGACTATAATATGGAATGTATAACTGATAAAATGCTAACAAATGCAGAGATAAGTGACCTTTCTTTCAGTGAATATATGAATGTTCTGTACCTTGCAACACAGACAAAAATAATGATTATCAAATAGGTTTCGAATAATTTCGTGAAGTCTTATTTGTAAACACAAGCTCTACTAAATAAAACATCTTTATCTTATCACTGCCACCTTCTTGTTGTTAACTAACAATGTATTTTTCAAACATCTGCTGCGCAAATTTCAATACAGCTTTGCGGATTGCTTGAAAGAAATACATCAACACGTTGTAAATTGTCAATTTAACCAACAATTTTTATAAATTATTATAAAATGCTATTTTTGTTAAATATATTAGTCTCGTCGAATCCTATATCCTTTACCATCATCCTAAATACAGAGAATAACACTCTTAATATTTAAGCCAAGAATCCTATTTCCTTTACAATTGTCCTAAATATAAAGAATAACATTCTTTATATTTAAGCCAAGACAGCCTGTTATTTTACATTTTATAAAATTTTATGTAATTAAAAATCATGCATTTTCATTATTTATACTCTATATTTCAGGATCCTAAAATAGAATACCAAACATTTTTTTTGCACTGGTATAATTCTCTTAGGGGAGCGGGCAACTGATTTTGACACCAAATTACTCCACAAATACACATATTTTGGAAAAATTCAACATGACTTTATTTGAAGATCTGTTTTTGATGAGCATATTTCATTCAGAAAAACCATTGTAGTTGTAAAAGACGCCGCAATTTTTAATTTTTTTATTATTGCAAAATCAGGCATTTCAACGAACATGAAACCTGCACTATTCTCTTAAGCTTTCCTTATGCTATCTGAAGTCGCAATTTAATAAAAAAATGTTGCGGGACATTTAAGAAAAAATGGTTTAAAGAAAATAAAAACTGCCTATGTTTGACACAAAATTTTGCAAAAAATACTCGTGGACTTGAAACATTGAACACAACCTTACTTGAAGTTTTTTTTATGAACACATTTCATTACAAAAAAAATTGTATCTTATAATCGTAGTTGTAGGAAAACATTGAAAAACTTTTTAATTTTTTTAATTTTTGAAAAATCAAGTTTTCAACCAAAAGGAGACCTACACCATTCTCTTAAACAACCTCCAGTCTATCCAACAACAAATTTAGTCAAAATTGTTGGCACTATTTTTTTTTGAGAATGTCCCAGGGGCTTAATGTACAATACCACCCAAAATTAAAATATTGGTTTCAAATTCAAGGGGCCATGAGATCAGTCAGATTGATTGGGGAATATCAATTTTGGAGAAAATCAGGTATAGTTGCTAGCGTTGTTCAGACAGGCAGAGGAATGGGCAAACATTTTGCCGTCAATCAATTTTTCGCTATAAAGAAGCAATTAAACATGGATTCTGGCTGCACCACGTTAGAGGATACTTTTCTCCAAATTTAGCAACTGGATTTATCCACTTTTTTTGTTACCAGGGCCCTGTAACAAGAGTTTTACTGCCAAAAATCGGGCACTTTTTCCCTGCGTTACATAACTTTCCCTGTACTACATGTATGGGAAAGTAAAAAATAAATTTTATAGAATATTATGAGACACATTCTAAAAGGGAAAAACTGAGACAGTCCTCTAACGTTATCATGTCGAAAACCAATTTGAAAAAGTTTTTTTTTCTATTTGAATTTGGCGCCAAAAGTGGTTGAATTTTGGCGCCAAAATTCATCTTTTTTCTTCGTCTCTGCAATTTTGTTTAGCCTATAGTTTAGCATATACACAATAGAAACTGAAAATAAATAAATAAATAAAACATGAAAACCACGTTTCTCATTGTGATTTTCATGTTTCATTGAGGATGCAACAGATTGCCCTAGGAAGCTGAGTTTTTGGGAATCTACAACATTTTTAATTCTCTTTCATATGAGTATCGCAATTGTCGATTTGGTTTGTGCCCACTTTTCACCCTCTTATTTGGCTATTGTCTCTAGGAAAATGTTTAGAAGTTAGATTTGACAACTTCTTTTGGTCAAAGAACGGTATTATAAATCTCTTGCAATCCGATTTCCGAAAAGGAAAATATTGAAGATGTCATAAACAGGGTGACCAGCAATCTGGCTTTTTGAAATTCAAGGTTTTTTCCCGGTTTTTCAGGTTTGAGATTATCATTTTTCCAGGATCTGTTTCGCACATTGCAACACATTTTTACTTTCTCGCTACCGGTTACAAAGTAGAGAGAAAGTAATGCTGCGTGGAAAAACCGCCAATTTCCGCAAAGAAACTCTTATCACAGGGCTAGTAACGAAAAAATGGAGTTGTTAAATTTAGAAACAAATCCTATAACACGCGGTGTAAAGTCTATGTTTGCATCCATGTTTTGTGAGCTTTTAATTATTTTTTGACGTTAAATACATTAATTAATAAAAGGATCTTTAAACATTAGCATACTATTTACTAATCTTCATGAAAAAATGAAAATTTTTTCAAAGAAAAGTTATGGCAGCTTAAACTAGTGTATTGCTCACAAGACTTCTAGACACAATTATTAGCAATTCAAATACAGTAAAATCTGTCTAAACCGGAAACGATTGGGACAAAAAAAAATTCCGGTTTAGGGAGGTTTCCGTTTTAGGCAGAATTGTTCATTTATGACACTTTTTATGTTGATATTTCCATCCTGAAACTAGTAAGATGACTTTATTATAATTATAAAACGTATACTAACATGAAACTCATTTATGGAAGAAATCATCAATAAATGAATATTAAACATAATTATTTCTGACAATTAGGTAAAAAGAAATATTTCACGACTTGTTTATTTAAATAATGTTACTATGTTAAACATTAATCTAGAGTTTTTGTGTTTGGGATTTCTCTCTTACTAACAACTTTTCAGATGTTTTCCTATGTTGAAAAATTTTAATATGTAGAGTTTTATGTTGTTTTTCAATCATTGTGAAACTGGTTGTGAAACTCATATAAACACATGACCTCACTGGCTACTGGCTGCATCCGAACTTCTGGCAGACTCTTTCAGCGCACAATGCGACACAGCCCAGAGTCCTACACTGCGATTTTTCTAACTCTGCCTGTCAAGCCCCTATGGCCACGATGGAGTATCACACGGCATTTCGTGTCTTTCCCGGTCTGCCGCTAGAAGTCGCGTGATCGCAAGCGCTGCTTCATACGGTCGAGATCATGCGATATCTAGCGGTACGACTGAGAAAGATGCGAAATACCGTGCCATATTTCATCGTGAAGACGGGCCTTGAGAGACATAGTTAAAAAAATCGCGGTATAGTTCTACCTGACACCCTCGCATCGCCTTGAGCAATTCGGTTCTGGTGAAGGGGTTACGATTGCCAACGCGAGGCAGGGAGAGGCGTTAATTGAAGTCATGCCCTTACACCTACCCACGCTTACAGAGTCGGGAGAGAGGGAATTTCCCGACGGCCTACGCCGTGAAAGACGACCTCACGGTCGAATTCTACGATTACAGCGGGAGCCCATTTCCTTCACTGTGCGGCCACGTGTGAAACACATAACATGGACAGAGATATTAAATCAGACTTGCAGATGCATTCATTCCAATAAGAGGATCTCCCGTCTCTCTGAAACCTGCATTGAATTAACAGAAATTCCATTTTATGAAGATTTTTTTCGCCTTGCAGGACATGAAAAACTGTTCCGTTTCCGCGTTGGACAGATTCCGTTTTATGCCGTGTAAAGATGCCATTTAACGTCGCGGGCCGGAGAAATTTTCCGGTTGAGGCAGGTTTCCGGCTTGTACAGGTTCCGGTTTACACAGATTTTACTGTAGTATTATTTAAAAGATTTTCATAAAATGAATCCAACATTTACCTAGTCAATATAAATGGCAATGATTTCTGTACAAAATCTTTTATACGAGCTACCTAAATAAATGTAAGATCCAATTTCGTAATATTTAATTACACAGCCATTTATATACATTCAGTTTCATGCTGTATGGATACAAGTTAAATCGTAAAAGTTTGCATCTATGTTTTGTGAGTCTATACCAAAAAATCGGATGACGGCAAAACGTGTCTACGTCTGCCCATCCGTCTGTGAACAATGCTTGCGGCTAAACCGTTTGGCCCATTTGCTCCAAAATTGATATTTCTCGACCGTTCTGGGTGATGTAGCGGCCCCTTGAACATCAATCCGATATTTTGATGGGGGGGGGGGGCGGGGCGCTTTACATGAAGTCTCTGGGACATTTTAAAAAAATGGATTAAATTTTGTTGTTGGACAGTGTGAAGAATGTTTAAGAGAATGGTGCAGATCTCATGTTCATTGAAAATCCCTAGTTCTCGAAAATTGCAAAAATGCAAATCTTTTTCGGCGTCTTCCTACAACTAGGCCTTCATTCCTGGCAATACAGAAATTTCCTTAATGAAATCCATTCCTTGAAGATAGATTTTGTAATAAGGTAATGTACAATATTTCTAAAATTTGAATTCTTTTCGCATAATTTTTCGTGAAAATACGTGCTGTTTTACCATTAGTTTTCAGTTCATTACTGAACCCAACTATGTTTCTCGCGCACCTCTCTCTCGCAATCGTGGAGTAGGGGGTAAAATTTTGTACAAAAATGAATTTTAAAGAAAATTCTGATATTTTTGTTTTTCTAGGAAATATTTGTTATTGATTAATAGTTAGACTCCGCTTGAAATGTTCAAGAAACTACTTTTTCAGCCATAAAATAGTTCTCTGGACAGATGTCAAAGCAAGTCTTAAGGTGCTGTATTCCTTACATTGCTTTTTGGAACGATGTCGATTCTGCCGTGAATAATATTAGTTTTCAACACGCAAGTATGAATATTTTGTTTGAAAAATAGACATTTCGCAGTGGACACGAGTCCTAACGAGGATAACTGTGTACTCTCTGTCTTCCAAATTCTATTTTCAAGATTACTAAAATATAATTTATTTAGATTAATTACAAGGGAATAGGAAAAGAACGCGTAATAACATTGTAAGATTTCCATTTTCAATAAAGGTTTTGGATTTTCAGTATTAATAAATCTTCATATTTACTTGAAACATCTCAAATATCTTAATTTTTGGAATTTTGAACATAATAAGTCTAATCGATCTTGCAATACAACAATTTAAAAAAATGTTTAGTAATAATATTTAGGATGTTAATAGGTTTCACATCAATTTAAATTAAGTTTCAATAGTTCCAGATTTTTTAAAAAAAACAGGGATTTAGCTTTTTATACTTAACAAAGTTTATATGGATTGAAAATATTTAATCACCTGCTGCTTAATAAAATTGGTACTCAAAAGCTTCACTACACATTCTTATTTGTTAGCAAATTCTCAATGGTATACGGCTTAAAAGACCAACCTACTAGAAAAATGGTAGACCATACGTCACGAGTAGAGCCCAGAAATTTAGCAAAATTTATTTTTCATTTCTCGAATACGTACGTATATACTGAGTAACGTACACAGTACACACACACACCCTGCGATTTTTTTTTACAGAAAAAAATCCATATTGTAAAAGCCTTGATTCAAAAAAGGGGATAAATCCTAAAATATGTAGTAAATATGCCATAACACATTATGACGTCAAATTTCACGACCAGTAAGTGGGTGATCGCCAGCACTGGTCTATACAGTCGCGACCATGCGACTCCTAGCGGCACAATCGGGAACGACGCGAAATACCGTGAGAGATTCCATTCTGTTGACACCCCTCCCCCCATGCGCCAAGAAAGAAAAAACGATGTATACACACGCGGCAATATTTGACATCGTGTGACCCGGAAGTCAAGGACATCGCAATCCTAAAGCATATATTTATGGATTTTTTCGTACATATTTCGATTTTAACTCCCGCCATTATCGTCTATCGAGTTGAATCATGCACGTTAATGAATGCGATGACGTATGTGAATTCCTATTAAAAGTTGGAAATCAGTATATCAAAAACAAAACAAAAAAACAACGAAAAATCCCGGTTTTCAAATCAAATTCCCGGTTTTTTCCCGGTTTCTCAAGGATTTTTCAAACTCCAGGTTTTTAAGGATTCCAGGTTCTCTGGCCACCCTGAATAAAACATGTAACAAATGAGTTTCGTGGTGCAGTAGACAAAAATAAACTACTCTATGTTTCTGGTTTTCTTGATCTACCAGAAGCTTTTGACATTGTAAATCATGCACTACTCTTTTGTACACAACTATGGCTTATGAGAAATTCTTTATAAATTAATTGTAAGAAAAACTTTCTTGATACGTTTGCGATCACGTGACATCTAGCAGCACGAACGAGAAAGACTCGAAATGCTGTGACATATTCCATTCATAATAATCGTGAAGATGGGCCTTGACATGCCACATTATAAAAACCGAAGCATAACCCATGCTGCCATGTGACCACATGCAACATGCTTAAAGTTCTTGGTATCACGTTTGACATGAATATTACACGCACGCCAATTTTCAGCTAGATTTTTTGATTGATTGAGGTTTAGAGGGCGCTTCAACTGCTAAGATCATTGGCGCCCATGTCGAAGTATTTTACAAGGAAATAGGTTCAGTAAGTGTAACTTACCCCCTAATTAAAAGCATGTATATAAAAAGAGACTTGAATTCTGCATCGAGTATTCAAGTACATATGGCTAAAGGAGAATATAAAAAAGAACACGTAAAATTCATCGTAAAACTCAAAATTGGCTGTAAAGGGGCCAAAAAAATTTAAAACACTACTCATATCTATCAAATAAGATTACATATTACGCTTTCCCTCAAAAAAAACAAAAAAAAGTTTTGAGAGCGCGGAATCGTCATCACCGAGCACCTCCCTTAGCGAGCAGCCCAGGCCACGTCTTCGTCGGTTGCCAACAATTTCCACCAATTTCCTACAGTTCAGGAGAACGTGTTCCACAGAAAGAGCCGTTCCGCAAGAGTCATATGGGAGGAGTTTCTCCTCGAAGGAGGAAACCGTGAGAAAAGTGGCAGTGTCTGATACCTTCGTACGGTTTCCTCCTTCGACCTAAATTCGGCGGGGGGTTAAAATGACTTCCTCACGCCTAGAGGAGCGAGATGAGGAACGCCAGGGAATTACAGAATTCTTTATCCCACTTAGTTTAAAAGTGGTATTGTGCCACTCTGTTTGCTACGTTCTAAACAAGGATCGTTTCAAGTAAGCCTTAACATCGGACAATGGTACAGCAGGAACGTTGATGCGAGCATTACGAGTAGCTAATTTCGCCGCCTGGTCGGCCAGCTCATTCCCTGTAATTCCCACATGACCTGGAACCCAACTAAGAACCAGATCAAAGTGGTTGGAGAGAAGACTATGAATCAGGTTTTGAACGGATTTTGTCAGGTAGTCTGAAGACAGCCTGACGAGAGCTGAGAGAATCAGAAAAGAGAACTACTCGCCGCAACGTTGTTGACTCGATGTATTTTGCGGCTCTGAGAATTGCATACATTTCAGCAATGAATGTACTGCACTGAGAATGAAGCCGATATGTTTGGGTGGCCCTGATACAATGAAAACTACATGCCACTGCGTCATTTTGCGATGACCCGTCTGTGTACAAGAATAGATGATCCGGATAGGCTTCCCTCATACTCTGGAACTGCGTCTGGTAAACCAAAGGACTAGTAATTTGTTTGGAAAGATCGGAGAGTCTGAGGTCAATATTGGGGAGGAGGAGTTTCCAAGGGGGAATCGGGTCATTTGCGGGTTTCACAGGAGTGGGAAGATCGACATTAAGTCCCCGCAAAAGATTTCGCAATCGAATGCCTGGGGGCTGGGGTAGCGATGTTCGAAGAATATAAGAAGATTCATATTTTGGGCGTGTGATTATTCGGCGACAAGGATGATTAAAGAGTCCTGACACTTTAGCACCATAAGACGCTAATAGAATATCTCGCCTTCTTTTTAAGGATGGCTCCCCAGCGTCAGCTAGAATGCACTCGATTCGGCTGGTGCGATATGCACCTGTTGCGAGGCGAATCCCAGCGTGGTGTAAGCTGTTTGTGGGTCGAAGGGTGGAAGGTGCTGCAGAAACATACACTTCACTACTGTAATCCAATGCTGAGCGAATGAGTGCTCTATATAACCGCAAAAGGATAATGCGGTCGGCTCCCCATGAAGTGCCACTAAGCATTCGAAGAAGATTGAGGGGGGAGACGCATATGGTTTGCAGTGTGCGGATATGAGGACGCCATGTGAGGGACTTGTCAAAAGTCAGCCCCAAAAACCTGGCAGAGTCAGCGAATGGAAGCTGATTTCCTCCCAAGTACAGGATTGGATCGCTATGCGAGTGGTATATTCTGCAGAAGTGCACTCCAGTAGATTTAGTAGGTGTGAACTTAAAACCTGTTGACACGCTCCATTCATGCAGCTTGTTGAGCACCAGTGGGAGTTGCCTCTGGATCACACTTATGCTGCAGGTTTCTTACCACGACCGACGCTATACTATTTATGGCTATGGCAGAGTGACACTTAGCATCAAACCTTGGGGGATGCCGTTTGCAAGGGGGTGATTGATAGACAGTTGGTCACCCACGCGAACTCTGAAAGATCTATTTGATAAATAATTTTGGAGGAATAAGGGGAACTTCCCCCTCAATCCCCACGAGTGCAAGGTTCGCAGAATGCCATACCTCCAAGTGGTGTCATATGCCTTTTCTATATCGAATAGTACAGCCACAAGGTGTTGTCTCAGGACGAACGAGGTTGAAATTTCCGTTGCCAGAGCGACGAGATGGTCCAGGGTTGACCGGTGTTTCCTGAAACCGCACTGTATTGGTGTGAGTAGGTTTCTGCACTCCAAGATCCAGACCAAGCGCTGGTTTACCATCCGTTCCAGCACTTTGCAAACGCAGCTGGTGAGAGCAAAATATCGGTAGCTCGATGACAACGACCGATCCTTTCCATCCATCAGAGCTGGGATAACTATGGCTTCTCGCCATAGAGCAGGGATGGTGTGCTCTTCCCAGATGCGATTATAAAGGCGGAGGAGAAATTGCATCGCCACATCAGGAAGATGTACCATAAGGTTATGTATTTCGTCAGGACCTGGGGCAGTTCTTTTTGCCAATGCGAGAGCAGAGTGCAATTCCGACATAGAGAAACGGTGTTGTAATCCACAGACGCTCTGCAGGAGAAATCCAGCGGACGGCTCTCCATCCTCTCCTTGATCAAAAGAAAGTCAGGAGCACAGTTCGCCGAACTTGACATGTCTTCATAGTGCATGGCGAGTTCCTCTACAATCATACCTGGAGATGTGACCATTTCTCCATTTATAAAGAGTCCTGGCACCGTATTTGGTGAAGAGTGTCCTTGTATGGAGAATTCTTCTCCATACCAGGCGTGGAGGCGTGTGACAATTGAGAGATGAGAAGTACGCTCTCCACGATGCATTTTTGCTCTCTAAAATAGTTCTCCTACCCTTCTCCCTGCATCTTTTATACTCGATGGGGGTTTTCTACAGTTGGGTAATGACCAAGTCGTGCCAGTGCCTTTTTTCGGGCACTGACCGCTCTAGAGCAGTTCGCATTCCACCACGGGACGAAAGGGTGTCGCGGTTTACCACTTGACTTCGGAATTGCGAAAGAAGCAGCAGTGAGTACAGCGCTATTAAAATGTTGTCATTTCATCCACATTTCCGGAGGGACCATCTGACAGGTTAACATTATTTCGGAATGTCAACCAGTCAGCCCGTCGCACGATCCATTGAGGGGACCGTGCAAGACCACAGCGAAGGTGATCAATGTGGACAATAGTGGGGTAATGGTCGCTTCCATAAAGATCTTCTAATATGGACCACCGCATAGAAGTAGCAAGTGAATAGATGCAGAGGGCTACATCAATAGCCGGGCTCGAATTCGTAGCTATGGCAAAATGTGTTGGTTCCCCAGTGTTGAGAATCGCCAAATACAGGGGGTCAATGACAGATTCCAAAACAGCACCTCTTTGACAAGTACGAGAACAACCCGAAAGAGGGCTGTGGCCATTTACATTACCCACAACCAAGAAAGGTATGGGCAATTGGTTTATTAGACCTAAGAAGTCATCAACCGACACCGTTGGGGGAATACAGATGTTACAGTGAGAGGGGCGGAAGATACACATGCACACAAGACTGTTTGAACGTCGGATTGAACGGGGATTTCTGCAGAATGCAGTGAATCCTGGACCTAAGTAGTAACTCCGCCGTGAGCATGGAGGCCGTCATCGACATCAACCCTATAAGGAGTGAAACCGCGAAAGTGTATGGGTCGCGGCGGAGAAAGATGCGTTTCCTGTAAACAAAAAATTGAGGGTGTATAACGGGACAACAAGAGTTTTAATTCGTTCCGTCTGAAGGAAAATCCATTCAGATTCCAGGATAGGAGAGCCGTTATTTAAGGACTTAAGAGGATTTTTTTATTTTCTTTTTTCCGCCTCTGCTGTCCGAAGGGGCGAGTGTTCACCCCGGCTGAAGTTTCCTCCGAGGCAGACATCCTGACCACTGCTCGAGAGGCTGAGAGATCGCTCAGAGCGAGTCTCACGAGTCAGGGTAGATGGTCGGAGTTTGGAGGATCTATCAATTTTTTTCTTGTCCAGGCCAAATGGCCATGTGACATCAACCTTCTTGTACGGCTGAGAAGTGGACTCTTGGTCTGACTTCATCTCTGTAGCTTTCTTGAGTGGTGTTTTATATTTGGAGGGAATTATTATTTTCCCACCTTGCAGAGGCGATGTATCTTCAGGGAAGTCCACTGGGGATACCTGGCAACAGAAGTGAGCTACTGGGGGAGTAGCAGGTGAAGTCTGAATACTCGTCGTCGCTTTCACCGTCTTCGCCAGAGTGCTAGAGAAAGAGCGCCAGAGATCTACAGGGTTCTTCACCAGGTATCGGCGTTTTGCTTCCGGAAAAGATATTTTCTCTGTCACTCTAATCTTTTGAATCTCCCTCTCTCTCAGGTATGTGGGGCACTTGTTAGAGTTGGCCGCATGGTCTCCTTCACAGTTTACACAGAGTGGTGATGAACAAAGGTTCGGATCATGCGCGGATTTACCGCACTTTGCGCAAGCAGGGCTTATGGCCATGCACCTTTGTTGGGTATGACCGAACCTCTGACATTTGAAGCAGCGCAGGGGGTCGGCACATACTGCCGCACGCGAAGGTTATAATACCCCCAGTATATTTTCTCTGGGAGAGAAGGGAGATTAAAAGTCAGGATCAGGGTGGGAGTGGGGATCTTCCGCATTCTCCTTCCTCCTGATCCTATACACCTCCGTAACACCATGGCTCTTAAAAAAGGAGAGAAGTTCGTCCTCACTTTCAAACGCAAAGTCTTCGTGATTGACCACTCCCTTACATAGATTAAGGGTAGGGTGAGTAGTCACTTCCACTTGGAGGCCGGCAATCAGCTTGGTTTTTTTATCTTGTCATTCTGCTCGTCGTTTCGCGCTTCAAAAAGAATGGTACCATTCCTCTGTCACACGACCGCTTGCAGCTTTCCATAACAGTCTTCAATGTCTCGCGCGAGGCAGACCGCACCAACACTTTTGAGGTTTTTTCTACTTCAACACACGACATTAAAAGAAACCGAGGCTTCCTTGGTCTATCCTCCTACCAGAAGAAAGCTATTCAAGTCTATCATCCTGTCACATCGCCTCTCCCTTGACGAAGAGGGCAAGGGGTTTGTTTTGTGCTCCATACAACTGAAGCAGATTCGTCTCCGTGCTCCCCACCCACTATGGAATCCAACAAGGGGACACCCCACTAGGGTGCCAGGGCTGACACGGAGATATTGTAGCGCTGCCCCGCCGTGGATCCCTCCGCTCACCCTGGAGTTCAGTGCAAGACCTAGTCCGAGCCGATTGATCAGGAGTGGGTTAGCTTCTGACCGCCCGTCTAGAAGAGTCCGAGCGAGTATATCGACACCTGCAAGGAATGTTCCCCAAAATATGTAAACATACCCCTTGGTGCAAGCCAAAAAACCACCAGGACTAGTTGGGAAACAAACTGGTCTCTCAACTGCCAGGACACACTGACACAGATCACCATGCACGGCAAACACATGGGTGGGCGTTCAGCATACAGAGAAGGCCAGTGAGGAAGAAAAAGGAGTGAAAAGAATATACGTGACATGAAGTGAGAAGCAAGAGGACGGGGGGGGGGGGGGATAATAATAATAATAATAATTCAGGTTATAGTCATGTATATACGGTGTTTACCACTTTTGTGGTTTAGCATACTACAATATTGAGGCCTATTTTTTTAATACTAAGTATAAATGATCTATTTATAATCATGCTGAAAAACAAGTCTTGACATTCTTTGCTGACAACATTAAACCAAGTTCTAGGTTGAGGTAATGCAAGCAGAATGTGCCCACACGACTCCAGTTTCAAATAAACAGAGGATCATATTGTGTATATTGAAACTAACCACATCAAGAAATCTTCAAAGAGTATAACAATATATCCATTAATTTAACATTGGAGATCAATGCAGTTTACTTTAAATGAAATAAAATGAATAAAAAATGCTGTGAATACAATACCCATAATACGATGTTTAACATTTCGTATGCTATCTTGCAAAATTTCTTCTTCATGACGGAGTTCAGTAAGTTTCTGATTAATTACAGACATGTTAGCAGTAATTTTATCAATTCTTTCTTTAGTTTCTTTTTCTGTAACCAAGAAAATTGACAATGTTATTCTATTAAACTACATTTACCTACAAGGTAGAAAAAACTTTTTTTTTTTACAAGTTAAATTGTGAACACAAAATAAAAATTCTGTACATACCTGACACACTACTGTAATTAGCAAGATCGCATTCCAATTTTGACAAGTGCTGACGAAGTTGTTCCAGCTCTTTCAATCTCAAAACTTCTGCATTCTTGGCTTCATCAAATTTTTCATCAACTCGTTCAAGAGCCTCCTTTTGTTGCACAGATTCTCCTAAAGTGGACTGTAATTTCATCTCTAATTGTAACTTTTCATCATTCTGGAATGAAAAAAGACAACTAATGAATAATATTAGAAAGGAATTATTATCCACTAGAGTACAGCATTATTCAAGAGCATCACACACTAAAGCAAGGGCCAAACACTAAAGCACATGACAACAATGTGGTTATGTTATGTTTCTTTTCTGATCATAATTTATGAGAAATATACCAGATTAGTAAGTTTGTATCTATATAAATGTGTGTGATTTGTTGATATTAGTTGTGAGTAGTGTTGAATAATGATAATGATAATAATAATAACAACAATAATAAATCCCGTGTGGTGTCCGGGGGTTTTAGTAGAATAGCACCACAGTTAATTCCCCCCGTCATAAGAGGCGACTAACTCCTTACCCGAATTATTCCTTTGTCATACAACCCTTCCCCTCCTCCAAGAGCCAACGGGCGGATCGAGTGACTCCAAGGCCCCTGGTACCTATCCGAAATAATTCTATCCTTCGTTCCTTCCTTAAACTTTGAAGAGGAGCATACCTCTATAAAAAAACCTAGGATTGGCTGGCTCCGGCTGTCAGTATCCAGCAAGGGCCCCTGCCTAGGGTTACAGATGAAGAGGACCAATGGCTTCAATGGAGGAAGAAGATCAAATTTCAATGGCAAAGAAGGCTGACGAGTTTATCTTCCAAATCTTTGGGTTGTAAGACCCCTCCAAAAAAATTGACCTGGGTAGCAGATCTTCTTCGTCCGTTATCCAGTACTGGCCCCCCCAGAGAAGACTCATGAGTGATACTTTAAGGAAAAGTCACGCTGGCAACCAGCCCTCGCAAGGCCGCACAGCTGTATCTAACACCAGGGCAGCTGTGAGAAATGTGTTACCTGTGCTGGTGGAAATCGGTGAACCTCCGGAACAACTAAGGGGGTGTGGCACCGCTCCATCTAGGGCTACCGCAACTCTCGATATCGCGTTGCAAGATGCCGTACCTGGTAGAAGTTTGGGGAACCCAAGGGGATCCCCCACTGCTCCAGAGAATCCGAGCCAACGCATGCAATGGACCAGAGAATTAAATATGCCTGTCATGCGTGCATACAACAGAAGCACAAAAAAAGAGACAGAATGTGAGGGCTTCAGGAGAAGACTTAACTCCATCAGAGCCAACTTAACTCCATCAGAAGAAGAAGAAAATTTTTTCAGATGCAGAGCTAAATCTTCTGAAGCAGGAAGAGAAGCTAGAACAAGTGAGGTAGTCCTGAAACAGCAAGTTAACAAAAATGAAAATGAACCAAGAGTACATGAGAACGAACAACACGTTGTGGTTTCCATCTCCCAACTCGACAACGAAATGGTGGACAAATCTCTCAAAGATATTTATGAGGTTACAAAGGTTCAATACCAAGGAATATCATTAGATCTAAGACCAAAAATACCAAAATTGAAGTGCAACACTATTGTTTATGAGATTGTTGGAAAAATTAACCAATTATTGTCCCAAACATCTCAGAAGCTTCTTCTCTTGAAGATGTAGCCGCATTGGTTCATTGCAATTGCTACTTGTGAACACCTAGGTTACAAAAAAAGGGTGGGAAAACGTACTTCTCTTGATAAGAAGCCTAATGAAAGACAAAAGCCACCGGTTTGGTTGAAAAAAATCGAAAATCAAATTGCCCAAGCTAGATGAGATATTTCGCATATTGCTGAATGTTTCAGAGACAAACAAGGGATTTCAAAGAAGGTTCGCGCAAGTATTCGCTCAATTCAGAAGACTGAAGATAAAAAGAACACAGAAAGACCTGGAAAGTAGACTAAAGGTTGAAGAAGAGGAAATAAGACAAAGAATAGAAGCTATTGGGGCAAGAAAAAGAAGGTGAAAATAATGAAGCTGCGCGATGCAAGAAAGAAAATTCCTTATTCTCTAAGAATCAAAAAGGCTTTTACAGATATCTAGAGTGGAGAGATATACCAATGACAATGACATAAACCCCCCAACTACTGCCATGACGAACTATTGGTCTCAGATTTGTTCCATCCCAAAGCAACATTTTGATGAAGGATACTGGATGCGACAGGAAGAAGAAGCTTGTCACAATATCCCAGAAATAAATGGAGTTGTGAATTCAACAGAGGATGTAAAAAGATGTATAAAAAGAACTCACAATTGGAAAGCTCCAGGAGTAGATGGAATACATAATTTTTGGTGGAAATATCGGACTTGCACTCACGGTATATTGGCGAGTCAATTTCAAAACATTTTGCATGGAATGCAAAATGCATTCCATGCAAAATGCATCTTTGCTGCCACACTTTTGTACCTTGGGCGTGAAATTTATGTTACCGAAAGGTGGAAATGCATCTTGCACCGAGAATTATAGACCCATTACATGTCTACCTACAATTTATAAAGTTCTCACCTCCATTATTGCCCACAAACTTGACGAGCATCTAAAGAAAATGATCTGCTTTTGCAAGAACAGGTTGGTTGTAGGAAAGGATCTCGAGGATGCAAAGAATTATTGATAATAGATAATATTATATCCAAGCTAGTAAAAAAGAAAATGCAAAATTTGTCTGTAGGCTGGATTGATTTCCAAAAGGCATTTGATTCCATTCCTCATTCTTGGCTTCTGCGAACTCTTCAACTCTACAAGGTTCACCCCGCTATCATTAAATTTCTTACGTGTATGAACAGCTGGCAAACAACACTGCCTGTTATGAGAGGGAAACTGAGTTACCTGACAAAAAATTTATAGAGGCATTTTTCAGGGAGATAGCTGAAGCCCACTCTGGTTTTGCCTATCATTAAACCCTTTGAGTAGGATGCTGAATGCCTCCGGCTGTGGATATGTTTTGAAGAACCCCAAGAAGATAATTTCCCACCAATTATACATGGATGATCTCAAGCTCTACGCTAAAGGACCAGAACAACTTCGCAGCATGCTTGTTGTAAGCTTCAGCAACTCTGTTTGTATGGAACTTGGTTTGGATAAGTGTGCTGTTTTGAGATGTCACGCCCAGAATAGAGAAAATAAACCTCATTTGATTGAAGATTTGAGAATTCAAGAACTCATCAATGGAGATGAATATAAGTATCTCGGCCTCCAGCAGCTCTTAGGAACTGCAGATGAAAAAATTAGAAAACTAGTGGAAAGATAAGTTCTCTCTTGTGTTGCAAAAATCTGCAAGTCCTCTATTAATTCAAGAAACAAATTTACAGGAATTAACACATGGGCTCTTTCTGCAGCATCGCGTACGTTTGGTGTTGTCAAATGGTCTGAGTCATCTTTACAAGCTTTCGATAGAAAAGACAGAACACTTCTATCAAAATATCGGATGCACCATCCTCGAAGTTCCACCAAAAGGCTATATCTTTCAAGACATCATGGAGGCCATGGACTCTTTTAGTCTTGAAGTTATGAGCTGCCAGCAAGAAAAACAGCTCAGACTTTATTTCATTAACAACAAATCCATGACGGCCATCTGTGCACAAGATCACAGCTATATACCTCTGAAGCTGCTCCAAAGAAAACCACAATCAAAGTTTTCTTAAACCTGAAGATCGAATTGAGCAGTGGAAATCAAAGGAACTCTATGGCAGGTTTGCTACAGCGCTTCGAAGTAACGCCATTGATATGTAAAGATCGACTGAATGGTTTAGAACCGCTCTGCTTTTTGGCGAGACGGAAGGATTTGTGCTGGCCATTCAAGATCAGGTAGTAACCACTAATAACTACACGCGATATATCATGAAAGAGAACATCCGTGACATGTGTCACCTGAGTAAGAAGGCCACCAAATCTGTTCAACACATCTGTAGTGGATGCTCTCAGTTGGCACAAACAGATTATTTACAATGCCACAATAATGTAGCCAAAATCATTCACCAAGCTCTTGCCAAAAGATTGGACTTGATAAAGGAAAGCCTACCTTATTACAAAAAGCTACCGGAGCAAGTTTTGTCTAATGAGAGAACAAAAATCTTATGGGATACTGCCATTGTTACAGATAAAAAATGGATGGAAAGAAGCCTGATATTGTCGTGTTCGACAAAACTACTTACAGGGCAATAATAATTGATATCGCAGTCCCATTAGATCATAATCTGCTGCAACAAATGCAGAACAGAAAAGAGAAGACCAGCCACTCTCAGTTGAACTGAAAAACCGCTACAAACTAATAGAGGTAGATATTGTGCCCATAGTTATTTCATCTAATGGGCTTGTTGCTGAAGATTGGAGAATATAGCCAGAACCTGGTAATAAAGAGATTTTATGGTGAAAATTTCCAATTTTCCAGTGCACGATTCCAATACTTTCTCTTCGTATGAAGTAAGGATGAAAAAGTAAAAAGTCAGAAACACACAAAGAGAGATACAAAGAAACAATACGGAGGGAAGAGAAAAAAGAAAGAAAGAATGCTGCTTTTGTTAGCACTAATATTACTTTTTTGTTGATAGACTTTCCAAAATCCCAGTATGCAAAATTTCATAATGAATGTATGCCCTTCTATGATTCTGACATTATCAACTTAAATGGAGTGTGCCACACACTGAACTCAACCATTTTGATTGGATACCTTTGCAAAATACAGTAGTTGGGCAGATATTGAAAAAATTTGAAATCACTGAATGGGAATAGTACTTGTAAACTGAATGAAAGTAATTTGTTTCATCGGTCGGTGAAATTAAAATCTTTTTTCACAGAAAGCAAATCAAACATAAAATCAGTTCATTCGTTACCAACAAGTGAATAATGCTCTTCATTCTCTTTCCTTTTAGATAGTACGATAAATGAGGGTTGCTTTTACCACATACGGAGCTTTTTACCTAGTTCAGAGAAATAAGCCAAGTCTGCAACCATAAAGAGATATTATCAAGGTCTCTTTGTAAGTCTGCATAGCTAATAAATGGGTTGGCTGATATTTTGGAGTTGTCAGCAAATAGTGAGATCATAGTTGCAGTGTTTTGTCCTTGTTTAGTATGAGGTAGATCGCTAGTACATTAAGTGATCAAAAGTATCGGACAAGTCCAAAAACATGTTTTTCATTTTAGGTGCATTGTACTGCCAGCTACTGCCAGGTACTTCATAACAGCGATCGCAGAAGTCATTAAACATCGTGACAGCAGAATGGGGTGCTCCACGGAACTCATGGACTTCGAACATGGTCAGGTGATTGGGTGTCACGTGTCAGAAGTCTGTATGCAAGATTTTCACACTCCATAGGACCACTGTTTCTGATGTGATAGTGAAGTGAAAATGTGAAGGGAGATGTACGGTACAAAAGCATACAGGCCGACACCGTCTGTTGACTAACAGAGACCACTGACAGTTGAAGAGCGTCGTTAAGTGTAGGCAGACATCTATCTAGACCATCACACAGGAATTGCAAACTGCTTTAGGATCCCCTCCATGTACTATGAAGCTGGAGGCGAGAAAAGTTGGATTTCATGGTCGAGCGGCTGCTCATCAGCCACACCATGCAGGTAAATGCCAAACGACGTCTCGCATTGTGAAAAGAGGGTAAACACTGGATGATTGAAGTGGAAAAACGTGGTGTGGAGAGACGAATCACGGTGCACAATGTAGTGATCCAATGGGAGGATGTGGGTATGGCGAATGCCCGGTGAATGTCATCTGCCAGCGTGTGTAGTGTCAACAGTGAAATTCGGAGGCGGTGGTGCTGTGGTGTGGTCATGTTTATCACGGAGGGGGCTTGCACCCCTTGTTGTTTTGCGTGGTACTATCATGGCAAAGGCCTACGTTGATCTTTTAAACACCTTCTTGCTTCCCACTGTTGCAATTCAGGGATGGCAACTGCATCTTTCAACATAACCGAGCACCAGATCATACTGCACAACCTGTGGCAGAGTGGGTACATGACAATACCATTCCTATAATGGACTGGCCTGCACAAAGATCTGACTTGAATCTTATTGAACACCTTTTGGATGTTTTGGATCACCAACTTTGTGCCAGGCCTCACCGACCTACATCGATACCTCTCAGTGCAGCACTCTGAAGAATGAGCTGCCATTCCCCAAGAAACTTTCCAGCACCTGTTTGAAAGTATACCTACATGAGTGGAAGCTGTCATCAAGGCTAAGGGTGGGCCAACACCTTATTGAATTCCAGTATTACTGATGGAGGGTGAACTGGTAAGTCATTTTCAGCCACGTGTCTTGATACTGATCACTTAGTGTGTATAGAATATACAGGACAGGTCCCTGCAGACCTCCACTAGTCAAGGGACAGTCACTGTATGTCTCATCCCCCACTTTGAATCTGTTAGTTCACTACCTTCCTTCAACATACTTCCTTTTATAAGAATGAAAAAAATTTGAAATTTTGAAATTTTCGAGAAATCAGGGTTTTTAATGAAAATGAGACTTGCAACATTCTCTGAAACATCTTTTACACTATCCAAAAACAAAATTTAATCCAAAGGATGGAGTCTTTTTTTTCCTTGGAAAATTTAAAAATATCCCATTGTAAAATACCCCCTTGAATTAAAATAATGGTTACGAATGCAAGGGGCCGCATCATCACCCTCGTCAATCAGATATATATAATATAATAAATTTTGGAGAAAATTGGCTGAACGGCATAGCTAGCGTTGATCACGGACGGACTAACTGACAGACAGACATTTTGCTGTCAATCAACTTTTTGGTATCAAGAACCCACAAAACACGGATTCCATATGTGATGAGGATTTCCCACCCTTAAAATTAGCATTTGGATTTATCCACTTTTTTGTTGCCAGGGCCCTGTAATAAAGAGTATTTCCGCTGAAAATTCACGTTTTTTGTGTTAGTGTTTCTGCTGTGAAGTAAAAATATCAGGAGTACTTCTGCGTATGTCACATACAGTTTTCACCGTTTTTTGACTAAATAAATCAGAACTAATGTTGGGCCAAGAATGGAGTGGGCCAATGTAAAAATATCGAGTGTTTGTTTTGCTCACGATATTCAATTTCAGTTATGCATTTTTGACACTTACACATTTTTTCCCTTCAGTCTCCTGAAAAGCATATAAGTGAAGTTTTACTGTACATTAAACTTGTCAATTTAAATTTGTACACATTTCCCCGTTTTATGGAAAATGATTGTGTCAACCTTAAATCAAGGGCAAACTAGGATGATGATAAACCTCAGTAGCACGAAGACTTAAATCAATAACAACTTCACCCATTGAAATTCTGCACTTGGCCACATAGGAAATGTAGTTCCCAGCATTTGGTCAGAGTGAGTAGAAAAATTAAAGATCATGGTCGTTAATTCTATAAGGGTTCTGTTCACATATCAATACAATCCAAATCATGAATGTCATCATCTCATGCATATACAACCCTAGTACAGCAGGACTTTGATAGGTAATATATTAAAAACATTGCTATAATAAGAACAAAAATAAACACAGAAAAGAATAGAACCTTGCATCGTGCTTGTTTCTGCAAAGTAGATACATTGTTTCTCAATGTTTCTAAGCCAGCATTAATTTGTTGCTCTTCTTTCTTTCGTGCCAAAAGGTTATTTCTGGCTTCTTTGAGAGAATTTTTCATCTGCAAAATAATTCACGCCATATTACGACAACAGTATATTCTTCTATAACAATATATAACGAAGAAAAAACACTTCACAAACACAATGAGTAGTGCTACATTGTACCAGACTTACTAGTATAATTTAAAACTGTTATGGAAAATTATAATAATTATATCACAACTTAGTATATACTACATATTTCAGATATACTACTAATATTTATTAAGGGATGTGACAAAACGATGAATTTAAGGAACGCAAAATTATTTAACATTCATATCAACAAGGTAATTTTTTAGTTTATTTAACAATTTTAGATTTTATTTTGGATGAATCGAGAAAGGAAAAATTAGTGAGTTGTGAGCATGACCAATGAATTTAAAGAACAAGTGTAAAACTTGGAATAGCAATATAATAAATAATAATAGCAATATAAACATGGAATAGCAATATAAACACTAGAGATGATACGAATAGGCTGATGCAGCAAGCTTAACTTCGTCAACAATTTTAAAAGATTGCCTGAAATTACAACATTCTCATGATGAATTACCTGCTAAGAGTCACTAATGTTTCTCCTTTCAATACAGGATGTTAAAACATACAGTACATTAAAACATATTATACTGGGACATTAAAACTGGATCTAAAAACTACACAAAATCTACAAGCAATGAACCTACCTCCTGAACAATAGTATACTGTTCTCGGTACACAACCCAAGCTCGCTGTTGCTTAAAAAATTCAATTTTTTCCATGAAATGGGCTTTCTTCTTCATCATTTCAACAGCTGTCTGAAGGCTAAAAAATAGTCCTTGTTAAAGTTAAAATGTTAATGTTATTTACTACACATGTTATGGACTAATGCAAGAGAATAAGATATTGTTTCTCAATTTATGCTGTTTCTGAAAAAATTGCTACTCCGGTTCAATTATCAACAATTAACAAATAATACTATTGATTCAACTTAACATGTCAATTACACAAATCCAGATCCAATTTTCAATAATGCAAAATATACAAATTCAATAGTGTCCCTATTCAATAATAATCTCGGGATGTAAAATTCATTCTGAAAATGGGAAGTCAGTGTTAATCTTTAAAGAATAAAGTTTAATTTGAAGCGCTTAATTGCCGATTTTGATAATTAACAAACCATGAAAATGCTTTAAATGTCACTCATAAGACCAATGTTTTATTCTTCTCAAGTTTGGCCATCCTTTTATCAAATTCATATTACTTAGCTGGAAACTGTTCAGCATAAATTCCACAACTATATCACCTAGAAGCTGAATTTACCATCTCCCAAATTTAGTCATGATTACAATCAAGTTGCTACATTAGTGAATTTGAGCTCTTTGTGCTTTCATAGAGATTATTTGGACTTACTTTTCCTTTACAAATTGATTAATCAATATAAATCCGAATTATTTCCACTATATAACCTCATGGAACACCCTTGAATGTGATTTGCACTCAAATATGAATACTTTGTTTACTATTTCATCATAACAACTATTATTATTTTTTTACTGATGTGGAAAATGTGCTGATTAGCAAATAATAATGATATTGATTTTCACTGAATCATGATGCATTATCTACAAAATTGTTTGTTTTTAGAATCTACATCCATGCATAATGTAAATTGTTTATCCTTTGTAAAGACCAGGCAAATGCCTATAATTAAATAATTTAATTAGGAAAGAAGCAATTCAAAGAGAGCTTATGTCTATTACTACGAAGAGCAGGTGAGGAACCCTGTTTTTCCAGGTTATCTTGCACCATTCCTCTCAGATAGTGCTCGGAAAACTATCCAGAGATAGGTATAAGAGGGAGAGAGGAGAGAGATGGAGTATTAGGAGCGAGGAGACAAGAAAGGGAGGAGGGAAGGGGAGAGAAAGATGGAATGGTGAGGAAGGGGGAGGGAGACAGAAGGATGGAAGGGTGGGGGGAGAAAGATGGAAGGAAGTGAGGGAGGGGGAGAGAGAGAAAGATGAAAGGGTGAAGAAGGGGGAGGGAGAGAGAAAGAGGGAGGAGGGAGAAAAGAAAGAAGAGGGAGAGGAGAATGAGAGTAATTTAATAAAATAAAATCGTTTATTTTTTCTTTAATATTAGTGATGTGTGTTGGTATTGTGCATTCTCGTACTCTTGTTTATTTAATAACTTGTTTACTCATTTTCTGTTGTTTAAAAATCTCTTTAACTATAACCACTGTAGAATGTTATGAGTATTATGTACAAATGTAAGCTTTGAATAAACTTGATGTTTAATTCAACAAATCATGTTTGTTATAAAAAATATTCAAGTGGTTACGGGCCCAGGTGCATTTTGACCTGAAGGAATGTGACTTTGAATTAAATATCGACGAGAGGGATTAATAACTGAAGTCGATATCAGTGTGATGTATACACTTGTATACACTTCTTGAAATGGAGACAAGATTGACAAACACTGGCTGTTCGGAAGGAGAGTCAAACTGGAGTACCTGGAAATATAAAGATAATGTTTGTTTACGAGGTATACCTGGAGCACTTGAAGTGATTGAAGAACTTGTGGTCTCAATTAAAGGAAGAAATGGCTAAAGATACTGAGAATAATTCAGAGTTACCTGTTATATTTTTGATCTGCAAAATTTTGGGAACATTGCCAGAGAAATATTTCCCATTTAAGTTGGATGCTTATGTCAAAAAATGACAGGACAGTGGATAATCTAACAAACCAATTATGTGCATATGAAAAAGCTCTATCCAGCAAAAAAGATAAATGTATGTCTCAAGAAGTACTTGCAGTCAATTTCAAAAAGAAGTATTCCAATCAGAAAAAGAAACTAATATGTTACTATTGCAAAAAACCTAACCACATAGTTTCCAAATGTCGAAAATGGATTGAAGTTGGAAGGCCATCAAAAACAAACCAAGAAAAAGGCAAGAAATCAGAACCTTCTAATTTATTGAATGAAAAGGTTTCAAATATGCTTCTTATAGCTGTGACTTGTGTGCGATATCAGTCGAATGTGACAATGATTGTTGGTATGTTGACAATGGAGCAACAAGTCATATTACAAATGATAACACACTTCAAGTCGTTTCAGCCCTTTTCTACAATATATAAAGTAACTGCTGCCAATGGACATACTGTTAAGGCTATGGGAAAAGGTGCAGTTGACATTAAAGCAGTGGTTAATGGAAAGTGGAAAAAACTTACTCTGGGAGACGTATGGTATATTCCAAAGATTCAGAAGAATTTATTTTCTGTTCTTGCTGCACAAGATAAAAATCCAGAGAGTTCATTTATATCAACATCACAGGTATGTAATTTTAAAATTGGTGAAGAAGTTATGTCGGTTGGTGTATGTGAACGTTTTGGAGGTTTGTTCAAGTCAGCTGTTAAAGGACTCAGTCCACAGTTGCCTACTGAGGTAAATCTAGCCAGTCAAGAAAATTTGCTTCAGTTATATCATGAAAGGTTTGATCACCAAACTAAGAGACACGTGAAGACCATGCTTTCTAAGAACTTAGACATTAATGTGGAAATGGATTCTGAGCTCTGTGAATGTTGTATTTTTGGTAAAACTCTTCATCTACCTTTTGGAAGTAGAAAGAGAGCATCAGCACCGGGAGAGCTAATTCATACAGATGTGTGTGGTCGTTTTCAAGAATCAGTCTCTGGGTATCGCTCGAGTCAATTTAGTAGGCACATCTGACTTCTCTTTAATGAAATAAATTGATCGAAATTTGGTATTATCGTCTTTAAAAAAACAAAATAAACCTATGTGAAGGTGTTTTATACCAGGTTTTTTCTTGTACCAAAGTTCATAAGGAGACTTTTCGGGATCACTAGAAACTCCTGTATGATTCAAAATATATGATGCTGTATTAATCAAATACGCTCTACTTGTTACACTCACATTCCAAAGCAAAGAAGAACGAAGATGGATCGGAAATCAGTTAAGGGAATCTTAATTGGCTACGACCATAATGAAATAGGATTTGCAATAAAAATGAAAACAAATTAATTAGATCATGTGATGTAATTTTTTAAGAAAAAACACTTCTTAAAAGAAAAACTGTGGCAATTCGTATGGATATTGATGATCCTGAAAAGCAAGATACAACAATTAAAAATAACGATGAGGAGTTTTATGATGCTCATGAAGATGTGCTAGAAGATTTTGAAAAAGTTATGAGCGTGGAAGAAATTCTAGAGATGTGAATCAAGAAATTCTAGTACCTCAACTGCGTAATCGTTCCATATTAAAATGTCCTCAAAGACTTCAAGATTGTGTAATGGCATCAACAACGTTTAGAGAACCAGATACTACTATGAAGCTATACATTCAGAACAATCGGAAGACTGGAAAGAAGCATTGAATTAAGAAACGGAAGCTCATCGAGAAAATCAAACTTGGGTTTTGGAAGAATTACCGCCGGGTAAAAAGCTATTCCATGCAAATGGGTCTACAAGTCTAAAACTAATGCTGATGGATCAGTTGATAAACTAAAAGCTAGATTATTCATTAAAGGTTTTCCCAACAGGAAGGCATTGATTACGATCAAACATTTAGCCTAGTTGCAAGAACCTCTACAATCAGAACTTTGCTCAGTGTCGCTGCACGTGAGAAAATGAAACTTGCACAAATAGATGTATCGACTGCTTTTCTAAATGGGCCCCTAAAAGAAACCATATATATAAGAAGCAACCTGACAGATACAATGATGGTTCTGGAAGAGTGCGCCGATTGAAAAAAAGTTTATACGGCTTGAAACAGGCACCCCGTTGTTGGAATGAAGCATTTGGTAATTATATTATCAGTCTGGAATTCCAGAGAAGTGAAGCAGATCCATGCCACAGAGTGGCGTTTGTAAGATTTTCTTTGTTCTTTACATAGATGATGGGTTGATTGCTGCTAATAGTGATCAAGAACATCAGGATGTCATTAGTGCACTTGAGAAAGGGGTTCAAAATCACTTTGAAACCAACATATTTTTACCTAGGTTTTGAAATTAAAAAGGAAAATGATGGATCCTTACACGTAAGTCAAGCGAATTACACGAAAAGGATTTTAGAACGGTTTGGAATGAATACCTGCCGATCTGTTACGACTCCAATAATAAAGGATAAAAAAAAGTACTGAAAAGAATCCTCTTGCTACTAAATTTCCATATAGGAAAGCTGTTGGTGCCTTAATGTATCTGATGTGTGGAACTAGACCTGATATTGCCTATGCTGTAGGAGTGGTATCAAGAAGTTTGGAGAAGCCAACGGAACGTGATGTAGTTAAAATTAAGAGAATTTTTCATTAGCTGAAGGGTACTATTGACTATGGGATTACATATAGAAGTGGCATATTCAACAACGTAGTAACATGCTACAGTGACGCAGATCATGGAGGTGACCTTGAGACAGGACGCTCGACATCAGGAGTACTCTGTCTTTATGCCAGTGAACCCGTTAGTTGGTTTAATCGAAGACAATCTACTGTGGCCATCTCTACTACCGAAGCCGAGATTGTAGCAGCTAGTGAAGCAGCTCGTGAGATTGTTTGGTTAAAGAGACACTTGAATGAACTTTTAAATGAACCAACGAAAGCAATTTGTTTGTTGACACAGAAGCTGTAACTCGTCTACTGCAAAATCCTGAGTTTCATCGCAGAACGAAACGCATTCATGTAAGACATTTTTTTGCTTGAGAATTAGTAACTTCTGCAGATTGACATTTGAAGAGTGGATACAGAAAACCAACTTGCAGACTTGCTAATGAAGCCAATTGTTATATTGGTATTAAATTGGAAAAGTTATCCAATAACATGGGTCTCACTAAATCATTAAATATGGGAGGGTGTTGATATTGTGCATTCTCATATTCTCTTGTTTATTTAATAACATTTTTACTCATTTTCTGTTGTTTAAAAATCTCTTTGGCTATGCCTATTGTAAAACGTTATGAGTATCATGTACAAATGTAAGCTTTGAATAAACTTGATGTTTAATTCAATGAATTATGTTTGTTATTAAAAATATTCAAGTATGCGCTAATTGCACTCTGATATTTTTCTGTTTTGATCTCCTCCTCTCATTGATGTTCTCCAGGATCCGGAATGACAATGGTATGCAACAGTTAAATTGTTAATATTTGCAATGCAATATCAAAGTAATTTCTAATAAAAAAGAAATTTCATTTGGTTTGAAAACTGCTATTCTTGATGGTTGTCAGTTTGCTCCCTAGCTCCTTTAAGGGCCAGTTGTACAAACATGGAAAAAACTGGACAAATTTTATCAAGCTATATGCACTTAAATCAGTTGTATGAAGTCACGAGACATGGATTAAGGTGAGACGGTAGGCCCTATCCCATCAATGTTAAAACAAGCAACTTTGTGACCCATTTTCTCAGAAACTACTGAATAAATTTTAATGAATTTTGCACTACTTATTAATTGATATATTAAGAGATTACTGATTCTCAGTTAAGTTGTTATCTCTTTTCTGAAGAGATTTATAATTTTTTTTCCAAAAAACGAATTTTTTCCTCAAAAAAAAAAATGTGCCAAAAAAATCCTAACACATGGACTAGACAAGTAATAATAACGATTGAGGATCCACATTGTTAGTATAACTTGGTTTATCATCAGTAAAAATTTCATGCAGATAGCTTTAATAGTTTCAGAGATAATGGGGCAAACGTTTGAAAATTTTAACTTCTGAGAAAATGGCACTCAAAAGTTTTCAGAGAAGCATATGTTAGGAAAACTTACAATATTTTTCACTAGAGAGTAACTACAGGCAGCCTGCATCATAATAACAGGTTTCGCTGTCTTTTAGACCAGCTTGAGTTTTTCTTTTCTTCTTTCTTGCCTCCTTTGGCATTTGTTGGTCATCACATTTTGCCTTTGCAATGCGTAATCTGTCAAGTTCTCTACAAATATCAGCATGGGTTTTCCCATGTGACACACGTAATATTTTCATAACTTCTCATACGGCACAATTTCTATCATTATTTATTATAACAGCTTCAGACACTCTTTAATTGTAAGGTTCTGATACCAACAAAAAGATATTTTGGTATTCTTATACAATTGGTGTTCTTATATGCCTCACATTCTGTATTTTGCCACGTAGCCATCTTCTGAGAAGTTATGTCTTCACTTAGTACTATTTTCAACTTCTATATCCACACTACGTTTTTTTCCCTTTTGGACTCACTAGGAAGAGTTTCACATGCATTCGGACTCGTATTATCATTATTTTCGTGCTGCAAAGGATTTGATCTGATATGCTGATTTTCTTTGAAAATGTGTTGTTTAAAGATTCCTTTACATTTCGACATTGTAGAACATATGAGACATTTATTTTAATTTTGTATATTATAACACACCATAATTGATAATAAATTGAACTTTACTATGCAACAAACACATCAAGTCAGGCTTCTGTACGTGCGGAAAAATTGTTAACTAAATAAATGCATTTACAAAAATTAGATTATCGCACAGACTGTTCTATCAGTACCTGCACACAAAATTCCTTTACAAAAGTAAACAAAAACTAGCTTTCTGACAAAATTACAACCAGAGATATAAGAAGTTGTATGCGCGGAAGTACAGTAATTTTGCAGTCTGACAGTTGTCAGTGGAATCTTTAAAAATAAATTTCCTACACTTACAGACGGAATAAATCAATGAATTTGGTCTAGAAATGTTCATAAAAGAACATATTATTTAATTATGCAAAAACATAAAATTCCATTTTTTTAAAAAAAATCGGCCTACCGTCTCACCTTAACTCAGAGATAACAAGGTTTCAACTTATTCTGTGATCTCACACATAGTTAACAGGTGGTAAACAGAGTATTAACCTTACATCATGAACTGCCAGCCAAGTAATAAGTAGCAAAAGCTGAAGCACTCCATGACCAAAATTCTGGGGTATGTGTTATCTTACTACACTGAAGCACAAGAAATACTTCAAAGATATTTAAAAAGTCAAATGTAGAGTGTAGTATGTAGTGTGGAGGAGGTCAGACTTTTTAAATGAATATGACAATTGAGTGTGTTTTTGTTTTGTTTGTTTGTTTGCAAAATTCAGTCTAAAGAAGCAACTTGAAATGTTGAGGGTCATTTTCAACAAGATGGTGAATTCCTGAAAATTAAAATGTACCACTATATTTTACTTCAGTTTGCGAGTGAAAAAATTATGTATTGCATGCTAGCATGTTTCAAACAAAATTTTGGTTGAGAGTTCTGAACAAATATTAATATTGAACAGTACAATATTAATTTTTGTTACAACATGTTTTTGAGGCCAAAAATCTCTTCTTTTTCGTTTTTGCTACTAACTATTGACCTCATTGTTGATTCAACATTGTCAAATTGTACAAAAAATTGTATTGTGCTAATATTTCTTTTAACTTTTCAATGAGCACTGCGAATTCTAGTAACAACGAAAGTAATAACTAGACCTCGGAATGTTAGGCACAAAAAAGTGATGATTTTAGGTACCTAAAATAGGCAACAAAATTACAAAATTAGTCACTATTAGGTATGAAAAGACATTTTAGGCACTTAAAATAGGTTACACAATGATTAAACAAAGTGTTTCATAAACATTAGACATGAACTGGCATCAAAAACTGATCTCAAAAGGAGGAGTGCTTTTTATTATTTAGGAGAGTTAAATATTTTTAAATTTATGAATGACTACTAGCATTTAATTTTATTCACTTTTATTTCTTTTCATTTCATTCACTGTTTCACACTTTTCATTCTCAACCTGCCAACAGAGCAGCTACACCAGAAATGGGTGCAGGTTGATCAGACACATCCTCCTAGTAATGTCTTGCAGAGCACCTTATGTTCGGGGTGTTGGGTGAGAGATTTTGGTGCTTAGTCGATTGCGTATTTGATCAGGGAATATTTAAGTTCATGAAATTCGGGTATTTGCATTCTGTATAACAAATTCAAAAAATGAATAATTCAAATATGATAATTCTTTAAAATTACTTGTTTTAGACAAAAAAAGTACTAAAATAAGCATCAACCATCCTTTTAGGACATTTTAGTCCCTATTAGATGCTTTCCATAGATTTATTTTTTCATGATTCATAAACATCTGCAATTACAATGGTCACAGTGATTTTGATAAATGGCTAACTGTACTGTTTCTTATGTACTTTGCTATGCTAAAGCCGAACACAGCCACAAAAACTGTCCACTGGGCTCAATTTTCCTATAATCGCACATATACAAAAACCATTTTCATAGACAGCCATGTGTCGTTTAAGATGAAACACACCAGTTGCTTGCAGATAATAGTTAATGTAATTATTTACCATTGCGATGTGTCATATGGCCATCACACGTCGCCACCCCAGTGTCACGCCACATTAACAGAAGCTCGGAAGGACGGACGGCCTCTCGCCTCGCCTGATCAGTTCCGCACAGCTGCGTAGGCCTCTCCACACCCTGAACAATAAATCCACCCCCTTTGTGCCTCCAACAAAATGAGTGACTCCCGGAACAACCGCGTTATAGACTTGGCAGCTAGCACGCAGCAAGATAATCCCCTAAGTCCAATAAACATATCACAAGTCACAGCAGAAGAGCCACGTGCGCACTTCTCTGTGCTAAACAAAGACATCCAATGGCCGCGAAAGGAAGCGATCATCTTATCCAACCAGCTTACAAATGGCATAGAAAATTCTGGAACTCAACAAACCGACCTATGAAAACGCTGGGCAGGAAGCACATGATAACCCTTGCATGGTGCGAAAGAAAGAAGGGGGGAGAAACACAGCGAGAGGCTGGCATTTTTAGACGGGTGAAAAACACGAGAGAGAGTGGTCGAGCAGAGAACGGGCAGAGATAGCGGAGGACGGTTGAAATTATCCACAACATAAAGTTAGTTAGAGAGCAGCCAAATATCGGTTCTTAGCAAAATTACTAGTGAGAGAAACGGTGAAAGACGACATTAGCGGTTGGTGAGAGGCAAGCATTGTGCCGACCACCACGAAACCTGCCCGGCCTCCGTCCAGCCGCGCAATTTATTCCACACAGCCAGATTTTGGCTGACGTCATACGCGGTCCAGGTGACGTGTGACGGCCTGAGACGCTTGCCAGCAGCTACGTCATTGCTGCGCTGACATCCACCGCCGACATCCTGAGCGCCGGAGCATTCATCCCGGGGGGCAATTGTGAGGCCTGTGTTCCCACGCTCCATCGTCGCCCCTGAGGGTCCGGCTACATCAATCCATCGATCGGTGAGCAATCCCGTCGCGGTGACGTAGCCATTACGCCATCAACACCTTGTAAGTCATCATCATCATCATTTGCTTGGTAGCCAAAAACAGTATTTTCGTGTCTGTAAGAACAGTTTTTCTAATAAATGTGTCCCCGCCATTTTGGCCGGGTGAAAAACTTAACTTCTGAGTAAAGTGTTCATTATTTTTGAAACAAAGAAACCAATGCAATCCTTCGACCCAGGGCACTCACCCCTGAGACGCTCAACGCCGGCAGTAAAATAGCAGGTCAGTGGGCGTGCGCTTGGCGCCCCTTTAAATAAATTTAGCGTGTGTCCCCCCCTGCTATATGGGAACGACCGTCATATCATCAGTGTGTCGGCGCTTCCATTCTGTGGTGTGACCCCGCCCCGATTCCGTTCCAAAGAATCGGCATCCGACGTGGGCGTCGCGCGCACCCACGCCCCCCCACACACACACGCACGCGCACCCACCCCCACACGCACCCCCCCCACACTATACAAATTTGAAATAAGTGCTCCATTTTCCACTAGAAACAGCCATTATATTCCATTAACAGACAAAAAGTTAAATTTTGTTGACCAGTGTTATTTTTCCACAACCTCCTAAAGGAACTAAATAGGCATTTGATCTAAAATCAAAGATCTAGTCATAACAAAGCTTGTAAACAAATGAATGTTCAATTCTTTTTTGTTTTGGAAAAAATATTTCACAAAATGTATTTACTTATAAATAGGCTAAATTTTCAATTCTATTATCATTACTGGACATTGGATGCTTAGGGAAATGCCTATTTTATTCTAGAGAACTTATTTAAAGACTGATAATATATGTGCACGAATCATGGCAAATGATGACATATGACGAATTTTTATAATGCTTACTTTTGCTTTTTTTATATAGCATAAATGCCTTTTTAGCGTAAATACATTCTTTTACAATTATTGGACTTTTTTGCCTTTTATGTATTATTTTTTATATACAATGCTAAGATAACAGAAACTCGGCCATAGTCCAAACATGACCATTCATTAGGAAATAGTCAATTCACGTCTTTGCATTTTAAAACACAAGAGAAAGTCCTAAAAGTATTCTAACAGATTTTTCTCTATTTATGTATTTCATAAATACCAACCATATTTTGAGAACATGGTTGATTGACAATACACCGAGGGCACCAAAATTTTAAGTGGAAATGAATGTATATTCCCAGGTTTCAGTGTTGCTAATGTTGGACTTCTAAAATATAAGACAGTCACATCAGTAGAGGTTGAAAGATCCATCCGATGTCTACTGATAACAGTGCCTTTCTTCTCCTTATTCTTGAAATTTTCAGGGCCCTCTTAGGCGACTAAAAGACGATTTTTTTAGTGCCTAAACATCCAATCACTACTGAATGTACAATAACAATGAAATTAACTAAAAAATGTTCAGGTTAATAACAAGTAAATCTTGAGCATACTAAGGATACAATCACTCATTTGTAAATTATATGAAAATTTTCATTCTTTTTCTTTGAAAATATCAAGAGTTTCCCTCAGTGTCAGCTAATTTCTTTACCAAATATTTGAATCTGTATTTATTGAAAGTAATATTTCACTCTTTGGTCAATACAGACATAATCAATCAGATATAAAATATATCAATAATAATTTCCTGATCTTACCTTCTCACTTGATGCTGCGGCATCAGTGATTTTGTTTTCAATTACATGTCAAAATATTAGAACCACATCCCCGAGACTTATTGTATCTTCCATGGTTTAATTTTGGGCTCAACTTAATTTCAAATTGCCCGTTGTCAAAGTAAAGCGTCGTACAACTGGCCACCCTTTTTAACACCGAGTTACGCAATACTTGGAGATTCCTAACCACAGTTTTTATCCTTGATCGTACAATCAATCCTTACATCTACAGAAGGTGCATGAGGGGGGATACGTTTTTCGAGGGCGTAAGAACTGTTTATAGAGTAATCATGAGAAACAGTGAGATTTTAAAGATTCATTAACTAGTTCTTGAAAAGCTTATTAAACTCGAATGTCCAAGCCAGGAGATCATGGATTTGTACAGATCAATATTTCCAGAACTACATTGAAAACATCTAATAGGTTCATAGCACAGCACTATGAATTTATTTACATATCAGAAAACCATAATAAAGTCATGAGGTAATCTTACCTTCGATTTGTAGAGATTTCTCTATCTAATTTTGCTGACTGATCTTTGAGTTTCTGTTCATATTCTCCTCTTTTCTTAGACATCTCTTTTAACTCATTGTGGTATCTTAGGAGAATTTCTGGTCCTTAAAATTGAATGAAAGTACTTTTTAATCTGAATACAACAAATTAAGTATTGGAAAATTCTTTCACTAATACACTTAGATGAGAAATCCAAGAAGACTTTTCTCATTTGAGAACAGGAATGAAAGAGTGAAATGCTACTGAAATGAAGAGGTTTGTAATGATGCATTAGAAATCCAAAAGCTCCAAGAGTTGATCCTGAGTAAAGTTTTAAATAAATAGAGGATAAAGGAAAAAAGGAATGAACAAAAACAGGAATAAATACAAGTTTATGTTCAAAATGTATATTACTTAAAAAATTAAGAAAGCATGTCGCTCAGGAACAAGGGGTCATCCATAAATTACGTAACGCTAAAGGGGAGGGAGGGGGTCTGAGGCAGTGTTACATTGCATTACTTAGAGATAGAGAAGTACGTTACAAGGGGGAGGGGGGTATTGAAAATGCTCGAAATTTGCGTGATGTAATATATGGATGGCCCCCAAACAAAAATAGCCTATTCATGGTTCATCTATCAAAGCATTTGCAGTCTTTTGCTAAGAAGTACAGGTTACCATGAAAGTGATTTCTTAGAAAGAGTAAAATGTGCAGCAACCTTCTTAAAATCGGAATGACAACTGTATCTACACTGGTACAGCTGTACGCTCAACATTTCTTTTTGTCTAGAAAAATAATTAAGAATTTCTGCATTTAAATAACAAATGCCTCTTTGTTTCTCAAGAGGTCTCCTCTGTGAAGATTACTATTTCAAATTGCATGGGGAAAAAGGTTTTGGAATTTTTTGAACAATGGTTTGAACAGACTTTCGTTTGCGAGCATATGCCACTATTCTCAATATCCGTTATTGGATTATGAAAGTGTGTATACTTTCTGAGGAATTTCACCAGAACTTGATTCTAAATTTTAGATTAAATGACATTTTGCAAAGTACACTGTTAGTAATGTGTCCACTTAGAATTTTAGATTAGAATTTTTACTTAAGAATGTATATGGAATAACATTACTTGTGACTAACTTGTTATTTAGGTCAGTAATGCAAAAGTTTTGCATTTTTATTTTCTACAATGAATTTCAATATAATCTGTGTTGAATGTTGAAAAAGAAAAACAATATCAATTAACGTTATCCTACACTATGTTATTGCAACCTTGTATTTACTTAAAATTATAATAGCCTACCCTTTTTATACATAAAAAATATAGACAACCATTAACTAATCTGAACACTTAAAGACAAATTTGACTGTGCTGCAAATTACAGTACCTGTTTTAACATTATTAATTAACATACCATAGAGGTTGAGAGTCATAACTGCATTTCCAGATTATCAGGTTTTGATATGAAAATAATTGCAAGAAAGAAATCTATTTGAATGTACAATGAAACCTCTATATAAAGTTTTTTTCACCTTTTCGCTGCCAACGACGCCTTTAGGCGTCCGCCCTGAGTTGCTTCTGCTGTGCTAATGCCGCCTTTAGGTGTCTTGTACTTCGGGCGGCTGGTTTTTTTGTTTTTTTTTTCTGAATGGCTGAGGGCCTGAGGGCAACATCTGTTCGTTTTGTAAGAGTTTGAACTTTACTTTGAATCCACCTAGAGAGAGCTGCTGTGGATATTCTCCTTGCTGTGAGTTGAAACAGTTGTAAACTAACTGACTGCCGCGCAGTGGTCCTCGCCAGCCGTGAGAGGTTGGCGTGCAGCTTGAAGGAGGCCCTTCCCTAATGACCCTAATAAAACTTTCTCTAGGGTATGACGTACCACCCTTACTTTCTTGCTAAAAGCTTTTTCTTGTTTATATGCATAACTATGCGAATATTGGCTTTTTTTGTGGACAAAACGAGGTCAATGAAGGAAGTTCAATTTTGGATTTCTTATTTTTTCACAGAGGCGTTCAAACCATTCATTGTTAATGAAAGTAAGAAATTCTATCAAAAGCCACTGCAAATTTCCGAAAAACATTTGTGACTTGCAAAATGAAGTGATAAATTGGCTGATACCCTGCCGGTGCATGCCCTTCGCAACCCGGAAAAGGTGCCGCCACAGTGAGTCAGCACAGGGCGGCGACGCGTGGGAGCAGGCTCTGTAGCAGCAAAAAGGTTAACGGACCATGGTTTTTGAACACTGTGTAGAGGAATACACTATAAAGGGGAAGACAATGTATACGGGCTTTTGATTGGGACTGGAAAAAATTGATGTAATGTAGAGGAAAACATTTTATGGAAAAATGTTATAAAGAAGTTTCACTGTATACAGAAGTAATCTCATATCTTAATTAACTGATTTAAGCTCATAAAAAGAAGCCTTAATTATAGTTTTACAACTCAGGCAACAGATGGTCTCTCTTTCCTCCTGCAAAGTACTTTACCTCTGAGGTAGAGGAACTGAAAATGCATTGCTTTATAAAGTTCATGAAGTCAAACAGGTTAAAGATGGAGGCTAAGAATGTTTGGTCATTAGCAGACTATTACCATCTTGTTGGATATCACAAAAATCTAGTAAATTTCACGAGATGAACTTTGCTGTTTACAATGGCCATTTTCTTCATGAAATGACTGGTTCAGTCATGACTGAAATTTTGTTGAATTGAGGAGAGAGTGAACGAGCACAAAGAGAAAGATCAAGAGAGAGCAGGAGAGAGATCAAATGTGACAGAGGAAATAAATTTTGGAAAAAACCTAGCCTTGCATTTAAGTAATTACTAGGGGAGGGGGATAGAAAAAGATAGTTAAAGGAAACATATTTGCGTAAATAGCTTACCCACTGATTTTTCAGTACTTTCCAATAAGGTTTGAGAGTCCATTCGACTAAACTCATACACCCTATCTTGTGGTAGAACTTGACATAAATTGGAAACTTGGATATGGAGTGTTGCCATCAGATCCTCTACCTGAAAATGTTTTGTATATTAATAACCAATATAATATAATTAACCAATTTTCTCTTTTTTACAGTATAGTTTTCCCCTAGAAACTGTTTCAGTTCTGATTTCATGAAGTCATTTTGATTTTTCGACCTTACATATAAATCACTTCCCCACCTTTATTTTCTTCTAATAAGTTTATTTTTATCTTTGTATTTTTTTGGAACAATCCTACCTTTCACAGATGAGTCCTCGAGATGGATGATCAGGGGGTGGAATTTCAATTTTCCTTTTTAGAGTCCCTTTTTGCATAGGTCCATCTGTGTCACTGACGCAACTCGTTTTACCCTATTCAAGCTGTGCTTTCTTATTTTCTATTAGAACATTTTTTCCCTCCTCATCTAACAGATCTTTAAGTAACAACTTCCTTTATCAAACTATCAATCTTAAGATCTTCAACTGTTTCACAACATTTAATCCTAGTGCCATCAATACATATTTTTTCTCCCCAGACTTGACACATGATAAGTAGCACCACAGGTAACAGAAGTAAATGTTTTACACTCCTTTCCATTTCAACATTTATAAACTGTCATCGCACTCATTTTGAACACAATTCATCAGTATTTGTAACATGAAAGAGATAATGAATTGAGTTAGCTCTGAGTCAGCAACGTCGCTCTCTGCTGCGACTGACTAGGAGGTCATAGGGTTTGCATTCTAACAGCGGAGTAATTTTCGACACAAATCTCATTTAGTTAGGTTGAATTGAGCTGCCGTCTAGCCCTTCAGTGTGGTATGCCGTCTGCAAATGGCAATTTCCTTTCTCTTCCAAATGCGGTGTGCCGTATCTGGATGGGATAGATTTTCCTTTCCATTTGCAGTAAGCCATCTCAGAATGGAAGGGATCTTTACCCACTTATTCTCTCAATTGCGGTGTGCCAACTACAGACTCTGGTCATTTGGCAGTGCCATGCATAGACGCTGACGGTGTGTTACCACCAGTTTTCAGTTTCTTTTCGAGTGATTTTCAATACAAATATTTTAATATCAATTAAAGCGTTTTTATTTCTTGGTGGGTGTTTTTATAGAAATAATTAATTTACAATACATTGTCTTCTAAGTACTATGTATCATATTAAAATATTGCGACTGTCACACATGTGGTATGAATTATTTCATTATCTGAAAATATTTGACACAAGTGCAAATGTAATATAATAAATTATCGTATTTTTTCAGTGACTAATTTTAATCTGGCTGTATGATAAACATTGATGTAAATGAATGAAACTGTTACAAAGTTATTTTAACTTTCCATTTCCTCAATTTCCATATATTAATAATAGTAATAATTACAATAATGTTATTATTATTACTACTATTATTAATGTGAAGCAATGCATACTCAGGGTAGAGCACATTTTTAGAGTTGGGAAGCACAACGTCGCCTGAGCAGAGATGCTCCCGCAGCAGGCCTCGCTGGATGTGCTCAGCTCACGACCTGCTCCTGTGGTGCCACTGACCGCACCTTTCACTTAAAACCACCTTGAAATGCTACCGCGCCCCTTACCCGCTACCCTTACCATGCTGACAAAATTCCTGAGTCACCTAGAGGAAAATTCCATGCTTTTTCTCTTACGAGGAGAAATGCATGGGGGTGAATAAAATCTTGTCCACAATAGGTGGGAACATCTTAAATGGGGTCTCTTAAATGCGGGAAATACATGCATTGTTTATATACAACTGACCTCGGGACCGTGAATTTTGTCTCCTCTAAGCAGGATTCTCTTATAATGGGGTTTTACTGTACTTTGTAATTACTTTGCTACCTTGAGAGGGCACATCATAAATGTAAGTACTCAGATAATTAAGCAAATTATTTGCATGTTGTGGCTGGTATTTTGGGTATATTGAAGGAAGGAAAGTGAAAATAGTGTAACAGTTCCTGCTGTGACATGTGCAGACATTTGAGTACGAAAGTGGAGCAAAAGATGCAACCGATCACAAACTACAGGGCAGAGGGATACATATACACTTTGTTTAAATGTAGAGTAAAGTCGAGGCAAATTAACTTTAGGCTCTTAAAATTCATTTTAATCTGGAAGGTTATGGGCTGCTTATCAAGTTATATTTTCTACACTGGGAGCAGCAAAAGAGTCCTTTGAGGACCTTGATATTTTAATGTGCAGTTCTTCTGAGTAACTTCCCCCTCTCAATAGTACATGCAATCTCCAAAACTTCAATGTAAAATTACATTGACTATTTGTTATTCTGTATCATTATCACATAGTCTTAAGTCATTCTGTTTGCAAAAAAATGTTTACAATAATATTCAAACATGCACATGGCACATGGTGTGACATCTGCACAATTCAGGGCTTACCCATTTGACGTTGAATTTCAGAGAGAAGATATTTTCAATATTCAATGTATTCCATATTCAATACTTTTCTAATTTCAATTCAATCAGAATATGAAATTAAAATTGTTCATTTTAATAATTTGATTACCTGTTTCTGAGTCACTCTTTCACCATTTAAGAACCATGTTGACTTATTTGCACGATTAATATTCCGCTCTATAATATAATTTCCACCAGGATTCAATAATTCCACTTCAATATTTGCTTCTGAACAACCTGTTTTGATATAATCTCCAACCTAAAATTAAAATAAAATAATACATTATTATAACAATTAATGTAAAGTTTTAGTTCTACAAAGAGAAATTGTTTGGCTAACCAATAAATATTTACTGTGTAAAAAGGTGTATTTAGACAAATATTACAATTTTGGGCACCACATTACAAGATGTTTATTGTCATTTTCTTTTCTTTTTGTAAAAGACAATAGCTATTTTTTTACATTGAATGATCTAGATTACAACCATCTAACAAAACTTAACAGGAGTACAGATGAAGTGGAGGGCTACACAGTAGACCGTCAGAGGGAGCACTAAAGAAACCCAGCTACAATTACAGTAATCTGTTTGAGAATTAATGAATCGCACTGGGAAGTTTATAAAGCATTTAAAGGTAAAGGTATCCCTGTGCAATTGCACACAGGCTGATGTGGTGCACAGGGGAGGTGAAGGTACGTCACCACCTATTTGTTGTCGTTGGCACAAGGAGGAGGTTGTGTAGCGAGCACAATACTCCTGCCACCTTTACCCCCAGGAAAGATCCTGGTACTCACTTGGAAAGGAGGCCAAGTCGACCTCAGACCAGCTCTGAATGGCAATCACCAGATAAAAATTCCAACTTATGCAGGAATTAAGTATAAAAATATGTAGTTTGCAATAACTATCACAACTTTTGGACACTCAGAGAAAAGCAGTGCATGCAAATCAAAAATGGATAATCTACTCTTGACATTTTGCATTAAGAACCAGAAATTTATAAAAATTTTGTTAATGTTTTCTGTTCTAAGAAACCACACTTTCTATCATCTTGTATTTCAAAAAAGACCTTTGCACATCACATGTGATGGGTGTGTATTTGCCTTTGAATCGGTTATTTTTAAAACGATAAGTCATTCACTTTAATATTTTCACTTTTTGTGAGAAAACAGAAGCTACAGGATATATACATCATTCCATGTGTAAATACTGTACATCAGATAAATAGAATAGGCATGAGGGCACTGCAACGTTTTGGTTTGGTTTTGAAACTCTGTATCAGTCATTCGCGGGGCATGTACGTACATGGTGTCACTGACAGAAATTGGTTAAAAGGGATGTTCAATAGGGAAATATTGCTATGTGCTATCATAGAAACACGTTTCACGCAACTGTTTCTGTCATGTGAATAGTGTTCGATGTAGATGCGCATTGTCGTTTCACATATATTGTAAGGAATGTGTCAAATTACCAACTGAATCTGCAATGTGTATTGATTTGCATTTATAGGGAAAAAGTCCTGATTAGCGTTTGAAATCCTGTAAGTCATAAACTTTTATATAAGTCCCGCGACTACTGTACTATTGATACAAGTAAATTACGTCTCCTTGTCTTTCTCAATGAAGATTCAGGCATTAGGGAAAGAAGAAGAAGGGAGAAGAAAGAAAGAAAGAAAGAAAGAAAGAAAAAGAGAAGAAGAGAGGGACAAAAAGAAAGAAAAGAAAAAGAGAAGAAGAAGAGAGGGGGGAAAAAAAGAAAGAAGGGAAAAAGAAAACACATACACACGGAAAAGTTCTGTATGTATTTCATTATTCAGTTTTTCTTGCTTTCCCACAACTTTACAATCCCTGACGTACGTGTTTTAAAAATAACCAATTCATTTGTACTAAATACATTCTCTGAGAGGCAGGTAAGCACATAATATATTTCTCATTTGAAGATCTTCCCATTTTATCCCTACCTATTTCATTTTCACACGATACCTACGCAAATTTTTATTTGGCCACTCCTGGACATCAGCCTTCTAAAAGTTTTTTAATGTTACATTGTTTGAAACAGGGACTAACTTGTCAGTTTTTTTCGTTGTAGGAATATTTCACAAAACATTACTGTCATAATTATTATAAACTTTTTCTAAAGATCAATTTCTAACCCACCATATTTGACACCTTAATTAAAATACTTGTAATATTCTTTCAACATTAGGCTGTTATCCTTTTTATGAAATAAATAAATAAAATTCAAAAATATTTAACCCTCTTAAAATTTTTAAAACAAATTTTTCCAAAAAACAAAATAATCACGAACACCTGTAACCTATCAGACGTGCTTCCAACCATTTTCACGTTACAATTTTGTTGTTGTTAAAAAAACGTTTAACAAAATTTGTTTTGAAGCATGCCTAAAATTACAAAAACTTGTTTATAATTCAAATGGCTTTATTCTTGATGTCTTCCGGGCTGATGGGCCGTGGTCCAATTGGCTTGGAACTGCCAAACGTTTCGCCCACGACTGCGGTGGGCATCTTCAGTGGCGAGGTCTCGGGCGAAGTGTCCGGGACAGCGGCTTACTGGCGACTGACGTCGTGCTGGTGTGATGTCCCCTTTCTACGCCTCTCCGGAAGCTGATCGGTTACAGCGTATTCCCAGTGAGGTGCAGGAAGGGTAATGGGGATATGATAATGATGTGACGTCCCCTCCTGCGCCTCCCCGGAAGCTGATCGGTTACAGCGTATTCCCAGTGAGGTGCAGGAAGGGTGATGGGGATTGATGATGTGATGATTGTTGTTGTTATCGGTGATTGTTATGGTTGTTAATGAATTGAATGGGGAAAGGGGATCTTGATGAGCCAAATGTCTACGAGTTCGAATAATAATAATGTTTATTTACTGCATTATGTGATTACTAGAGAGAGATGGAAAAGAGACGGGAAAGGAGAAAGATGAGAACACTTAGGAAGACGAGGCGGGGAGTCGAGTTCGACGACGGCGGCTTCTTACCATATCGCTCCACTATTCACCCATTGCTCTCTCAGAAGCGGTGGCGGAGTAGGGCTCGTCGCTGACGTCATCTTCTTCTGCTCGGTTTCTCGTGGTAGTTTAGTATGGGCCTCCGGCGTGGCTCTCGCCGGAACTGCCTCCGGCGCGGCTCCCGAGGGAACCGCCTCCTGGCGTGGCTGTCGTCTGAACCCTGGCGTGGCTGTCGTCTGAACTCCCTTCTCAGGAGCTTGGGCGGTCCTTATATATCGCCATGGTAATGGCGGAAATCTTCTGGAAGTTTTTAGAAAGGAAAGCGGATCTCCAGAGAGGTGTCAACATGTTTTCCAATTCGTAGAGTGGAGATTTTCCCGTTCGTTGTTTTCTTCCTCGTTGGAGCTCGAAGCCACATGGCGGTGAAATAGTTTATAATAATACACAATATTGCCATAAATTAGATTTAATAAGTCAAATATTAATGATTGGCTCATCACATGGCTCCCTTATTTTCCAGAAAAACGTTGCCACTTGGCGGCGTTTTTCGATGTGTTGTTTGTTGGTCGTCGTGGTGTTGATGTTGGAGGTCGGCGTTGAAGTGATGAAGCTCTTGTAAGATATCGATGGGTCCTCTCGACTTGGGTAGGGGGGGAAGGCTAATTAAAGGAATGATAGAAAGGAAATACAAGATTTAAAAATGCAATGTACAGTAATAACAAAAGCCAATAACACATATACTTTTCCTACACCAACATGAACATAAAAATGATTCTGATAGTTTATACATGCTTTTTAAAAAAAGTGTTTTTTTTTATAGTTGGTTTAACTATATAATTTATAGTTTCTATTTCACTTCTTAATTTTGCACTGACTTATCCTGTTTAAATGAACACTCGGCGGATATTTCACGCGGGTATTTTCTCTTGCACCATGATATTGAGCTCTGTCTCTTGTCTTTATTAATAAAAATAACTTTTGATACATTTCGTTGGCGTTTATTGTTTGTCACTATAACTGTGAAGACGTTAACATGTTTGAATTTTATATCTTACTTGTTTGGAATTGGTTCACTGTTTTGTGGCACTTCGTTGTTTTGTTATTAACTAGAAAGTTACACATTATGAAACTATGTCCTTTGAAGTGGACTTGAATGATGTGGTCCAGGCGCAGATGCATACAAGTAGGAGGCATGTTGGTGGTGACTCCAGGAGTGGTTGCTCACAGGCCATCTTGAGATGGGGTCCTTGGGGCTGGTCTGGTCTCGACAGAGTAGAGGTTTTTTTTTTTATGGGTGGTTTTATTTATGGGTGATGAAGGTAGGTTTCTTTCTTGAGGAAGAGGAATGATTGATTGATTGGAGATTAATGGTATGTTCGATGAAAAGTTTTGGAAAGGAATCGTTTTTAAAGCATGGGCGGATATATTTGTATTGAAGGTAAATTGAGGTTTTATTTAATGCAGTAACAAAGATATGTTGTTAATAATCAGGTTGGGGGGGGGGGCAAGAATTTTCTTTCGCTCATAGGGTTAGACTTGTGATAAACGAAAATACTGATTCATTTTTTTTTTGCAATTTGGCGAATGATAGTTTTTTTAGTGGGGTAAAGGATAACAGTGATGCTAGTTTCATTAATTGGATGTGGGGTACTACTGTTCTCAAAATCTATATTCATATTTCCAAATTATTTGTAATAGTCATTAGGAGTTCGATATAATAATGTTCGCATTCCATATTGATATTTTTCTTCATCTTTGCAGTGGTCATTCATATGAGGATTATTATAAAAATGTTTAGAATCCGTATTCATATATCCTTATTCTTTGCAGTGGCCATTTATTTGGGGATCGTTCTATAATTTTACGCAATCCGTATTCATATTTCCGTATTATTGCAGTAGTCGCTCCATTGAGAATTAAAATAAACGCAATTTGATTGCACATTATCATTCATACACATATTATAGTTCATACAATTGTTTCCTTCATTATTTCTGTATTCATCTTTGTGAATATTATCATCTTTGTATCATTGTATTCATCTTTGTGAATATTACCATCATTATATCATTATTATTTCCATTATTTACATTGTTATGCATTATATTACTAAATAAGGGTTTCCCAAAGGAAGAATTATTTTTATCATTAATTATATAGTACTTGTCTTTGCAAGAATAATTGAATGATTCTTCAGTTGAACTGAGTTGTGCCCGTAAATTGTGCTAAGACCGTTTTAAATGACACAGTCACAAGAACAATGTGACATCGATTAAACGAGTATGGATTTCGTTTCGTTAATGATTTCTAACGATGCTCGCGCGCGTAGTTCTAGGTAATAACATGTTGTGAAGTTCAAGAACTGCGGCCGGTGGGAGGGTGGGGTGAATAACATCTGCAGCAAAGTGAAAGTAGGTGTTGTTATTTCCGTACGCGACTTGCCAGGTATCTGCTTTTGAGTTAGCGTAAGATCGCCTGAAGACAAGTTCACGGTCTAATACTGCGTAATACTGCGACGCGGCACGTTTGTGTCTTAAATGAGAAACCGTTGCCAATAATTCGATAATCCAAGAGATGCGAGGGTCATTAAAGTTATAAGAGATAGAAAAGAAGAATAGGAAGAAAGAGAATTTGTACAAGTTTCGAACCGGAATATTGAGTTGGTGACTTGTGACGTATTGCGTACTTCGGTATCGTGGTATTTGAAATTCTGTCGAGTTTGGAATGAATTCTATGAATAAGGCAGTTATTGTGTTTCGCTGTCTAATGAAAATAATTTTTAAAAATGCACATGTCAATGAAAGTGAATAGGATTAATTTTCCTCCACAGTCTGGTTTGTCTACTTGAGAATTGTTATTTTGCGGAGGAAGGGGTTCCGGCTCTGTTGATATTCAGCGTCATCAGTCAACTATATTCAAGCCGTTGCGTAACCTATTTCTAATTTAACTAAAGCGGCCTACTATAACTATACTAACTTACGTTGCGCAACTAATACTAACTAATACTAACGGCAAAGGGGATGAAAGTAGCCTGAAGTCAGTTTCTTATCAAAAGAATCGCAAAAATGGCGTAGTATTAAATTTTCGGAGGTCATAAAAATTATTGGAAATTTCAGCAAGAGAGCCTTAAATGCATAAGAAAGATAAGGAGGTATCAAATAGTATTTTACCATGTTCGAGAAACCTTTGTTACTAAATTATCAAAAATCTGATAAGTACGGAACAATTGAAATTGAACATATTAATGACAGAATCGTTTGCGAAATCACAGTTTCGGGAGGAAATGTTTGGAAATGTCAACCACAGTGATTCTATGAAATTGTTAATACGCGATCATTACGATGTATGCGCAAAACATGTCACCAGAGCTAACTGGCGACAAACGGTACCAACAAAAGTGATGCGTCTCCTTTGCGAATGCTATTGGGAAGCGTAATTCACATTTGAGATACTTTCACATTGAAGGAGCTGAGTAAAACTAACGCGATCGTTGGTAAGACGATGTAGGCGCGTGAGGTTCGTTGCACCGAGAGGCGCAAATCCGCTGCCACCAGATGTGATGTCCCCTTCCTACGCCTCTCCGGAAGCTGATCGGTTACAGCGTATTCCCAGTGAGGTGCAGGAAGGGTGATGGAAAATGATAATGTGATGTGACGTCCCCTCCTGCGCCTCCCCGGAAGCTGATCGGTTACAGCGTATTCCCAGTGAGGTGCAGGAAGGGTGATGGGGATTGATGATGTGATGATTGTTGTTGTTATCGGTGATTGTTATGGTTGTTAATGAATTGAATGGGGAAAGGGGATCTTGATGAGCCAAATGTCTACGAGTTCGAATAATAATAATGTTTATTTACTGCATTATGTGATTACTAGAGAGAGATGGAAAAGAGACGGGAAAGGAGAAAGATGAGAACACTTAGGAAGACGAGGCGGGGAGTCGAGTTCGACGACGGCGGCTTCTTACCATATCGCTCCACTATTCACCCATTGCTCTCTCAGAAGCGGTGGCGGAGTAGGGCTCGTCGCTGACGTCATCTTCTTCTGCTCGGCTTCTCGTGGTAGTTTCGTATGGGCCTCCGGCGTGGCTCTCGCCGGAACTGCCTCCGGCGCGGCTCCCGAGGGAACCGCCTCCTGGCGTGGCTGTCGTCTGAACCCTGGCGTGGCTGTCGTCTGAACTCCCTTCTCAGGAGCTTGGGCGGTCCTTATATATCGCCATGGTAATGGCGGAAATCTTCTGGAAGTTTTTAGAAAGGAAAGCGGATCTCCAGAGAGGTGTCAACATGTTTTCCAATTCGTAGAGTGGAGATTTTCCCGTTCGTTGTTTTCTTCCTCGTTGGAGCTCGAAGCCACATGGCGGTGAAATAGTTTATAATAATACAGAATATTGCCATAAATTAGATTTAATAAGTCAAATATTAATGGTTGGCTCATCACACTGGTCTCGTCCGCGGTATTAATAGGCCGCGGGTGGTGGTGGCGGAGGGGGTGGTTTCGCGCGCTGGCTTCTGATTGGCTGTCGCTTCGCGGGCTGGCTTGCGATTGGGCATCGACTGAGATGGGAGTGGCGCTGGGAATTTTGTTACTGTAAGGTTTTGTCTTGGTGTTGCGGAGTACGGGATGCCAAACGGAACTGATTTTGACTCCTTCTTCTTTCCTGTTGAAATTGTTCGGATGTTTGAAAATTTCTATGGCTTCCCGTTGTAAGCGGGCGTGGTAGTGGTTTGTTGTGGATAAAATCTCGGTGTTGTCGAATAAGATGTCATGTTCTTTTCCCGAAAGAGCATGTTCAGCGACCGCGGATCTTTCGGTGTAGCCGAAGCGGCAGTTTCGTTTATGTTCTGTAAGGCGAGTGTTGACGGAGCGTTGCGTTGTGCCTATGTAGACGGAACCACAGGAACAGGGAATTCTGTAAACACCTGCTGAACTTAATGGGTTTCTCCGGTCCTTTGCTGAACGAAACATGTTGCGGAGCTGTGTGGTAGGCGTGAACATTGTCTTGATTTTGTATTGCTTCAGGATCTTGCTGATGCGGTCAGTGACGTTTTTGAGATATGGCAGTGAAATGGTGTTGGTTTCCTCTTCCTCAGAACGGCTGCGTGCGCTCTTGTTAGGGTGTAGTGCTCTCTTTACTTCTTGGGATGAGTAACCGTTGGCTCGAAATACATTTTCCAGATGACCGAGTTCTTGGTGCACGTTGCTTTCTTCGCAAATGCGTGTGGCGCGGTGGACAAGTGTCTTCATCATTGCCCTCTTCTGGCTTGGGTGGAGGTTCGACATTTTATTCAGATATCGGTCCGTGTGGGTGACCTTCCGGAAAACTTTATGGCCCAGGGATCCGTCTTCCCTCTTGTTGACAAGTACATCAAGAAAAGGTAGTTGTCCATTTTGCTCTCTTTCAACAGTAAATTGAATACGGGGGTGAATGCTATTCAGGTGTTGTTGAAACTCCTCTAATGTTTCATCCCCGTGACTCCAAATGATGAAGGTGTCATCTACGTAGCGCAACCAACACTTGGGTTTGCGCGGCGCGGTGTTTAGCGCTATAGCCTCGAAGTTTTCCATGTATAGGTTGGCCACAATCGGACTCAGCGGGTTTCCCATGGCTACCCCATCTTCCTGTTCGTAAAACTCCGCATTCCACACAAAATGGGTCGTAGTAAGCACATGGTGAAAAAGCCCCGTGATGTCATCTGGGAAAAGCTTTCGCAGCAACGCTAATGTATCAGAGACCGGAACCATGGTGAAAAGCGATACCACATCGAAGCTGACGAGTAGATCGCCAGGTTGTGTTGTCAGAGTCTTCAGTTTTTCCACAAAATGCGCCGAATCTTTGATGAAGGTCTTGGTTTTGCCTATGTGCGGTCGAAGCAAAGAGCAAAGGTACTTTGATAATGCGTACGTAGGAGAGCCAATTGCGCTGACGGTGGGCCGCAACGGAACTTCCTGTTTGCGGACGAGACCAGCACGACGTCAGTCGCCAGTAAGCCGCTGTCCCGGACACTTCGCCCGAGACCTCGCCACTGAAGATGCCCACCGCAGTCGTGGGCGAAACGTTTGGCAGTTCCAAGCCAATTGGACCACGGCCCATCAGCCCGGAAGACATCAAGAATATTGACTCCGGCCGTGAAAGTCTTCAATACTTTACAAATGGCTTTAGTTTCAAACCTCCGGTTTGAACCACCAGTAACATTTCTAATGTACTATCAGTTACAATACTAACATGTGTACGTTACAAGAATGTTTGAGTACTGTCAATACAGCAGGGTGCCCGCCAGTAACCAAATTTATTTTCCCTGAGATATCATCACTTTTCCCTGTTACATATACAAGATGCATTACTGCACCATTTATTTTAATTATATTTACAAGTGAATAGAGAATTATCATTGTATTTCACTTTTTATGCATCTCTCTCTCTCTCTCTCTCTCTCTCTCTCTCTATATATATATATATATATATATATATATATATGTAATCATATATACATATATATATATATATATATATATATATATATATATATATATATATATATATATATATATATGTAATCTTTCACAAATAAATTATAATTTTCTTGATCATATTTGAAAATAATCACAAAATCACTTTTTTTTTAAAATGTATTTTTCATCATTTTACCCTCAATGTTTTAATTTCCATTTTGAAGTGAGCTTGCATAACGTGCAATTCATTTACTTTCTCGTACCACTTATGTAGTAGAGAAAAAGTTATATAATTCTGCACAAAAAATTGGGAATTTTTGCCAGAAAAACTCTTATTACCTGGCCCTGTTAACGAAATTATGGATGAATCCAATTGCTAAATTTAGAAAATAATCCCCTAACTTGTGTAGCCGGAATAAATGTTTTGTGCGTCCTTGAAACCAAAAAATCAAATGACGGTAAAACATCCGTCATCCAGTGTATATGAACATTATGCCTAAATTATGCGTACAATATATTCCAAAATGAATAAACCTGTCTATTTGTCCAGAGTCTAAGCTCTGCGATCCTGAAAAACATTCATTAATATTTGGGAGTACTTGACATGATGCTATTTTCTTACATGAAATGACATTTTTAAATTTCCTCCAAAAGTGACTCCAAACATTTTTTAATTCTGCTAAGAACAAAGTAAAATACACTTATAAAGATAGCATACATCCGACTTTCACTGTTAACTTTGAATTTTCAATAACTGCAAAAGTTTGAAGATTTTTTTTACATCCGACTTTCACCGTTAACTTTGAATTTTCAATAACTGCAAAAGTTCTAATTTTTTTGTCTTCTTACAACTACAAAATTGAAGATTTTTTCCTTCAAATGAATTTGTTCTCCATAATTAGTTCTTTAATTACAGTCAAACACATGTGCTTTGAATAATTTCAAGTACAGTTTCTTGAGAACTCAACAGTTTTCTGTGAAAATTAGCTCAAAATTCCACATTATCAGAAACGCTCAAACGCCACTTTCTCAAAAACGACTCAAAATCTTTTCTTCAAAATTTCGGAATGGATAGTACTTATTGCACTTTTTAATACGATGTAAAGTTCATTATGAGGTAAATTTTGTGTTTTCGAAGATTACACAAATGTAATTTTTTGAAAGATCACTCACACTGTTAATATGCACATTTCCAGCAACTTGTAAACACTTTTGTATTTGTGAGTTAATAGGCTTCAAATCACTTCTAATGAAGTTGTTTGAAATGACCAAAGATTCCCGTGAAAAAGAGCTTCAATTTTCGCATTTACAGTAGCGCTTAAACACCATTTTCTTAAAATCGGCTCAAAATTTTTCAAAGGAATTTGTCATTTCGGACGAGGTTTTACTATTCTTTAATATTCTTAAAATAATATTTCCGCTCTACAATTAGGAAGCTAAAAAATTAACTTTGGGTGGCGAAGATGGCAGCTGGCAAGAGTATGTGGCAATTCCAAATAGCTAGCCCAAACTCAAGGAATACGGGAAAGTCTGTGCCATTCTGTAGCTACCACTAGTTTCTTCGTTTTACTACTAGACATTTATTTATATTTTAATTGCAGTTTAAATGTTTTGAAAATCAATCCCCCAAAAACTATTTAATTTCTTCAAGAAAATATTACTTCAAATCTGGCCAACATATACGTGATTTAATATTAGTAGAACAAGTAAAATAGTACTTACATGGGCAGCACGTCCAATGTCTTGTGGCTTTCCACATAAACCCAGCATAATTCCCGAAATAAGACTGGATTTTCCACAACCATTGGGAGCAATAATTACATTTACATTCCTTCCTGGTTTCATTTCAATATCAGTAAAAACCCTGGTAATCACACAGCTGAATTATAAAGATATATACACACAAAGAGATATACAAGACTTATGACATTTATAAATAAACCATCGATAACATGCACAAATAATAATTTACATTGTGAATATCCCCCACTAGCATGTGTGAAACAATTACATTGTATACTTTTATCCTTGGATAAAGTAAGAGATACATTGGCGGAAACATGGACCCAAAACAAAATGAACTTCACGATATAGCTGCTAAACCTAGAATCATGTATCATTCTGAAACATGGGTAATGACAGAGAGAGAGACAAAAAAAAATTATAGGCAGCATACGTGAGATTTCTAAGACACCTCATGGTAATCACAAGAAGATACAGACTGCGAAATAAAGACATCAGAAAGAAATCGAAAACCAAAGGTTTAGGAGAAGATAGAACAGTCTCACAGGAGATGGAAAGATCATTTGCGGAGAAGAAACAACAGCAGATTGTCAAAATTAATCTGGAAGTACAAACTAGGAGAGAACAGAAATAGAGGTAGACAACTAAAAATGTGGCAATAGCACAAACACTTCGAAGACTAATAATCTACCTAGAATACTATAATAAACCAATAGAAACACGCTGTAAAACTTAATTCCTGGTCAATTCATGATGATGATGACTTTATCCTTTGTACAAATGTAACAGTACATTTATTTTAAAAATTGAAAATCAAAGAGGTTTGAAACGAGTACTTCAATCAATTTATAATACAATATAGCAACAGCTTCTTAAAACATTCAACATTTATTGGTTATGAGAGATGGCCATTTGAATCATTTGATACCATTAGTCTTGTGTATTAGTTAAGAGTGAAATATCATAGTCGCAGATAAAAAAATATTTGGGAAATAACCCTCAAGCCATAACTATTGATTTCTATTTTTATTATTAATCTCATTAATTAATTACATAATTACACAATTAATAAAGCAATATAGACTTTCAGCCAGATTCACAATTAGAATTGGAAATCGTATTTCCACTACACCTTGGAAGGATACTTTATCCACGACCACTCTGCTACTGATGATATCTGCCACATTGCAAACAAAACATCTGGAAATATGACTTCCACTAGACCACGGCTGTCCAACCCGGAACATAATTCTTATTATAAACACAATTGGTTAAAAAGAATACTTAATTGTAACAAATAACAAATATGCAGTGGGGACTAGGCATAACATGACATATACTATAATTTTAAACTCAGACCCTACATTGTGTAATCCAAAATTGTAAGCAGGCTACGCATATTATAGGCTTGGGCACTGCTGGATTGGCCACAATTTTTCTAAACAAAATTTATACTAATTCCTACAAATGTAAAATATTTTATTACTGAATTTTTAAACTGCAAAGTTTACAGTTTATTGTTTTCATTTTAAACACATTTTTTGGCCTGTCACACAATGAAAATTTGCGAAAATTCATCTTTGGACCTGATTTTGATGTTTCTTAAAAGCTTTATTAAACATGTTTGTCACACAAAACCAATCTAGCAAGTCAGAATTGACAAATTTAACAGAACAATATCTTCATTTATCTGAAAATAGGTTTTTGGACTTTCCTATATACAGACGAGTATAATATTTCAATACCATTAAGGGATAAGTAATTTGATCATGCATATGGCACTGTCCTTTATAAGTTTAGAATAACTCTTTTTACTTACATAAAATGCCTCAAGCGGACTCGGACAATGATGCCCCTCATTTTGCCTTAATTGCACTAAACACCCAAACGTTTCAATGTTTTGTTTACGGTGGTATTCGCAGGAAAAATTGTTGGCTTTCCTAATTAGGAAAAAACAACACAGAAAGACACTATAACATCACAAAGGAACGTTTTTAGAAAATGTCAAATCCAGATCTACCTTTCAATACGTTCCCATTAAGATATCCTTAAAGCAAAACATAGCCAAAACTTCAAAATGAAAAACACGCGGCAAGTACTCAGCTGCCATGCGGAAAACGCGGCAAAGTCAGGCAGAGCGTGGTGGAAAGACGAGGCAAAGCACTTCATAATACATGCTGCCCCTGACGTAAATCAGCTATTATGCTGTCATCCAATCGGAAGGTTAACGTCACCATAGTGATGTCACTACACTGACGTTTTAGCTTCCGATTGGATGGCATCGTAACAGCTAATTACGTCAGGGGCAGCTCTTGATACATTGAAGAATACAGAAGCTGGGTAACTTAACAAATGAGCATCTCACTGCAGCTGATCACCGTTCATTATCATCGGAAAAATAAATAAATAAAACAAATTCAAGTGTAGCATTACTTTTAATGTTAAGAAATCATAACATTTCTCAAATGGAAAACACCTCAAATTAAGGATTCGAGAATGAATTTACCTAGGGTGACCAGGGACGGCATTGTAGTTGTACGGAAATGCCAAACATAAATTGAATTTTTTGAAGAAATGGCGGCTTCTTGGGGGTAGGCAAGACAGGCACTGCCTATTTGACCCAACGTTCCCGCTTATGTGACTTTTTTACAATAGGGCCGGCACATGGAGTGAGAGTTATTTGAATGCATTAAATCTAAAATATATATAATGAATAAACAAGCTTTTAGAAAATTATGATTGTTCATCAAGTGGTGATGAAGTTGCTAATCCATTATTTGAACTGGAAAGTCTGCACTGTTCAGATTCTGAACAAGAAATTGAAGAAGCTTAATCTGAGAATCAGGAAATTAAACCTGAACCTTTTGTACGTAATATATTTATTTATTTGCCGTCTAATTTTCACAAATAAAATCGATATTTTAGGGTTAAGAAATGCAAATTATTTTAAATTTTAGTAGGCCACAAAACACTTTCTTGCAAAGGCAAAATGGTCGAAAAAACGTTACTGTAAAAAATGCTTCCATCATGTTTGATAAAGACATGCAGACATATTTTATTGATATTGCAGTTATTAATTTATTGCTAAATTTTCCTTATTTTTTTATATCTTCGTTCACTTTCAGTTTTATTTTTTGTTCAACAGTCTAAGGCTTTTTACAAAATGGGATATGTTTTGTGCTTTATATCGAATCTATGATTTATTTGCATCTTTAACTTCATAACAAACTATTTGTGTAATTAATTAGTGCTTTAAATAGCCTTTAGTAACAAGGGGGTATATTATATCCAACGTTCCCTCTGACGTCATGATTTTTACGTTCATGCCGCCGGTTTAATACATTTCATAATAATTTTAAAAATATTAAATGCCTCTTATTCTTTTAATATGGGGCAAGTATTATTCGTCTGGAAATGTATAATGGACATGTCATTATTGTTGCACCACCCATACTTCCATTTGAAGCGTTTTCTAACAGCCCGTACGCCATGAGATGTCTCGTTTCTTCCTGCAGTCATGTGCCCGCTTGCACATTACTTGGGTTTTTATTTCTAGGCGCGTGAGAACCTGTTTTCACAATGGAATATTTCACGGAATTTCGCGTCTTTCTCGGTTGTGCCGCTAGATAACGCATAATGGCCAGCGCTGCGGTCGCGAAATGCCGTGAGATATTCCTTCCCTGGCGAAAATCCGTGTTGTGAGGGTCTGTATAGCAGCTGTGTTGTACGTGTTTTTCATTTCGTGCCTTGTTCCTGTAGTGTAGCATACTGTGTGCCTACTGTGCACCGTCCCTGCTCTGCAGTAGTCCATATCTCTTGTACGCTTAGTTTGAAACCGTTTGTATAAGGTGTGCCAGAGGTGTGCACAAACCGTATAAAGCGTACCGTTTGTATACAAAATAAGGTGTGCACAAAGTTGGTTAGTATTGGTGGTTAGGTGAGTTCCCGCCCTTTTAGAAGATTGCAGTTTAGTTATATATTAATCAGTGGTCAGTGTGCGTATTTCGTGAAGTAAGCGGCAATTTTCTGTGGAAATCGCATAATTTCATTTCTAATTTCTTTGTGGATGTGTGTCCCATCGAATGTCTGCTCTTGAAATTACCAAACACCAGTATGTTTACTTGTGGCAAACAAACTCTCTTCGTATCGTCATCGATGGCCCATAAAGAGTTAACGCATGAAATAATCCTAACACAATCATGTTTAATGGTAAGCAAATACGTTTCTTTAATTGTGACTAAATTTAATACACACATAATAATAGTATATTTATTGTTTCAGAAATAACCCCTAAAAACATTAGGGTTACCTTCACCAACGTGTCGAGTGGTCATAATCTGATTATTGATGAGGTAGAAAAGAAAACTAAATACAATGTATGATCTAGGATATTCAAATGCTGGCTGTTTATAAATTGACCACACTATGAAGATTAAGTTCCACCAGTTCATAGGCAGTGATTTGGTCAATTTCGAAAATTGCGTGTGTATTTCAATGAAACAACAACACATATATTGACACAGAGAAAATATGGTTTCATTCGTGTGATAGGTTGTTTTTTTTAACTTATAGCAGATAAAATAATTTTGTTAGAAAGTGAAATAACTTGTTTGATTTTCAAGTGGTATAGCAAAGTGTGCAAATTAGTGCTATAAAGTATAATATATTGTGTTGCTCCATAGCATTTATTTTTTTTAACTAATGATTTTCTTAAACTTAAATAAATTAAACTTAAGAATAATTTTCCTTGACTCTTTCAAGAAACCAAGATATATTTGAGTTATTATGACTAGTAAGCCTACATGTTAATTGAATTGTGCTACATGCAATACGTTACGACAGGTTTCCAATTGGATGTTTTTGATATTTTTTTAACTGAAGCATTTTACTTCACATTAGCTAATTTTTCAAGTTTTCATAATGAATGCCCAAAAATACTACACTCTTAGTTAACATTCTTGCAATATGCAAATAAAATGTGCTATCATATGCTAATTTTTACACCAATTTGGTTAATGTTGTCTATTGTGTATAATTGAATGAATATAATTTCTTTCGATAGTTTTCAATATCTTATGTCTGAAGACAATCAGTAGTACTGCTTTATATGCAATCAGTATTTGATGTAATTCCAATTATAGAGATATCTTGTTTTTATTGGAAGCCCAATAAAAATAAGATATTTCTAACTATTTTCTAAAAACAAGATTTTCTTCAGGTACATACATGTATGTACCTGAAGTAGTGAACAATTAGTTTGTGAAATGTGCTTCCAATAAAAACAAATATATTTCAATTATTGGAATTACATCAAATACAATTTACTGATTGCGTATTAAACAGTACTTTCTTTTTAACCTATTAAGCAGTAATTTCTCTTTATAGTTTTCAATATCTTATGTTTTAATACAATCAGAAGTACTGTTTAACATGCAATCAGTAAATTGTATTTGATGTAATACATGTATGTACCTGAAGTTTCAAACAATTAGTTTGTGAAACATTGTGCTTCCAATAAAAACAAGATGTTTCTATAATTGGAATTACATCAAATAAATTATCTTCAGGCATAAGTTCTGTAAATACTGCAAAATCATTTTAAAAATAACAGTTATATTTTTTAATGATAAAACTACCAGCAACACATGCAAATACAAAATACAATTATGGAGAGAGACTCATCTTAAGATGTTTTCAAAAAAATTTTGTGATTTATTTTATTTAAAGTAGTAAGTGGAATAGGAAGTGGTAAGAAGATTACCCTCTTGATTTGAATTTATTATTTTATTAATTTTGATAAATAACGTTTGGGAAATTAACCTGGCATATATTCTTGGTTTTTGTCTAAAATTGATAGATTTTCAAAATCAAATTTAAGTGAATGCTGAATTCTGTGCTTTGAAATTGTTTTTAATGAATTTCTCTAAGTTATTTTTATGCTCATGTATTCTTTGTTTTATTCTTCGTTTTGTTTGGCCAATACACGATTTGTTGGCAACGGATATAGTTTCCTTTTTCCACTTCAGAAGCTGGAATTACATCTTTAACATTTCTAATAAGATTGTTTGTTTGTTAATATATGTCTAGATATTATATTTTGAATTTTTATTATTTTGTTAGTAATTTTAGGTACATATGGCAAAACTATAGTTTTGTTAACAGCTAAGGTTTTGGAATAGGGTTGATCAGGCATGATATTAAACATTCCACATAGCATTGCTCTCTTCTTCTTTATGTGCTTTTTTATATACTCAACAGGATTTTTTAAAAATAAATATATCATGTACTATTTTTATATGACATTCCTGGTGAATGGGATGGGATCATTTTATTGCTCTATCTACGAGGCCATAAACAATGCCTCTCTTAGCTGTATGGGATGTTTAGATAAATAATTAAGGATACGATTAGCAGCATTACCTTTTCTGTACCAATTTGTTGATATTTTTCTGTTGTCATGTTTGATATAGATATCTAGGAAGTTTATAGATTGATTATTTTTTTTCTAAAGTGAACTGGATTCATCACAAGAATTAAACATATTGAGCAAATTTAATGTCATTTTCATCAACTATAATTAATAGGTCATCCACATATCTTTTGTACAAAACAATTTAACAGGCCAGGTAGGATTGATTCTTCAAGTCTACGCTTAACAATTTCTGGAAACACTGTACTAAGTTAACCACCAATTGGAGTTCCAGTCAATCATTGATAAATTACCTCATTAAATGAAAATTCTATGTTCATTAGAATACTTCTTACCACAAGAATTATTTCATGAATTGCAACTCAAGGTTTAAGTTGATTATGATGTTAAATGTTCCAAAATTCTCTTTATTTTTTTCCTGTATTCTCAGGTAAAAAGAATATAATATCACCAGAGTGAGTATATTATTCATCTCATCCTATTCCCAACTACCTTTAAAACAAGCAAATTTTAAGAGAACTATTACTGAGATTAAGGCCAGATACTGTAATTCATTCATCCGTGTGTTATAGGTAAACTTTTCCTAGCCCAAGAGCAGCAGACGAGGTTGTGAATAGCGATAAGAGTTAATAAAGGAAGTTTTTGTTTAAATTTAATTTTGGTTTTGTTTGATTCTTTCAATGCACCCGACCTGCGAGAAGCAATGTTTGATAGGAGGGCTGTAGTTAATTCAAGGTAATACGTTTACAAGCAAAACATTCTTCTGTTCCCAGCTACCACCAGTAATACAATCAATTTGTAAGAATGAGGTTACGAGATATTAAAATTCATTCATAGAAATGTGTTTATTTGTATTGTGTGACTGCTATTTTCGTAAGTATCAAACGTGTTCTGAAACATCTTCCATGATATATCACATTTGAATGTACTTGATGCAACATTAAACTAGTGAGTCCTTTACGCGGACAGTTTCAGTAGTGAATCTTTTGCACAATTCTGTTTGGATATATATATATATATATATATATATATATATATATATATATATATATATATATTTTTTGTGGAACCTTCAGTATAAAATGTATCTCTGGGAAACATTCGGTTCTCATGAGAATTTTTCCGGAATAAAATCTAGGCAGAATCGTGAAAGATTTTCTACTGGAACGCATTCCACTGTAAATATGTTAGGTTAGGTTAGTTTTCGTAACCTAGGTGCACGCATCGATTGGTAATGGTACACGTACATCGTCTGTACATCGTGTACACGTGACGTCGTGTACGTTCCAATTCAGCTCAAGCGTACATTCATTTGGGCCAAATTACACGTTCGGTACACAAAAACTCATATCGTGACAAGCTCTTGTTCACATCCGTACATTGCAGATGCGCATTCCGTGCACGTTTGCCCTACATTGGCGTACGTTTAGCATACACACCGATTTTCGCCAGGGTTCGTGGAGACAGGCCCTCACGCGCCAAGAAATAAAGTGGCGAGGGTGCTGATCAAGCATGGTTTGATCATGCGACATCTAGCGACACGACCGAGAAAGACGCGAAATGCAGCGACAATGCCACTATGAAAAAGGGTCTTGAGGCGCAGCTTTACAAAATTCACACTATAGTTCAGTGGCCAACGAGGCCCTATAGGTCCTGTGGGCCTTGTAGTTTAGCTACCTTTCGACGTTTACCTAGGAGCAGTTGGGCTGTACCGAAAATACACATATTTTAAATACGTATTTTTGATACTTTTGTCATTTGTATTTTGTATCGAAAGTACATATTTCATCTAGTATTTTGTAATTGTGTCGAAAATACTTACTGATAGTATTTTGCATTTTCCAAATACAAAAATACTTTTTATTGATCCCCCGTTGAAAATTTGAATTTCAATGTAGTCAAATCTGGATAACACAAAGGTCGATGAGACGAATTTTTGATATTTAGAAGCAAGTAAACTGAAGAAACTATTTCTGGAGGCATTGGTTAATTGATTTTGGAGACCGTCACACGGATGTTACATTATATTGTCACATGCATCACACGTTGGAAAGGGAATTGAGCGCTTTAGTTAGAAGCTTGTGCTTGCGCCGTTTAAACGGGCAATCTAACGAAATAGTAAGTGTGGAAATTGACAAACCATCAAAATATATTCTGGATGAAACACATTTCAAGAAACCATACGTAGGGTTTTTTCAAATTGAAGAAACTCCTGTCGAAGCTTTGAGATTTTGAAAAACGTTCTTCAAAATTTTGGGGTACTTTACATGAAGCCCTCCGGACGTTTTCAAAATTTTCTTAAAAACGGCGCCAATTTTGTTCTTTACATTTTGGCAAGGATAGTGCGTAATGCACTCTATGAGATGACATAAACGTCATGTTGATCTATTATTTTGTTTTTTCAAAAATTACAAAAATGAAATTCTTTTTATAGCTGGACCAACCGAAGAATGAAGGATGCAATTGCGGCGCGTCGTGGAACTAACAGTGTGGATGGAACTGTACAGTCAGTTTCGCTAACAAAAGTCGCCAGGAGCATGAAGTGGGTTCAGAGACTGCTACTACGAAATCACCATGGCCTCCTTCATAGAGTTTTTTAATCAATTGATAAAATATAACTTCAGAGATATATTATGCAAGATTTTCACTGACTTTTATTTTTGTCCCTGTAGTAGATGCAGCGCGGTGAGAGGTTCCGTGCTGCGAATGCAACTACATACAGGATCAGTACGGGTTTCAGGGGATTGTTTCTTTAGAGGCAAATGAAACGCAATGTACATTTGTGAATGAAGAGTTTAATTCTTGAAAATAGATAGTTATACAAATAGGTAATTTAGCAGTAAGCCGGAGGACAAATGAATGTTTTTACAGTTTAAGTTTCTTCTTTCTTGAAGTTTACATTTACTCACAGATTGATGATAGTGTACAGCAAACACCAAACCAGGTCAGACGGCTGAGTGTGTTGCCGTCGGCTGAGATTGGCTACAGATGATATGGCTGGCAGTGGCGTAGCGTGACTCACACGTTTGAGGATGCTCAACAATAACACACAAAATGTAACTATCAACTACTTCATCTAACAGGCGAACGCAACACAAGGCAGATACACGGGAACTACTTCCACGATCTCGATCGCTTACGACGGTGTAGGCGCTTCCCACAAAATCCTCACAGCAGTCAGGGCTGCCGATGTCTTGAAAGCAAATGATACAATGGCTCAGCTTTAATTCTTATACGCGAATGGCAATAAGACCATTTGTAAATTTATACATTGCAGACTTAAATAATATGTAATCTATTTAAGAGATAATACAATTTCTTGGATATTAATTAAGAAATAGTAGTCAGGCACTATTTCTACAGTTTGTACCCATGACCAAGCGGGGACTCCCGAGTGAGAGAGAGAAAGATAATTTACTGAAAGTCTGAAGTGTGCTGCGCTCTCGTGCACAAACGAGCTTCTTTCCGCAGTAGACGCTAGCGTAAAGCAGTCGCGTTTCTCTGGGCCAGGGGTGAAGAGGAGAGAGGGGGACCTCGCCATCTGCGCATGCGTCATTGCTCGTCGCAATCTGGCGGCAGACGCTGAAGTATTTTAGCATCCAAGCAATCAGAGGCCAGCTTCAACAGCCCGCCGAATTCAATCATAGGAAATCAATTTTAAATTAATACAAAACGTGTTTCGCTCAACAGACCACTTGTAAGATTATCAATATTTAAGGTTCTTATATACGGGGATGCTCAGCATCTCAGCGTCCCCTGACGCTACGCCACTGATGGCTGGAGGCCTGGATGTCACCAAGGGCGCGTACTCGACTACCGGAGCGGCCCGTTTGTGTAGACTTGGCCAGGTGAAGGCTGATTCACAGGTGGCCCCAATGTAGATCGCGGCCTGCTGGCCGCGCTGATTGCCGGAGCATTGATAGGCAAAGCAAGAACAGCTGACTCGTTCGCGGGCTGTCTGACGAGTGGAGCGAGCATTGACACTCGTCTGATATATTGACAAATGTGTCAATGATAGTTGATTAGATTCGTAGGCTTCCGCGGCCGGAGTCATTGTTTTTGGCTGTCCGGGATGAGCCGCGTCTCAGTCGGTTTTGCTGACGTTTCGGCCATCTTGCTGTGGCCTTCTTCAGAGCTATACTGCTGCCGAGAGGCTAGCGTGTCGCATAGATATAGGACGGGGTGCAGGAGCTGATATGTCGCAGCGGCGACCAATGGGAGGAGGGCAGGTGGCCCGCGATTGGCGGAGAGGGAAAGGAGCGATACTGGGAGACCTGATGATGTGGGGGGAGGGAGGGTGGTTGGAAAGGGAAGAGGATAGAAAAATGAACAGGATAGACATCTGGAAATTGCAACTGCGTGGTCGGAGACGGGAGAAAAAGCCGAAAGAAACCGGGCGAATAAGCAGCCACGTCATTGGCCGACCGCGCTTGGTTTTAATTGCGCGCTTCAAAGAGAATGGTATTATTCCCCACCGCAAGCAGCTTTCCGATTTCTTGCGTAAGTCGGACCACGCTCACGTTAACGTGTTGTCTTCTTTGGCGCATGACATTAAATGAACCCGTAGTTTCTTCGAATTATCCTCTTCTCTAATGGCAAAGCTATAGAAATCGATCGTTTTTCCGTGGCATCGCCTCTTCCTTGCAGAAGAGGCCAGGGATGGTTGAGTGAATACAATGAATAGTAATTCATCTCCGTGCTCCTCACTCACCATGGACTCCAACAAGGGAATATCCCAGTGGGGGATGACACAGCGTTGCTCCGCCGTGGATCCTTCAAGACCTAGTCCGAGCCGATTGATTGTGAGCGAGTTCGCTCCCGACTGCCCGTCTAGAAGAGTGAGGCCAAAGCAAATATGTTGAAGCCTACAAGGAATGTTCCCCAAAATACGTAAACAACGTATCTCTAGGTGCGAAGCAGAATGTAGCACAAGAGATAGTTGGGAAACAAACAGGCCCCTCAACCTCCAGGACCCACATTCCCTCCGACACGGGTCGCCATGCACGGCAAACACATGGGTGGGCGTTCAGCAGGGGGACCAATGAAACAGAAAGGGAAGAAAAGTGACAGGATGTTGGACAGGACATGGACATGGATGGGTTTTCTAAAATTATTATTGTTTTTATTAATATTATTATTATTATTATTAATATTAAGCTTTTAGATTTGTCTGCCATGCCTATTATCCTGAAATTAAGAAAGATAATAATAATAATTAACACAGGTTTGTTTAAAACACAGGTAAAGAATATTTCCTTTATTCCCACACTTTTCTTTCCACTACACTAATATCTGCAAAGTTGGTGCAAATTAACAAGGAATGTTTCATACGCTCATGACATTTCTGTAAATTAACATATTCATATAAAAAATGTTCTTATGCAACAAAGGGCAAATTCTGTCCATCATTCATTTTAGTTTCTGTTCTATCACATTTATTACAAAATATCAAGTCTGCAAACAATATTATACTAGTTCAACAACAAAGAAATGCTAAACAAATTTTAATATGATCATTACACATGGCAACTACACAGTATATCAAATTATAGACACATACATACAACGAAGAAATAGGAACTTGCAGAGAGTCTAACAATATGCACCAAATATTCACTGAAAGTGTCACTAAGACAAGAGAAAATAGATGCTTATGAAAATACTGCCAATAGGCAATGTCAATAAATACTATTCACATTTTATAATATAGTATAGCAATCCTATTTTCTTCACATCCTTTGCAAATTCTTGAGTCAGCAATGAGATTCAATTACCATCGACCACGGCCGCCACCTCTCCTCCCGCCTCCGCCGCCTCCTCCTCCACCCCACCCTCCTCGACCACCACCACCACCACCTCCTCTGCCTCCAGTGCCTCCAGTGCCTCTTTCAGATGCCCTCTTTTCTTTCCATGCATCACAACGATCAGCCATGTTCACCAATTCTTCAGGTATTTCCTTAAAAATAAAAATATAACTGTAACACAGAAACTCAAGAAATGAAGCATGTGCATTTCTAATTAAAAAGAGTACATTCTGATATGAAATACAAAAATATGAGATATTAATTAGAAAATAAAAATTCTTGAGAGACAATGTATACATTATAAGCCCACTTTTACGTTCCCGCAGTTTACACCGATTTTCTATTGTCCTATGTTCACAGCGTAAAATTATCTCGCCTTTACACTTCAGAAATTAAATTCTTCCCACCATTTGCGGTTTTTGAAGCCATCTAAATATTTTTTCCCGTGATATATGCTTTCTCTCGCAAGTGTGTGCACTCTCTCTCTCAGTCAGTCAGTCAGTCAGTCAGTCAGTCAGTCAGTCAGTCAGTCAGTCAGTCCGTCCGTCTCTCAGTCAGTCCGTCCGTCCGTCCGTCCGTCTCTCAGTCAGTCCGTCCGTCCGTCTCTCAGTCAGTCCGTCCGTCCGTCTCTCAGTCAGTCCGTCCGTCCGTCTCTCAGTCAGTCCGTCCGTCCGTCTCTCAGTCAGTCCGTCCGTCCGTCCGTCTCTCAGTCAGTCAGTCCGTCCGTCCGTCTCTCAGTCAGTCAGTCCGTCCGTCCGTCTCTCAGTCAGTCAGTCCGTCCGTCCGTCTCTCAGTCAGTCCGTCCGTCCGTCCGTCTCTCAGTCAGTCCGTCCGTCCGTCCGTCTCTCAGTCAGTCCGTCCGTCCGTCCGTCTCTCAGTCAGTCCGTCCGTCCGTCTCTCAGTCAGTCCGTCCGTCCGTCCGTCTCTCAGTCAGTCCGTCCGTCCGTCCGTCCGTCTCTCAGTCAGTCCGTCCGTCCGTCCGTCCGTCCGTCTCTCAGTCAGTCCGTCCGTCCGTCCGTCCGTCTCTCAGTCAGTCCGTCCGTCCGTCCGTCTCTCAGTCAGTCCGTCCGTCCGTCTCTCAGTCAGTCAGTCAGTCCGTCCGTCCGTCTCTCAGTCAGTCAGTCCGTCCGTCCGTCTCTCAGTCAGTCAGTCCGTCCGTCCGTCTCTCAGTCAGTCAGTCCGTCCGTCCGTCTCTCAGTCCGTCCGCCTCTCAGTCTGTCGGTCTCACATCGGAACAAGTATCAAAGCAGAGCAAAGTAACATGTTGGGTGCTATACAGTTTTGTTCTCTTTTATGAAAGTTTTAGTTTGAATTTTGCCCTGTAATGGATTTAAAAAGAAAGAGAATGTGTCTTTTCATTAATAAAAAATCCAAAATTCTAAAGGAAATTTAACTCCTTAAAGCATCACATGTTGCATTAGCTAGAAAGTTGAGGATAACAGTATCCATACAATAGTAAGAAACAAGGACACAGTAAAAGTGGACAGTTTTGCAAGAAGACGAAGTATGCCACTTACTCAAAGTATATAATGTTAGAGAAAATTTTGAAGAACTGGTTCCAGATGGCACATGCTTAGAACATCCTCATTAATGACATGTTACGTGAAAAAGCCCGAACTTGGTGGACAAGCTTTCCATTGACAAATTCTCTGCATCTATTGACTGCCCTGATCAATTAAAAAAGTGTTACAATATTTTTCATAAGGTTGTGTGTGGAGAAGGAAATGCTGTGTCAGAAGAAAGTGTTCAAGAATGGCAAGAAGGGAAACTGATGGACTAAGTGAAAGAATATTCAACCAAGGACACCTTCAACGTAGATGAAACCGGTCTATTTTTTGTTCTTTTGGGCAAAACTTTCACTTTGAAATGTAAGAATATGAGAAGGCAACAATGAAGGCTGAAAATTTAGGTATTTTTTTGATGTCAGGAACAAATGCTGATGGTTCTAAAAAAGCCTTTGTCCATTTTTTATAGGAAAGTCCACGAAACCTCGATGCTTCATGAACGTGAAAACATTGTCCACGAAATAAGAGGCCCATAAAAAGCTTGAATGACTTCTGACCTTTTTGAGAGGGAAATGTATGCTCTTGATACAAAGATGGGAATGCAGAACAGAAGAATTCTTTTATTTGTTGACAAGTGCTCTGCTCATCCAAAGCAAATGAACTTAAGACATATTAGAATTGAATTCTTGCAGGCAAACTGCACAAGGAAACTACAGCCAATGGATTTAGGCATAATCCATGTTTTCAAGACCTACTACAAAAAAATCTTGAGCAGAGATTATTAGGTTAGTCAGGGAAGGGCACAATAATATTTAAAACATCTGTCCTTAATGCACAGCATCATTTTGCAAAGGCAAGGAAAGATGTAAATCAATTCACTATCTACAACAGTTTAGATAATCCAACATGAGAATGAAGCAAGTGAAAAAGAATATTTTATTATTATTATTTCTACTGTAGCGGTACGCTATTTTTAATATTTTTTAAATTTCACAAATAACAGCCGCTGTCGCCGCCGCCGCCAGCCGGGTCGCCGCGCCCCCTCCGCTAACGGAAGGGATGACAGCACGCGCCCCTCTAAAGTTTATGACCATCGTCCGCGAGTCGACCCTCATCCCGTCACGCACCCGGGCGCCGAAGAAGAGATTAGAGACGTGTGCCGATCCCGCCGTTCCGGGTATCATGCGCACTGAGTACCCAGGCCGTCCTTCGCAGCTTTCTCCGGGGGTCCCAACGGACATTCCGCGTACCCTTTACTGACCTACTTCCGAAGTCAGACGGAGAGCGTTTTCCAGACAGAGATAGGGCTACGGAAAATTCCTAGAATCACCGGACCTGATTGGCCGAGGACAAAATTACGGCGTAGTAGCACTTAGCCAATCAGGGGCAAAATTCCGTGGGGTGGGAGCGATTTTGGGGCACTTTTGAATTTTCGGGGTGGCGGAACGAGGACACCTCCACGCTAGCGGCGTAGGGGAGAGGATCACTTCTTCTTGTTCGATTGAGCTGGGGGGGGGGCGAGCGCCGCGGAGCGAGTAACAGCTCCGGCGCCGCGTTCGAACACTACGTTTACTCGACTTGTCTTGGGTGGCGAGCGCCGCGGAGTAAGTGATAGCTCCGGCGCCGCGTTCGAGGGAGAATTATTATTTTGGGACTTAGTTCGTGGACTCTGAGCTCTGCCGTGGGCAGTGACCGGTGACTAGTTTTCTCCGAGATTCGTGACCGTGAAAACTCCAGAGAACTTTCCGTAAGAACTGCTGATTTGTGTGAACGGAATTCGCGATCATTCACGATCCGGGCCAGCTGACCGTCGCCGCCGCCGCCGTCACCGCCGCCGCCGCTGTCGCCGCCGCCGCTCCTTTGGTAGCTATTGTGGAAGGACGTTTCTCGGCCTGGCAGGGCCATCTCAGCCGCCGACCCAGACGGAGAGAAGCCGACGCCGCCGCGACCCCCGCCGCCGCCGCCGAGGGCCGCCTACACGCCGCCCCATTCAGGCATAAACTTCGGTCAACGACCGCCAAAGAACTATTGTGCATTGCTGTGCCGCGCTTAGGCACTTGTTTCCTCATTATTGTCAGCCAGAAGGCGAATGGCCTAGAGTTTGTTGGGGCCTGTAAAGGAATTTGATTGTAATTCTCGTTCTTTATTTTTTTTTAGATTTAAGTTTTATCTCATTTTTTCTTTCGTTTCTAACTGAGCTCATCAGGTAGGGCCTTTCTTAACTCTTTGAATCACTGTAACTTCCCCGGCCTATTATTAGGCGGGAATAAACCTTTTTATTTGCTTTACCAACCACTGAATTGTTTCTGTAGTTAGCAAACGCCTTACGACTCCTTCCATCTGAGTTAGATTCTAAGCAGGTGACAAAGTTGGCCGACTGAGCTAGGCCCGGGCCGCCCTCGTTGACTTCGGCGCACACCCACGCCGCCGGAGCTCGACGCTGTGGTTGACGATCGACGCCACCGTGTGGCTCGACAACGAACCTTGGGTGTGACACTACATGGGAGAAGTTGAAAATGAATTGTGCAAACAGCGTCTGTAAAAAGTATGATCAATACAGTTCAGGGAGAAAATGACAGTGAAAGAAGCGATAGTGATTTTGATGATGATGATGATGATGATTGTTATAGTAGAGTGCCTAGTTTTGCAGAAGCAGTTTGTGCAATAAACACAATAAAAAAATATATTTGTGCAGTTGATGGTGACTTAAATCGCAGGATCAGTGGTATAACGATTAGTGTATGAAACTGTTGTACCCAAGTTAGTGGGTTCAAACCAGATCAAAGACATGATTTTTAAGGTTGAAATAATCCTTATAAGCCCTTCATCAGAAGGGAAGTAAAGTCAGGCGTCCCATGTTATAGATTTACATGAAAAAACCCTCAAGCTTAAAAAAAAGCCTCTGAGCTAAATTAGAAATTGCCTGTTTTGTTGCCTGAATAATATAGTCTTTCTCCGCAAGATGGGTGAAAGCAGTGTAGGGAAATTTGCAGGGTGAGACGGAAGACTGGGCCTGATGGACTGAGTCTCACCATGGCTTTAACTAACTTTAGATAGTACTCATAATGTACAGGAACTTGAAAAGCAAGTTGAAAGAATTGGTCAGAAGGCAAAACAGTCATTAATATTTTACTTTTTCAAAAAATACTGGATTTCTTCTTTTTAAAGTGGAAAACAAGGAAAGTACAAAAAATACTTAATATTTCTTATTAGTATTAACAATTAATAATGTAAATTTTCAGTATTTTTCGGAAGAGTTTTTACCTCTATTTACTCTTCCCTGCAATTCATATAATTTTTTCTTGCTCCCTTGAAAAGTATAAAAGAGGTTCTAAAGTAATACTGCAATGTTGCGCTATTGCAGAGTATTACACATCACCATCACCACCACACACCCCACAACCAACAACAACTCTCTCTCTCTCTCTCGTAAGTATGGGATTGTTCTCTGTCCTTGTTTGGACATAGTTGTCGAGTATCCTATTATTAAAACGTTCTCCTTCAAATTTCGGCACACGTTTGTTATCAAATATCAAAACTTTATTACAAACTACAGTATTCAATTAAGTTAAAATGGTCAATAATATTATAATATGAATTAGAGTAAAGGCTATAACAAAAGAATGTCTCTTTTAAACACTTTTCTGTAGTTTCAGAAAGTTACCTGGTTAGCTTCTTCTAATATAGCAATTAATTCCCGTGCCTGCATCCAGTCCTCTCGAGTAATTAAACTGATGGAAACACCTGTTCGACCAGCACGTCCAGTTCTACCCACACGGTGAACATATTCTTCAATGTTACGAGGAAAGTCAAAGTTGAAAATATGTCTGAAAAAGTCATACAAACCAGGTTCGTATATACTATAAGGTTCTGTCAATTGATTAATTTTTTTATAGAGGAAATTCATCGGAAAATAATGAAATTTATGAAAAATCCACGAAGCCACATAAAATTGGAATCATGATTTTGGAATAAGATTAAAACATTTTAAATTAATCTTTCACATTAAAGAAAAAACTAAAATCAAACAATTACATACGTAATATCACTGATATCAATTCCTCGGGATGCTACATCAGTTGCTATAAGAATTTTGACCTTTCCTGTTTTAAGGTCATCAAGAGCTTGCTCTCTATCACATTGCTCCCTATCTCCATGAATGCTCTGACATTCAACACCAGCCAAGGTAAGCTCACTTGATATATCATCTGCTCGAATTTTCTTCCCTACAAAAACAATTACTTTGTCATCCTCTTCCATATTTTCCAAAAAGTTGTACAGCTAAAACAAAGATGCAATTTAAGACTCTTGTATAAATGTTTGGGTGATAAAGATTAAATATAACAGAAATAAATACGTGTAAGAGAAAACAATTACCTCTTGGGCTTTTTCTTCTTCACGAACAATACGGATTTGTTGTGTAACAGAATGTACTGCTGCTAGATCCAAAGATCCTACAAAAACTTGAAGAGGGTTGCACATGTAGGACTGTGCTAATCTACGCACTCCTTCAGGCCAGGTAGCACTGAAATTTAAAACATAAGAATTTTTAGTGCACCATTAATTTTAAATTAATCATGATGACAAAACAAACATAAAGTAAAGTTTTAATTGTATTACTACTCCTGCCCTTAAGTCAAAATTTTCAATTGTAAGAGGTTAAAACGAGAGGTCTGGTTTCTTTTTTTCTGCAACATTAGAACAAAAGTTTTAATACATCAGAAGTAATTCTCAACTTTTACTGGGTGAGTAAAAGAAATTACTTTTGCATATTGCAGAGAAAAAATTGGAACGATAACTACATTTAAATCTGTAATGGTTTTACATCTTTAAAATATTTTAAGTCCTTCCGTGGGCAGAGAAATGTAGGCACAAATGCAAATAATCATTGTGGAAAGGAAAAGTTCCCAGTACAAATACAAAATTATATTATCAAATTCACAAAACAATGTTTTTTAATTATACACTTCAAAGTTAAGTAGTGTACATAACGAAACATCAATGTAAAGAAATGTGGTCTATTCAACCAAATAAAGAAAAGCATAAAAAATAAATAAAAACATAAGCCTAATAACCAGTTGCTTGCTCTAAATTTAAATAATACCCTTGGTTTAAATAAACTGCAAGTATTTTGGCAATGAATATATGAAATATTTATTTCACTTGCAACTCCTTCAAATCTTTTTTTATTATGTTGACATATTCAATCTTCCAATTTTTACCACACATGTTCAATACTTTATGCTCAAGTCTGGATCACTTATGAACAGTAGCAACCAATTTGTTTTAGTGGGTTTGATGTAGTTTATGTTTGGTGTAATTTCATTTTAAACTTGAAAAGAGTCAAGTAAGTACATGCAAATAGCATGTTTTCTTGGATTGGCCTTCAAAATTTACTGGTATTTGCTTGTATTACTTCACACAAAATCCAGCCTTCCCACCCCTTTTGTTGATACACTTCTCCTTTTACAACAGACTCAAGTTTTAGCAATAGACTAAAATTAATTTTATCCCTCAGTTTAAAATAACTTCAACTTCATCAGAACTCTTAGTAAAATAACTATTTTCAAAATTAATTAGTGGTGCTACAAGCACAAATATTGTCTTATAGTATTTGTGATAGTACTACTATGGATAATGTCATTGACAGTTTGTAGTCACTTGCGACTGCTGTAACCTAAGCAACAGTAAACAAAGTTTTGGCTTTTGCAAAGTGTAGATAGATAGATAGAATTTATTTAGTCTTTTCAGCTATTTTTTAAACGAAATACATATTTGCATACATTGCTTACGTCTATAAGTATACTCTATTAACTATTTACAAAATAATTTTCTACTTTTATATTTTATAATTTTTCTTTTAAATTCTTTAGTTTGTTCACAATTTTTTATTTCTAACTGTAATTTATTATATAATTCAATTCCTCTGTCAAATATTCTATTTTTTGCCTGTTCAGTTTTACTGAAATTAATTACTAAATGTTGTGCTTGTCTTCTTTCCCTTGTTGTTTATCTTTCACTCTTTGGATTTTGCTTACTAAATCTCCAGTTATATGGTTTTTAATTAATTTAAAAATAAAAATTAAGTGTCTTGTACTGAATTCTCTTTTTTATTGACATAAATTTGAGAGTGTCTAGCATGTCTAGCCCTGGAGTACATCTATTGCATTGAATTATTACCCTCAGGGCTCTATTTTGTTGTATCTGAAGTTTTTTAATTTCACTTTTCTAGGCTCCAACTAGTAGACCAGGAGCCAGCAAGAAAATAGACATATGATAAGCTCAAAGCTAAAACTTTTTGACAAGTTAGCCAGTGTTATGAGGAACAAGAAAATGCAAGTACGGCGGCCTGTAGGTGTCGGCATTGCGCTGCGTAATTTTTTGAATACGTCGAAAAAAAAATCGGCCATTGGGGAATGAGTACACAGCTAATTCTAATTGTATACTGTTTGTTAGGTAGCCAACGGGTGGAGTTGTATGCCATACCAAAGTGGCGTCTCAAACTGTCCGCCATACTGAATTGAAAGTGTCATTTCTTTGTTCCTGCTTGGATTACGAGCTCAAAGCTATTTTTGTGGTCCTGGCTGTAGAAAATTCTTTTTCATACCACACCATACAGTTGCGGCGTCTCTAAATAGCCGCCATACTTATTCAAAAATATCAAATTTGTGACTTATCCATGTATGATAGGTACACACCTGAGACAAATATTTTTCCAATTGATTTTAATGTCTAGAAGGCGAATCTGTAAGTGGGTCTGTAATACCAATGGGATGTATCGAACGTGCGAAATTAACTTATGTTTTGAAACATGTTTAACGTATGAAATACGAATATGTGTGTGCCATACTGATATCATATCTCTACAAAGAGGAATAAATCTGTATATTTGTAAAATTTTTTAAAAAGTAGGTGAATATAATTAAGTTCAATTTATACTGACTTTTCGTGAAATGTGTGGTGGGTGTTGTGAATATACAAATTCATTATTTTAAATAAGCATAATTTTTAACGTCTTTGCAGCTTCTTGTCATGTTGACATTTCAGTTTCTTGACATGGAAAAGCAGTGTAAAAACAATCCCAACTGACTTGGCTTATCCTGCGTAAATAAGATGACTACTTTTTTAACAAGATATTTACGAGAAACACTGTCTTATATTTGGGTAAATAAGGTCTAATACAGCAAAGCACAATTGTCCTTATAAAATAACCTACAAAATATAACTAAATTGATATAGTGATCTGTGTGAAATGCACTTTGATCAAAAGAGTTTTGCAAAAGAAACTGAAACATAAGTACTTAATTATTTGCAATATAATTATTACAATTTTATTTAACTGTTACAAATATGAAAAGACTTGTGCTATGTTGCATAACCACTAGTTAATAAAATACTTAACAACCAGGAGACACATGCCAATTTCAACCATTAACATGTCAACCAAATATTTATTTATTTTTGGAAGTTTTGTGATGTCAATATGAGGTTATTAAGTTTCAATTCAGACAAGTTGACTCTTCAATTTTATTGTCTTAGTTTTCTATTTGTGTGTGTTTGTGATTCTGTTTTGAGGTCAAAAAGGTATAGTGTATCTTCATACCCAGGGAATTTTTGTATAGTTGCAATGCCATACCCAATAATGATTTCCTACCTGGTCATTACGGTTTGACGATCTGGTCGAATATCCAATAGAGTTTTTCTAATCTGAGGTTCAAATCCCATATCCAACATACGATCAGCCTCGTCTAACACCAAATATGTAATTGTTGTCACATCAATGCATCCTAGAAAAGAAGGAAAGAAATAATATAATGCATAATGTATTTATACATATAAAATAAATAAATTTCATTAAAACACTTTAATATATTGCGAGCTTGGTTGGACACGGTTCTAAGTGACAAAACGAAGAAATGTGCTCATAGCATTCCTTTCAATTAATTCTTTACAGGGAACTCGATATTTCTGCGATATGCTGACAAACAATGAAACTAGCATCATAACAAAAGTCTATCTCTAGTGCAAGTACTTTATTTTATATATTTTTACTTTTTTAAATTTTTTTATTTTTATTTTTGACACGATAACTTAACTATAGCTTACTTTTATTTGTTCTTCATAGTAAAATGATTTAAGTGGTCTATTGATTGTTATGGCATTCACTGAGTTGAATGTGTTCAGTTTGTAAAGGTGAATCACACAATTTTTGAGTGAAGGTTGATCACTGAGCAAGGCTCATTTTCTAACAGTGATTCAGATATTAACATCACAACTCAGCATATAGAAGATATTTACACACATTCAAGTCTGAAGTACTTTCAAAAGGTCTTGCTTTCATCATATCATAATTTGCTCACAATTTTAAAGTGACATAGCCGAAGTCAATAAGAATACGATTAAAAAACTAAAGAAGTGCCAATTTTCTCTGTAAAGCTGACTTTTTTTTTGAGATGATGATTTTTTGAGAAAATAAAATTCTAATTTAGAACCCCTCAAAAAAATGCTACTGCTCTATTGCACCAACTTGAGCCAACACTTAAAAATCTAATAGTCTCATCCAATATTTCCAACATGCAATTTTTGAAAAATCCAAGATCAATGAAAAATGATACTTCCATCATTCTTTCAAACGTCCCTTTTTTATTCATGGAAAACATTTGAAGCAAAAACTTGGAGTTTTTTGAGAGGACGTTTTTTTATAATTTGAATTAATTTCAATCAGAAAGTATGTGAATATTGGTTTTTCCAAAAAAAGAATTGTACATGATCTTTTTTAAACAGCTGATTTTTTAAATGTTTTTGTTTATGGCAAAAAGCTCTTATATTAAATTTTATAGTTTTGAAATTTTAACTTTTTGTAATTTTCAAAAATACACAAAGTTCACCAGAAATGAAGCTAGTAGCTGATTTTTTTACCACCCTTTGATATGTAAAATATCCATTTTAAACTTGCAAAGCCTCAAGTATCAGTTAGATTAGGAAATATCAATTTTGCAGAAAATTGACAGAATGGTTTAGGCGCTAGCATTAACACACACAGTCAGACATTTTGCCGTCAATCGACTTTTTGGTATCAAGGACACACAGAACATGGATCCCGACTTCACCATGTTTCTTCAATGTTGCTATAGTGCGATTTTTCTAAGAGCGACTCTCAAGGAAACTCAAATCCCATCTTCGCGATGGAATATGTCACGGCATTTCGCGTCTTTCTCAGTCGTTCCGCTAGATTTCGCACGATCGCGACCGTATGAAGCAGTGCTTGCGATCATGCGACTTCTACCGGCAAGACCGAGAAAAGACGCGAAATGACGTGACATATTCCATCGCGAAGATGGGATTTGAGTTTCCTTGAGAGTCGCTCTTAGAAAAATCGCAGTATAGTGGCCAATGACATTGTTACACCTCCTTCCTTAGAAAATGAATCTTTTAAATTCCGAGGCTTGTGGGCTCAGAAATGTGCTTACCACTATTAAGGAGATTCATTTTATAACACAGGAAGAGTAAGAACAACCTAATGTCATCAGCAATTATAGAAAAATAGAAGTATAGAGGAAGTAATTTACTATACTGACTGGCTGCTCTTGGCGACTCTTCTAACATATTTACTCCACTAAATATACACATAATTTTCAACTGAGATCCCTTGAAGCCACTCCGTCAGGGTACATTTTTATTTACACTTATGGGTTTGATAGCTCACCTATACAGGAACTTGGTAAAAAAAAAATATTAGCTAGGATTTGGAAGCTATTTTAGCTATTTTAAAAAACAATAATACTCACTTCTGTTTATCATGTTGCCAGTGTATTATGCCATACCATCAAATTAAACTATGTTCCAGTTGGAACCAAACATTACTTTCAAAAACAAACTAGACAAACACAAGCAATCAGTAGACAATCTCTAGTTATTATGATATGTTATTTATTTATAATTACAGTAAAACCCCTTTATAAGAGACACCTGGGGGAATGGAATTTTGTCTCTGATAAGCGGGAACTCTTATAAGTGGGAAATGGGTTTTTGACGTGTTTAATGAGATGTTACCATATTTTTAGTGGATTAGTATGATTTGTACACATATTTTAAACTTGAGGAAACACAAATTAGTTGATTCCAGAGCCCATTTAACCAGATCTATTGAGTGAACTTTATGACATTCAAAGCACATGTGCTCATAAATGGATTATGTGAACAAATTGCCTCTAATGTAAATATTGACACAAGAGTTATAAAAAATTACATTTGTGTAATTTTTGAAAAAACACAAGACTAGAGCAAAATTATGTTAAGAGTCTTATAAACTACCTTTATACTATCACTACCAAAAGTTTAAAGAAAACATTTTTGAGCTGTTTTTGAGAAAATATTGTTTTTGTAAATGTTTATAATTTCACTCAATATTACGTGAAAACCTTTTTTTTTAGTACATAATGTTAATGAAAGACCTGATTATAGAGAAAAAAAATTACTATAAGAAAAAATTTCTATCTTCAATTTTGTAGCTGTAGAAAAACACCGAAAAACTGCAAACTTTTCCAATTTTTGAAAATTTAGTTAACAGTGAAAATCCTAACAATGCCACCTCTGTAAGTGAATTTCACTCTATTCTTACAAGAAATAGAAAGAAAAAATTTGGGGTCATTTATGGGGAAATTTTGAAAATGTCCCATAGGCTTCATGTACAGTACCCACAAAAATTTAGAATGTTTTTCAAAATCACACAGTTTCGAGTGGAACCAAATCGATTGCGAATTGGAAAAAAAAAAATGTACACATAGTTTTGGCGCTAGTGTTATTCACGGATGGACGAAAGGACGTTTTGAAAGAAAAAAAACGAACCTTTTTCGGTATCAGGGATCAGGGGATCCCAAAACATGCATTCTGTTAAAATCTCGTAGTCTATTTTATGCATCAATACATTACTTTCTCTGTTACGTATACATGTACGTATACAAAAAAGTAACAATTGCAAACACTGGTCAAAACACTAGAAGCAAAATACTTTGATTTATTCAACTCTGCCTCTGGCTGGTATCAGCTGCTGGCGGTTTCATCTAATTGGGAGCTTGAAAGTCTCCATTGTGACATCACTAGCGATACAGAAGCTTCCGATTGGATGAAACCGGAAACAGCTGATAGCTTCTAGAGGCACAGTTACAAAAGTTGCACTATAGGCGTCTTCCTTGATGCCAAGACACGAAGCTGAACTGAACTGAATGAGCTTTCTTCACGAGAACTTCGCACACCTCCCCCCCCTCCATGGGCACTGGTGTTGTGAACCCCTGCTACAGCCTATTTTAAGCACGTGTCCCAACCCTTACCACGCTGAGGAAATTCCTGATTCACCTGGAGGAAAACCCCACGCTTTGTCTCTTACAAGCGAGAAGAAACGCATGGCGGGGAATAAAATCTTGTCCACTATACGCGGAAATCTCTTATAACGGGGTCTCTTAAAAGCGGGAAACAGATGCATTGTTTATATACAACTGACCTCGGGACCGTGAATTTTGTCTCCTATAAGCAGGATTCTCTTATAGCGGGGTTTTACTGTACCTCCCCTTTTGCATGCTTGGCCATTTTCCTTTTAATTACTAATTCTAAGATCATGAAAATTTAATGATTAAGAGTACTTTGGTCTTCTTACAATAGTAAATTTGAAAAACAAACAAAAATGTCCCCCGTTCCCAAACAAACTACCCTGTTAAGGAGCCTCTTCCATCTTGAACTTAACTACTGCACCTCCCAATTCCATTCCGTTGGGTTCATCCACATGGCGTCCATTTGTTCCATACACTCAATTTGCTTCTAATTTCCAGTCCCTGATTTTATCTACTACTTATACATTTTACAGAACAAACAAAAAAATATTATGAGCTTTTCCCACTGTTGTCCGCATTCGACATTACAGCGTTACGAAAAAAAATTACGAATTCAATCTAACAAAGGTGCATCATCCTTCCGATCCACTCAATGTCATGCCAGAAACACTTCTGTCTACGTTGTTCATCTCGCGCGCTATTCAGCTATTGTCTTTCTGCATGAAAAATTCCTCAAAATGTGTTTTTCTTCTTTCCTTACAGTACACAGGTCATTTCATATTTTGCACACACTCCTATTGTGATTGGTCTTTCATCCATTCACGTTGGAATTGTTTATTCCTTGGTTCCTTATTGTAATTTTTCGTAAATTATCTCTTTACCCATCGATTTACTCACACGTCCTTTCCAAAATTTATTCATTAACCTTTTTCTTCTTTCCACCCCCGCCATCACATGTATTGACATTTTCTTTTAATATTCTTAATTAAAATTTGTGCTTTGTGATCAATTTTTCAACCATTGTTGCAACCGTTCATGTTTGAACTCACTATTATTTCACTAGCAACATTTATTCATCCTTTTGATAACCTATCACAATACATAGGAACATGATTTATCCACCTTTTCATTACCAGGGCCTGACAATAAGACACTTTATGGAGAAAATCAATTGTTTTCCAGTGCAAGACTACAATACTTTTTCTTTTAACAAGGGTGAGAAAGTTAAAAATACTCACCTGCCATTACAAGATCATTTAACCGTCCTGGGGTGGCAATAATTATTTCTACTCCTTTGGTGAGAGCAGCCTTTTGCTGGTTGCGGCTCCCTCCACCATAGATGCATACACTACAGCAAAAGAAAATATTGTAATGTAGAACATCTCTAATTTATTTATTTCATTGCAGATGTAATTAAGTGATACTCAAATATTACCACAGACAAAAAAATCATGTAACAATGAAAATATATAAAGAAAAAAGATTACCTTTTAATACCTCTGTAACTGTACTTCTTGACTTCATTTTCTATTTGCAAAGCTAATTCACGAGTAGGAGCCATTATTAAAACATTTGGGCCTCCTCTTTCAGATCTAGGAACTGGTTGATTATCTATGTGGATAAATGCTGGTAATAGAAATGCCAAAGTTTTTCCTGTGAAATAGAAAATATAAATCATCTGAACATTTTAATACACACAATTGTATCTACAAGTTATGCTTGAGCTCTTTGCATTCAGAATTAAATTTTTTAATTAAAAAAAATAATCAATTGAACAAAATTACAATTTGGGCAATTTTAAAAAAAAATCATCTTTCTATTCCGTTTGAAGTTTTTAAACGCAAAATTTTACTAATCCTACCAACCATTAATATTTACCAATTTCAGTGAAGCTCAAATATCAATCAAAATATTATACATAAATGAAATACTGAACACATCTAGACTAATAAATCAAAGGAAATTACCTGTCCCAGTTTGTGCTATTCCAATTAAATCATCTCCTCGTAGCAGAATAGGCCATGCTTGGCACTGAATAGGAGACGGCTTCTGAAAATTCTGTTTGCGAATTTCTTCTAATATATCAGGATAAGTAGCAAAGCACTGTTCAAAGGTACACACTGGATTGGGAATGGGCCTTTCTCCCTCTTTAAATACAAATGAGACCACAATATTATTATTTTCTTGCCTGAAACAAAGGAAAAGCCACACAATCATTAACCTTTGCGGTCCTCTGTCCCGTGCGGCGGGACACAGCGTTTTCCTCGTTGCAGACCCTTTAAATCCCCAGGTAGCTGGTTGCGCCGGTCCGGCGTGCCGCGGCGTAAGAAACTGTACTCGGATTTCAAATTATTTTTCATATTATTACAAACAAAACATTTTAATTTATTTGCCTAATTCATAATACATAATGTTAATGTTTTTAAAGTAACTTAATGTTTGGTGCGAAGAGCTTCACCTCATTACCAATAATGCCTGTATATTGCATTGTATGAACGAAGTACTAGTTATCATTATTGTCATTTTCTTCACACTTCTCGGAATATCTCGAGAAAATGTTTTCAAATTCTTACTTTCCTGAAGATTGGTAACTCTCAGAATTGTTTACCGATTCACACAATTCAAGCTTCGACAATCTCGAACACTTACTTCTCAATGTCACCATGAGTTCAACTGCAACCTCGTAAGCAAACAGATTTTAAACCACATGAAATGGTCAGTCTGGCTACAATGAAGAAAAATACTGCCTACTCTCTTCTGAAGATAATTAGTTGTACAGGAAACCGGTGCCATTTACCTGAGTTAAATAATAGAGTTATATATAGGTCCCGCCCCACGGGACAAAGGACCAGAACCAAGAAAAAGGAAAGTCCCGTGACGCGGGACATCGGACCGCCAGACGAAGAAGACGGAAAAGTGAAAGGACCGCAAAGGGATAATAACCTGGGAACTGAACAGTAAAATATTTAATGAATGTATTCATCTGAACTATAGCTTATTTATTTGTTATAGTTTAATGACCTTAATAAAAACAGACATATTGTAATCTTATAACAATTTATTGATTGTTATACATCTCATTAACGTTTTGACCCCGTCTGAGGTCTTTTTCAAAATCTAAAAATGAAAAATTCAAATCAGATAATGGTGGAAAAAAATCATATTCCTTATCTAATAAAATGATGAGAATTAAAAGGATGAGCATAAATAAAATGCAAAATTGCGACATGTCCAGAGTTCGCTGATATCAAAGATCATAAGGAAGAATTTTAATAAAAATTGTCACTATGGTGTAAAAAAGGGGTTTGAGGAGAGGCGGAGGAGGGGGAGGAGAAGGGGGAACAGGTGAGGAGATGGAGAAGAGGGAGATGAGAAGAAGGGTGGGATGAAGAGGGAGGGGGGAGGGGGAGGAGAGAGGTAGGTGGGAGAGAGGTGGGGTGAAGGGCAGGAGGGTGGAAGGGGAGGGGAGAGAGGTAGAAGGGGAGCCAAAGGGAGAGGAGGGAAAGGGGGGAAGGGAAGAAAGTGTGGAGGGGAGGGGTGTGAGGGGGAGAGTAGCATACAAGCAGAAATCATGAGAAAATTATTTGTTTTATATTATTTGCACGGACTTGTATTTAAAGAATTAATTTCTTAGAACTAATTAAATGCGGCAAAAATCTATTATAAATACAATTGACTCTGGTTAAGTGAACTCGGATATAGTGAGCTTAAGTTACTGGTCCCTGTTTCGCTTTACAAATGTGCATAACATTTGGTTGTAGTGAACCTCGGCTATAGCGAATGTAAGAAATAAGTTGTGAAAATTAATTCTCTCCTGGAAAAGAATACATTACTCAGGGTCACACGCTATTGCTTGCTACAGTTTCAATTCAAGCTTTATTTTACTTCGATATTACGGGATAGAAAGCACATTGAGTTCTACGAAGGAAGCATGTGACTACGACTGCCACAGCCTGGCGCTATCTGCCAAGTGGAAAAGCGATCATTTTCATTAGCCGCTTGCGCCTTCGGAGAAAGGAACAGTGTTCAAACAGTGCAAGAGGCACTGAAGGGTGTCAAGATTTCATTACAATGCTCAGACACAGAACATGGCCGAATCAAGAATGGAGAGAGCACGAACTCTGGAGAAGAATGTAGAGAAATTACTAATGAAAAATGTACGAAGCAAACAATTGAAAATAATAATTTTTTAAGGGCAAATAAAGATATCGAAATTTTCAGTTGGAACTGTTAATGTATTTTGCAGAATCTCTCTATTAATAAAATCAATTGTTATGAGAAATTCTATTTAATTTTGACATCACATACAGTAAACCAAAAATGTTAGTCCCCAGAAGTTCACTATAACCGGAGTCAACTGTATTGTGCTTTCATGCTGCACTGTTCATTTTTGCAATTTTTGAAAATAGAGAGAAATCACTGATATCAGGACCAGAGCGAGAGCCGGCGAGAGGAGAGCGATGGCAAGAGGAGATAGAGAGAGAGAGAGAGAGACGGCGAGAGGAGAGAGCAAAAGACAGCAAGGAGAGGGAGAGAGAGGGAGAAAAAAGAGTAAAAAGTGTGAGAGCAAGAGAGAGGAAAAAAAACATTACATTAGGATATTTTTAAAAAACATCAACTTACCGAATTTTTTCTGCCATCTCTGAACTCATACCAGCTATTTCTGGATCTTCTTTATAAAAATCCTTTATTAAAGGTGGACAATGACTCCACCTTTCCTTTTCTGCTGCTTCCTACGAAACAAATGAAGTTTACTGTTAATCCAAAGAACTAATTCAAATTTGATTATTTCAGAGTACATAACTTTCATAGAGCATCTCTCAACCATTCGTTTATGAACTAGCAACACAGTCACGTGTGTGTACACTTGCACATACACGTACAATATGGGTGGTTTCGTGGGTGGGATGGAGAAGGGAGATTCTGCTTTAGTGAGTAAAAATCCCACACGCTGGGTGGAACTGTGTCTTCTGATGATTTTTTACCTTCTCCCCTCCCCCCACATATATTGGTAGATGCCCCAAAACGCGGGAAAAATTCTAAAACATCTACATTACTTATTTCCAATGCACACAGACACAACAATAGGTACTGAGGAAAACAGTATTTTAATTGGGTTTAGATGTGCTACAAACTCAAACATTTTACTTTACTTATATTTGAAAATAGTGCCAATGATATGATTTAAAGATGTACCACTAAGGAAGAGAAAGAAATATTAAGAAAGAAATTTCTAATCTTGAATAATGAAGTTGTAGCAGGGTATTGACAAACTTTGAATTTTCTTGTAATTTTCGAAATTTCAGTTTTTAATGAAAATTGGATATATGGCCAAAATTATTAACAGCAGGTGCAAGTATTAGGTTTAACTTTACTAATTTAAGCATTAAATTATCATATAAAATTATTAAATCTGGTTGAAAAGGGTTTTATTCTAACTCCCATAAAACAAAATATTCTTTAAACTTAATGAATATCATTCCCAGAGATTTTACTTTCAAATAAACCTAATAGAAATCATAGGTAGTTCAATCAAACAGGGCGTTTGTAAAATTGTACTTTCAAGAAAAAAACACACAATGTAAATCATTATATTAATTATAGGAAATGTTTAACACAACAAGAATTGGTGAGAAAAGGAGGAAGGCATTTCAAGAAGCTCTTAAAAAATTCAAGATCTGGAGAAAATGGAAAGAAGAGCATCTAAGGTACAGTTATTGAGAAATTAAGGAATTATCCAAATTACATACATAAAATCCATGTTCATTTCAAGCTTTAACCGAAGTTTCTAATGAACTTTGATCTTATATTGAAATCAATGAGACTATAGAAGACATTATCCATGTGACAGATCCTTTAGGAAGATTCATGTGGTCAACTAACCTCATGAATGGAAGGATAGCACAGAGTTTCTTATATATTCTTAATCTCTTGAGTCTAGGCTAGCTTTTCGGTTTTACCTAACCCTCTTTCCAGCTATTACCTGGCGCTGGCGCTGCCTATATGTAAAAGATATTTTTAAACTTTCTCTATGTTTCAATCCCTTAATAGTAGTACTTCAGTAAATATTTGCTGAAAAATTTGGAGCTGTATCTGGCACAATGTTTATAGGTTATTTCTGAAATGATGCAATTTTACATTATGTAATTTTTATGTAATTATTACATTTATGTAATTTTTGAAAAATTGAAAGAACATATCATAATGGAATTTATGTCATGTAATTCAATGTATTCAGAATGATGTGTACAAAAAGTGAAGAAAAAATGTTGAGTGATTTTGAGATGATTTATTATTATTATTATTATTATTATTATTATTATTATTATTATTATTATTATTATTTTAAAATATTTGTCCATACTTCACTAAAACAGAGCAAAAACTACTTCACCTTAAAAACAAAAATAAATAAAAAAGGAGATGTACTTGACATTAATAAAAGAACTAATTGCGAATTACCAGATCTTTTTGAAGAAAGAATCTCAATCTTCAATAAAGAAGTTCAAAAAAATTCCCAACTTTTGCAATAAATAAAAAAAAAAAAAAAAATAAAATAAAAAGAGAGAGAGAATATATAATAATAATAATAATAATAATAATAATAATAATAATAATAATAATAAAAGATTCAGAAATAATCCTCTTTCTTTGTCACATGATGCACAACTGAGTCACAACCCTACATGTCTCGACTGGGCATATCAGTATAAAGTCACGTCCCATCAAAATAAATAGAGGTATTTTTCAAGGCGATTCACTGAGCGCACTTTGGTTCTGCATGGCACTAAATCCCCTCAGCAAAAGACTTCTGAATACTCATTATGGATTCAAGATAACCACACCAACGAAAGAGAGCTACACAATTAATCATCTACTATATATGGACGATTTGAAGTTATATGCTAAATCAAATGATCAGGTTCATAGACTTTTGGATATTGTCACTAAATTTAGCAAAGAAATATGCATGGAACTTGGTCTGGACAAATGTAAATCGGTACATATGAAACAAGGTAAAGTTGTTACATCTGAAGGATATAGTGTCGCGCCTGATGAAATGATTGAAGATCTGGAAGAACCTGATAGGTACATTTACCTAGGAATCACTCAGCTACGAGGAATTGATCACACTTGTATTAAACGAAAACTGAAAGAAAATTTCCTGCAAAGAATCAAAAGCATCCTCAACACACAACTCTACAGCAGAAACAAAGTACAGGCGATTAATACATATGCAATACCACTACTTACTTACTCATTCGGATTAGTTAAATGGTCAGCGACAGACCTGGAAGATCTATCAAGACTAGTCAGAACACAACTGACAAAACACCGAATGAAACATCCAAAATCAGCAATAGAACGGGTGACTCTTCCAATACTGATGGGTGGCATACGAATCACCGATATTCCGCGACTCCATAGCAAACAAATTAACGACCTCAGATGCTACTTTCACGAGAAGCAAACCGACAATAGAATGTTTGATGTCATTTGTAAAGCCGATGTAAAGGCAACTCCACTGCATCTATCAGAGGCTACCACATTCACTCCAAAGAGTACTTCAATAGAGGATCAGAAAAATAACTGGAAGCAAAAAGAATTACATGGTACATTTCCGAATCAATTAGACAAAGATAATATAGATAAGGATGCAACAAGCCTCTGGCTCAAAAATGAAAACCTCTTTGGCGAAACAACTGGATTCATGATGGCGATCCAAGATAGAGTAATAGCCACTAGAAATTACCGGAAATACATAATCAAGGAAGCAATCTCAGATGATAAATGCCGAAAATGTCATGAAACAGCAGAAACAATAGAACACATCACAGGATCCTGCCGTACACTTGCAAACACAGAATATACCAAAAGACACAATAATGTAGCAAAAATCATCCATCAAAATTTAGCAGGAGGCACAGCTTCAGCATCCCTATTATAAATATGAACCGTCGCCAGTAGTTGATAACAGCGATTTCAAACTCTATTGGGATAGAGAAATAAGGACTGACCTCACCATACCAGCCAATAGACCCGACATCACCTTGCTAGATAAAATGAAACAAGAAGTCCATCTGATTGACATTGCCATTCCACTCTCCCACAATATCGACAATAGCTATAGCAACAAGATCAGCAAATACAAGGATCTAGCAGATGAAGTAAAGAAAATGTGGAAAGTCAAGAAAGTCTATATTAGACCCATTATCATTTCGGCCACAGGACTAATTCCTACAAGCACAAAGAAACACTTGAAAATCCTTCAATTAGAAAGCTATCTATCAAAAATTCAGAAATCTGTGATACTGGACACTTGCCATATTGTGAGGAAGTTCTTAGGAGACGAGATTGACTGATATCATCTCAACTGTTATACAATACATCTTGAATCTCAATTCCGACGTATTGTCTCATGTCCAACAGTGTTGAGATTTTGTATCTTATAATAATAATAATAATAAATTTCACTATTTTTATAAGAAACTTTAAAAGAAAATTTGGAGTCCTTTTTGAGATGTTGAAAATGTTTTAGAGGCTTCAAAGAAGTACTCCAAAATTTAAAGATTTCTCTTCAAAATAACATTTAAAAAGAAGGGTTAAAATATTAATATACGTACATGTTGTTATTAGTTAATTAAATCCAGTGTATATTCTTTGGTCAACTCTTGAACTCTTAGTATAGACTTTCTCCTGACCAAGAGAAATGGCGGACTAACATGTTTCTAAATATGTATGGACTAAAAATTGAAGAGAGAGAAATGGAGGAAATAATGAATGCATAAATTGCATTAATTAAATGCCCAAATACCATATTTTTAACACCATCCTTAAAACAATATTCAATTATTTCTTGTACTAAAACAGACTAGACATTTTGGGTTTCTGAAAGTAAGATCTTCAATCCTTTTCTGACAAGTGAGCATTAACCAAGCATTGAGTTAAAAAGCAGTTTTAAATTTTTAAATATAAAATTTCAACTTTTGCATCTTAATATTGCTTTTTACTGCTGAAACTCTCTTCAATATGAGATGTAATGAGGACTATCTTGAACCATGCATTATCTTGTGAAGGCAAATCTAAATCTACTACTTAACCACTTGAAATTGCACCAAGTAATTAGGCATAAAAATGCATTGTAACTTTAAGAACAAAGGATATTTTGAGTTATTTTTATTTAATAAAACTCTCAGCATCTTCAGGTATCCAAGCTAAAGTAAAGTTAAATTAATTTCTCAAAGGATCCCTTGTCCCATACAACAAAAGAAATCTATTAACTTTGCACAAAAACGAAATAGTGCAAACTACTTGACAAATAGAACATATGTACTTACATAAGCTTTATTGAGTTCTGCCCAGTTGATGGCCTTAGGCACAGATCTATCTGCATTTTCTTCATTGTTGGTATTTGATTTAAATGTGTCTTCGTTAGGCCATGCAAGGGAAGACTGTTGAGACCGAGGGTTTGAATCCAAAAGATCCTCTATTAACTGCTTAGCTTTATTCTGAGCATCTTGACTACCTGTCAGAGTCACAATTGAGGTCTGCCCATCTTCTAACGGCTTACCAACCTTAACATTATAATAGATTTCATAAATACAACTTAATAACATTTCATATTCATAACATCAATAACATTTCTCTGTAATAGACAGACAAATGTATTATGTGACTTACAACTTACAAAAAAATACAAACCTTAATACGAGCACCACTCTCCTCCTCAAGTTCTCGTATTCGTGAACCTCCACGGCCAATAATTCTCCCAACTTCTGATGATTTTACATTCATATTTGTGCCAGAAGAGTCACTGTTTTCCCACCTATTATTTGTTGGACCATTCCATCTTTCCCCTCCACTCTGACCACCATGGCGATCACCACGACCACGAGGTCTTGCCCTAACCTCATCCTTATTATTGGAAAATCGATCACCATCTGACCCTCTGTTTCGATACCCTCCACCTCCACGACCATAAACCTGTGTGTAAACAGGAAATTGGACAGTTGGAGCTGCCTCTCCATCAGATTCCCATCCATCATTCATTGCTATCATACCACCTGAAAGAAATCCAAAATAGTAACTCAACTGTATTACATATAAAGTATTATTCATCAAATTGAAATAATCACAAAAAAACGTTAACAAAAAAATCAGGGTTCAGAAATGTTTTTTTTTAATTCTATAAAAATTCAAATAACTACAGTACTACTGTAAATAAATTGTCCTAATTAGCCAAGTTCAGTCAAATACTTCTCGCAAATAATTGAGTTTTTGCACGGTCGAAGTCAATTGCCGGTTTAAAACAAATATTCAGAAAACGTCAACTGATATTATGTTGCGACAAAACATTTCCAAAACTTGAATGCTTCAACAATTATACCTCCTTACTACCCTATAAACACTTCGTCAGAAGTGATCTTCAAATAAGGAATATTCCACACCGGCGACTTGTTCCTGGCCAACTACCGCTAATGCCTACCGTCTCGCACACAATGAGAAGAGTTACGCACACCGTCAGATCCTAACTTCTGCTCAAAGCGTTTTCCCCAAATTTGCTTAGTTATATTTAACTCATGTCTATTGATTTTAATATATTTCCACCAATTAAATGAAAACTTGACCAGACGTCAGGAAGCACCTACTTATCTGCACCGCAATATGGAAGATATTTGGATTCACGAAGCGCCTCTGCAGAACGGGGGAGAAAGTAAAATGAAAAAGACTGTCGCCAACGCCAAGTAAAAGATTCATTGCAATATTATGACCTTTTTAAATATATCAGTAACAGAAGACAGAATTAAACGTATTTTAGTTAACTAAACAAAAATTTTAATTTTATTTGCATACCTAGTGAGCGTAACAAAACTTTTTAGGAATAAGCTAAAAGATTATTCTTTGCCACCCCGGGCAATACGGCAACCAAGAGGCATACTCGATAGAAGGGATTCCCAAGGTTTTTTCTTTCACCAACCCCTTTTAAGAGAATTGTTTAATTCATCGACATTCTTAATTTTTTTAACATATCGCATCCATAATTAAAACAAACAATTGCACACACAAATGTCATTGATATAACATTTTTTGTTTATTCTGGCTTGGCCATTAGCCCTCTACAGCCGCATAAGATATATACATTAATAGTAGATATATACAAGAATAATTTGATACAATATAGATAATATTCTAGTTTTAGATACAATACAATATCGTGCTTATATGATTTATCATGAGAAAAGACTCATCAGTTCTAGTCTATGGGGGATCGAAAAATGCTCTTGGTAGCTTTCTTTTTAATCTTTTGCGATGACGATTTTGCTTACCTAAATGAAAGTGAATGGCTGAAGGGATCCTTAATATTTTAAAATAGAATTTTGCTGCTAAGAAGTGGACGGGGATGGATGTAATGCCAAGTTCATTATATAATTGCGCATTTGGAATGTACCAGGGAGCTTTAATGATGGTCCGTAGAAATCTATTTTGATATATTTGCATTTTGTTGATGTTTGTTTTGGCAGCGGCAGCCCAGACTGGGGAAGCATAGGAAAGTATGGGTCGTTGAGATGACAATTGCGCATACCAATATTCACATATTCACGTACTTATACGTAAATGCCTGGAAGACGCTCCCGCTTTTGAGTAGGTGTTTCTAATCTTGATTGTCGTGCAATGGGTACAAAATGCACTTTTTCAAAACAAGCTGGCCATAACTTTCTTCAGGTGTGTTTCAGTGAGTATTTTCTTGCACGATAGAGTGTCATTGTGAATGTGTAGTTATAATGTCTTCACTTATCTATTATATACATCCTAACAGCGGAAGAAGACAAAATGGAAGCGTTCTTCCATGCCCGAACTAAGCATGAATGATGAATGCGAAAGAAGAGGAGCGAAGTTGTAATTTATTATTATGTTTTGTTGCTTTATATCAGAAAACAATGATAAAGTAAATTAATATAATTTTGTTATCTATCAATGGGACTCGTTCGACTATCCACCCTCCATTCACCCCTTGACCATCATTATTTGATCGACATCCAGAGTAGAGTCCCGACGATGGAAGGATTTTCGACATTACCTAGACAGCTGGGTAGAGTTCAACCGCTGTCTGGAAAAGAATTCTAGCGGCCGGCTGCTCTGATCGGTAGTTTTCCTTGTTTTCTCCGAACAACACCAGGCGAATGCCAGAGCAGTCCCTTACCGTGCCACGCACGATCTTTCCTTCTTCTTCCTTGTCATATTTTCACCCCTTACTTACATTTACAATGTCTACGTGCTCTACACTAGTACCACACGATTCGGGAGATTAGAGTTTGTTTAGAGACTTTAAGCGTTGACGCGCCCGGAAACATTAATCAATCAACCCAGGGAGTCGAATCCGACCCGGTTGGGAACCCTGCTCCACAGCATAAAATCTGTAAGCATGAATGAATGCTCACAGCGTTAATGCTCTGCAGTCCTAATGAATTACCAGCGGTGTTACAGAATGGCACATACTTTCTCGATCTCTTTAAAATAGCACATATTGCACGCAATCTTGCGCGAAAACTTCTAAATTTTTCAAAAAAATGTACATGACCTTAATGAAAGACTACCTTTAAACTTCATTTCAAGGAAAAATCTCTGTCTTCAATTTTGTAGTTGTAGGAAGAGGCCGAAGAAAATTCAATCTTCGAAAATTCAGAGTAAACCGTGAAAATCGGACCTAGCAAACTTAATAAAGAGTATTTTACTTTAGTCTCACAAGAAATTTAAAGAAAAAATTTGGAGCCGTTTTTGAGAAAATTTTGAAAATGTCCGGGAGGCTTCATGTAAAGTACCCCCAAATTTTGAAGAATCTCTTTCAAAATCTCAAAGTTTCGACTCAAGCCAGATCGACAGGGTTTCTTCAATTTGGAAAATTTTTTCGCTAGACGCTAGTGATGTTCACAGACGGATGTTCTGCTTTCAATTGATTTTTCGGAATCAAGGACCCACAAAACAGGGATTCTGGCTACACTACATGTTAGAGGATTTTTTTCTTAATGTAGCAACCGGATTTATCCACTCTTTCGTTACCAGGGTCTGGCAATGAATTTTTTCTGTCATTTCGCATTTACATTTACGGTTATACGCCATTTTCTTTAAAACGGCTCTAAATTTTTCAATTAAAATTGCTATTTAGGATAAGGTTTACTCCTCTTTAATATTCTTAAAGTAATATTTCAATTTTACTATTAGGAAACCGAAAAATTGAGAAAATTTAAAATAAATCAATACATCAATTAAAATGTACTTTGGGTGGCGTTAGACAGCAGCTGGCAGGAGGAAGGGGCAAGACCGTAAAGCCAATACACATCAAGGAAATTAGAAAACCTTACTAGAGAAAGTCTGTGCCATTCTGTAGCACCACTAATTACTTTCTTGTATTCATACGTATCTACGAAGTAGGGTAATACATAAGTTATGAAATGCTGCGGAAATTGATTTCGAGATTTCAACGGAAATAGGTTCCCTGACAAAATGGATATTCCCCGACCGATCTGCCTCGACTGGAAGCTGTGCGATTTTGAAAAACAGTTTTTTAAAATTAGGGGGTACTGTACATGAAGCTCCCGGGACACTCAATCTCTTCTCAAAAGCGGCTCCAAATTTTTTCTTTAAATTTCTTGTTAGAATGGAGTAAAATACACTTGTAAATGTGACATAAGTTCGATTTTCACGGTTAACCCTGAATTTTCGAAAACTGTAAAGTTTGAATTTTTTTCGGCGTCTTCTACAACTACAAAACTACAACTACATAATTGAAGGATAGAGATTTTTCTTCCAAATAAAATTTGTTCTCCAAAGTGAGGTCTTTCATTAAGGTCATGTACATTTTTTTGAAAAATTTCGAGTAATATTGCGTGCAATATGTGCAATTTAAAAAAAAATACAAAAATGAGATTTTCTCAAAAATGGCTGCAATTTTTTTCTTTAAATTTTTGGAAGGAATCGTATTAAATGTACTCTGTGAGATGACGTAAACGCCTTATTGCTCAATTCTTTTGATTTTTCAAAAATTACAATAATATATTTTTTTGACTTAACTCTCACGTCGTTAATAATTACACAGGTGTAGGACCGAAAAAAATGATTTGATAATTTTGGCTAATCTTTATGTTTTTGGTGTGCTGAAAACGAAAGCGAAGTTCATCCTTCTCCATTACGTACAGTTGTTGTTTAAATCCATAAAACATAATTCGTTTTGTAACGTAAGCACATGTTTACATTTGTAACCAATATTTTTTTTCTTAAACGATTCTAACACTTCTGAACACTTTCTGTTCTAATAATACTCTCTCTTAGTAGGTTGTGTGGGCATGAAGAATCTGTTCAGTTAGAAATGTAATTGTTATGTATTCTCTCAGTAGTCCCCTTCTGAAAATAATCTGAAGATAGAAATGGTTATATCTGGAAATTGGAGTCCACTTTGTTGCCCATTCTCCCAGTCCAGTAGTTTTCATAGTATCGACATCGCGAAGCAGTTTTTGTTCCTTACTTTTCACAGGATGAGAATTTTGTTATTGCAAAGACATTCGTGGACTGATGGGTAAATTTGGTGTACAATATAACTCGAATTATTGGCGTCTATTCATAGACTTGTCAAAACGAAGTCTAAAAGCTGTTTTGACAATAGGGGGAAGCGGGGCAGTTTGATGCAAGGGGCACATTTTTGAAAACCTAGTGACGTCATTTATATTGTGCAGCATAAAGTAGTAATAAAAATAAAATAATAATAGTTCTGCAGCTGCAGGATAAAGTAGTAATAAAAATAAAATAACAATACTTCTGCAGCTGCGATCGAGCCGCCCTCCATTCAGCCCTTGACGTTTGAAGGCGATTTATGTGTTTTCAGCGCAGCCAACTAACAAATTGTGTTAATTATGAAAGTGTTCTAACGCTGTTTTATGTTCATTAGTCAAGATTTGAAAATACCAAAGGCAAGTATTTTCCATGAAGTATTCAGGTTTACACGTGATTTTTAAATACGTTTAGCAGTGGCGTAGCGTCAGGGGACGCTGAGATGCTGAGCATCCCCGTATATAAAGAACCTTAAATACTGTATTGATAATCTTACAAGTGGTCTGTTGAGCGAAACACGTTTTGTATTAATTTTAAATTGATTTCCTATGATTGAATTCGGCGGGCTGTTGAAGCTGGCCTCTGATTGCTTGGAAGCTAAAATACTTCTAGCGTCTGCCGCCAGATTTCGACGAGCAATGACGCATGCGCAAATGGCGAGGTTCCCCTCTCCCCTCTTCACCCAGAGAAACCCGACTGCTTTGCGCTAGCGTCTACTGCGGAAAGAAGCTCGTTTGTGCACGAGAGCGCAGCACACTTCAGGCGGTCAGTAAATTATCTTTCTCTCTCTCACTCGGGAGTCCCCGCTTGGTCATGGGTACAAACTGTAGAAATAGTGCCTGACTACTATTTCTTAATTAATATCCAAGAAATTGTATTATCTCTTAAATAGATTACATATTATTTAAGTCTGCAATGTATAAATTAACAAATGGTCTTATTGCCATTCGCGTATAAGAATTAAAGCTGAGCCATTGTATAATTTGCTTTCAAGACATCGGCAGCCCTGACTGCTGTGAGGATTTTGTGGGAAGCGCCTACACCGTCGTAAGCAATCGAGATCGTGGAAGTAGTCCCAGTGTATTTGCCTTGTGTTGCGTTCGCCTGTTAGATGAAGTAGTTGATAGTGACATTTTGTGTGTTATTGTTGAGCATCCTCAAACGTGTGAGTCACGCTACGCCACTGACGTTTAGTGGTTTTATCAGTATTTGTTAAAATCATGAAAATGTCCGTTGGGACACATTGATACACATTGATCCCGCGAGTGTATCGCAGTGACTCAATATACAAGTTTGGTAAGAATTCTCTAAATTAGTTTTCCTTTTATCCAGAAAATTGTGCGCATTTATAAAAAGAAGACTGATAGAGGAAGTATCGATGAGGAGAAAGTGAAGTCTGCAATATTAGAAGTTTTATCAGACGTTGTCAATATGGAAAGCAGCTGACAAATACTGGATAAAAACTGCAACTTCGCAACATCGCATTGAAAAAGTTCGAAATACTTTTGAAGGAAAGACAGCGGCTGAATTCGACCTAGCTATGTAGCTAAAAGTATCGGCAAAGTATAAGCGACTGATAGTTCTCTCGCCACGTGCTCTGGTACATCATGTGACCTCCTCTGAAGCAATCAGCTTGCGAGGATTTGTTTACTTTCTCACAGCTAACGTTCAGCGTTGCCGCTCATTTGACTCACACGAAGACGCGGATATAAGGTTCGGCTATGGCGAAGGTTATGGACACGATATCGAGACGTGTCGTCGCCTATCAGTAAATGTAAATGTTTCGAGATTTAATTTATCGGTTTTGTTGGTGATGCCATGAGCGTAGTAATGTGCGGCAACAGCCCATCGAACTGTCAGAGTCGCTGATACGCTACCGGTACTTATGTGTCGAAAATCCTGCCATCGTTAGGACTCGAATCTAGGACCTTCCGGTCAGAGGCACTACAGTGACATCAGTTGATACCCTAAGCCACCTTTGCCGGTCGGCGTGTTAAAAAAAGTATACGAACCACGTGTGCGAGGTGATTCGTGCACTTCCTTCGCACTTCCGCATTTTGGACAAATTTCAGATGAACTCTCTGAATCTGAATCAGTGAAATTGTCGCTGATTCAATCAGTGAGAGCGGAAGTCACTGATATCTTCAGTCGAAACGTGTAGTTTTGCTGACAATCAGCGAATACGCGAACCTTTTCATAATGACCCTTAGCATTTCACTGGTCGTCAGTGCTAAAAGTGCCGCGCCACCATCACACACTGATCCTTCAGTCGTCACGTTCAATTAGTTGTCACAGATTTCACTCATTCAAACAGCGAAGTTTCACTGATTCAAAAAGTGGACCTCATTTTCACTGATTTATTCAGTTCAATTCACTGATTGTCAGTGGCAAGGTTATAACTGACACCATCAGTGAAATGTCAATCAGTAGTTTTTCACTGATTCAGACTGAGAGAGAAGATTTGAATTTACCACGACATAATTTCTCTCTAGTAGCCTTCTTAGCTTCTCTACATCCACATTTCCAAACAGTAATCCAAAGATACTTTAATGTCTTAAATAATTTTTAATGACTGCACTAGAGATACGCGAGCGATTTCTAATTTCTGAATTGGTTTAGGCAATTTTAGATAATTTTAAGTACTAAGGTCCGATTAAATTAAGAAGGTGATTGACATTTGTGAGTGGAGGGGAGCGACGTTGCCAGGTCGCAAACCACTGAGCACGTGTTACCGGGACACGAAAACAAACACTTCAAAAAATACGTTGTGTAAAAAAATACGTGTAAAAGTGTAAAAAATACGACAAAAGCCTAACCTCAACGCAACTCATCACAACACAGTACACATTGCGCGCGCAGCACAGGCAGAAACGCGGGCGGCGCGGCGGCAGGGAAGTCGCTGTGCGATGCTCAAATGTTCCCCGTGTTCGCCAGTGGCAACTGAGCGACCTGACACGTCACGTTTTGTCTCTCTGGTTGGCAGCTGCCATGGAAACGGGGAGAGGCGTCCTGACGTTACACATTACTGTCAATCACCTTCTTAATTTAATCGGACCTTATACAGTCATTTGAAAACAATTCGCCTAACAGTTTCTGTGAAACTATTTTTGTATCTCAGAAACATCTCAAAACCGCGAAAAAAGTTATTTAAAATTTACAGAAAATAATTATTTTCGCTTCAATAAAATTTAAGGTACTGTCTTCTGTTTCATTTCTATTTCATTGAAATTGTTTTATCCATTTCCGATTTTCAACATCTCAAACTTCATAATTTCTACAGCAACAATGAGCTTGAAAACAAAACACATCGTCTAGGAAAACACCACCAGAAGGTGGACATATTTTTTAATTGATCAATCCTTACTACTTATTTCTTTGTGATAGTAATTGCAATGTATTACATTTCCATCCGTTCCTAGATAATTGCTGCTTCCAAAAACATTGTTTCAGAAGTATTGCATGCGAAGCAAGGAGAAAATTCTTCGTAAGCCTTCCTTCGGAGGGGAAGTAAATCCAGCTGTCCCATTATAAACTTACTGCATGTGAAAGGTCCTCAAGCCTAAAAGAAGCATCTGGGATACATTCTAGTTTCCTATTTCGTAGCTCGAGTGATACCTTCTTTCGCTGCTAGATGGCGAAAGGAGCGTAGCGATATTTGCGTGGCCAGACGGAAGAGTGGTCCTAATGGTCTAAGCCCCACCTCATAAAGTAAGGGATCATTGATTTGAAGCCATAGCACAGGCCTGCACAGCACTTTGGACTTTCACTGACCTCAGGAGCCGCTCGAGTGCAAATGCGAAAGGATAAGGAAAGGTCATTCTAGAGTGGGGACTACCAATGAAAATGCGCAATTCGAACCATAGTGCGTAAATTGAAAGAGCAATCGAATCGTAAGAAGATGAATCTTTGCACACCGTTCAAGTACTCGTAATATTGCCTTTTATATTTATATTGGAAATGTTTGTTGTCGATAGATGACATGAGAAACATGAACATAAAACAAATTAGACATAGTACGTATTTGTTTCGGACACCGAGTAATATAATTACTTTTGGGGTTGGTAATGTACGAGTAATTCGCTTTGCTACTATCTAATCACAAATTCAGTGTGGTGCTAAAGACAAAATTGTAATCCTGAATCATTTTTGTTTGAAGATGACAGTAATCATTTTTTTCATTAACTACGTTTAATTGAATAAAAGAGTTCGATCAAAGCAAAAAAATCTTCTTCTTAAAAATCATGACTTTCTTTGTAATTTCTGACAAGAGTACGTATATATACGGTATATATAAACAAACACTTTCTTTACATCGTATAAAAATATTACGTCATTTGCATTCTATTTAAAACGACTCACAATAATTTTTAAGACCCATCATAATCTGCCCTGCCATATTGTCAGAGGTTTGCTAGTTGGTATCTCGTTTTGCTTTTGCTATCTTTTGGAGATGGTGAAAAATAAATATTACTAAATTGTAATTTTTGTTAGAATTAAATAATACATTTATAAAAAGGCCACGGCTTTAAAATATTGTTTAAGAGTCATAAAAAAACAATGGAAAAGGAAATGTCGATACACAGCAGTGCGCAGAAAAACGTAAACAGCGAATTATGACCCTTGTAGCTAGAAATATGTACAATACTAGATATTTTCCACTTAACACATTTCTTCCCAAACAGTGAAGTACTTAATTTATTTTAAAAAATTTGGTTAAATATTGATAATGGGTCTCGAAAGATAGCAAAACCAGTTTGCTAAAAATATTTTGATTCTTGGTTGAAGCTGAGCGGTACGTTGCGTATACGCATCGTTGGGAGTTCTCCGGAAAGAAAGTGTACTGACCGATTCTTACATAAATGCCGGTATTTTCTCCATTAATGTTTACTAATTTTACTGATAAGCAAACAGAATTGAAGTTTATGTAAGAAGGTGTAAAAATAAAATGGAATTTAAATGTATTTAACAATCAAATACTTCTTACTAACCACATTGTATTCAAGAGAAGTTAATTAATGTCAACACATCAAAATCATCCATTCCACTTAGTTAATATCAGCCCATGACCCATTACAGGAGCCATTGGTGCCATAACAATAGCAGCAGGCTTAATTAGCATATTCCATCAACATAAATTTATTAGTTTTACAACCGGAATTATAATTACACTATTAACTATAATCCAATGATGACGAGATATTACACGAGAAGGAACATATCAAGGTATACACACATCCGTTGTTAATCTAGGACTACGATGAGGAATAATCTTATTCATTGTATCAGAAGTATTTTTCTTCATCTCATTCTTCTGAGCATTTTTCCATAGAAGATAATAAATCAAAATTCCTAACCCCAAAGAACCTTCACAAACCGCAAATACCAAATAAATCATAGAAAAAAATAACTCAAACTGTAAACTTCCCAATCAACTCATCAACAAAAAAAAGTAAATAATACTATATATTCCAAACTCAACAAAATAATCAATAAATGCTTTCGCTTAGAACAATAAATCCAAATTCCACTCAAATAACAAAACAATACTATTATTAAACAAAAAATGTAAACATTAAGTTTTAATAGTTTAAAATAAAACATTGGTCTTGTAAACCAAAATTAGAATATCTTTTAAAACTTCAGAGAAAGATAAATCATCTATCCTTAATCCCCAAAATTAATATTTTCCCTTAAACTATTCTCTGATATTTTCATCTTAATATCCATATTCTTAATTATAATAATTAACATTTTTTTCATCATAATAAATCACCCCTTAGCCATCACCCTACTAATTATTATACAAACACTTATAATCTGCTTAACTACAGGATCAATTTCATACTCATATTGATTTTCCTATATTCTTTTTATATCCTTCCTTTGATATTCCACCAGGAACATTAAGTGGTTTCAAAAATATTTTTTCACCTGTCAATACGTACTACATCATAAAATCAAACCTCCCATAACTCACATGTTTTAACTCAATGTCGCCCCAAGTACGAAAATATGTGCAGACAAAGTTCTGGCTAAACGCCCTCAAGAACAACCACTACCGCTCAACCAACCTCAATGTTGCCGAGGTCCAACCCGACTTGGGGGGCGAGCCCCCAACCAACTTCACCGGCAACATGAACAACCAGCCAAATCAGTTCAACGCCACCTCAACCTTTCATCATCATCTTTATTCCCCACAAACCAACCCTTGGAACAAACAACCCTGCACCAGAAATCCCCCTACCCCTTTCATGCCCTCAAGAACAACCACTACCGCTCAACCAACCTCAATGTTGCCGCGGTCCAACCCGACTTGGACAACATTTTTTTACATTCCAAATTTGTCCGATTCTTACGAACATTACGTTGCCTGTAGGCATGCTTATCACCACTAATTTATATAATCAAAATGGACCTTTAGTATTTCTCTTATTCTCCTCTTACTATAATTCCCTAAATATAAATGTGATCATCAGACGCCAAATTTCAATTTGTGGGCTAGATGGCAATTTGAGCGCTAGATTGCGCTTCTAAGAAGAGAGAGTATTAGTTTGCACTCGAAATCAATACCATTTAGAGTAATTCTGTTGTTAGAATATAAATAATCCTTGCTTAGCAGGATTTCTAACACATCATAAACTCATTATGCTTCACTATCATGTAATTATACACAACTTTTGTTTTGAAATAATTTTTTGGGTTCGAACCGAACGGCCTGATCCCCTTTTCTCTCAGTTTTCAGAATTCTATTTGCATAGAAATCCGCTTCTGATAAAGAACAGAAAATAATGTGATACATATAGAAGTTTGCAAAGAAACAGCAAGTGGTGTTTTAATTTTTTTTAACAATTTCCGTCTAATTGCTAATTACTTCATCTAAGACCAAACATGTGTGCCTTCTTTGATATTCCACCAGGAACATTAAGTGGCTTTCAAAAATATTTTTTCACCTGTCAATACGTACTACATCATAAAATCAAACCTCCCATAACTCACATGTTTTAACTCAATGTCGCCCCAAGTACGAAAATATGTGCAGACAAGTTCTGGCTAAACGCTACGGTTGCAAATGTTTTTTGCTCATTCACCAAAAAATTGGCTCAATTTTGCAGTTTTCTATTCTTTACCTAAGATTTTATTGATCTAAATATGTAGATATCTTTTTATTTCTTCAAATTTGTTTCAAAACTTCCTTTTTCGTAAATGGTATCTTCGAAATACCGCGCAAACTGTTTCGTACAGGAAGTTATAACTATGCCATGCCTTGTTATAGAGCCAAGAAAACTACAGAGATTATGTCCTTTGGCATATCCGTCAACGGAACAAACCAAAGAGAGCATATTCTACCTAATATTACATCTCTTTTCAAAACACTAAGCTCCCATGAACCGTTTGTTGCGGTGCCATAATGTAATTTGGCGGTTCCCAATTCTGCCGGGAAACTCGCAACGTTGCGTAAACGCAACGCAACATTTATTTGTCTATAAAAATCGTTTTGAAAATCACATTCTATTCAAACATTAACATTTTTATTTGCACATGTTATATTTTGCAATGTGATAACAAAAATCCATATTGATCACCAATTTCAAGGTCAAAAGACAAATATTGTAAACGGAGTCAAAATAGGACACGCGTTTTGATGGAGAAAAAATTTAAAATGAATATTCATGTATGATATATTTTTGAAATAAAAATAGTTTTAGAGCCATCAAGGGCTGTATTTACAAAAAATTAATAATGCTTTCAAAGAATGGTATAGGTAAAATAAAATAGTAAACATTAGCGTTGCGTATACGCAACGTTGGGAAGAAATGGGTTAAATAAGTGGGCAAATAATTTCATGGAATGGATCATTGCATTACACGCCCAGCCATTCAATCTACGCGCCGCGTTGTCCTCACTACCATGGTTGGCTGCACCTGTAATGTCATAGCACTGGGCTCGACGGACCACACAAGTCGTGCAGGGGGGAGTGGTTGGTTCTCTGGCGCCGGGCACGTGGCCACCAGAGACGGGCCCTGCGAGGTTCCGAGCCGGGGGCTGTTTTAGGACCGCCGGTCAGCAGCGCGAGGGAGGTTGATAAGTGATGACAGTTCGGCCTACAAATGGCGGCGAGCTCTGTTCGCGCGGGGCCCCAACTCGGTAATGAGATGACGCCATGACGCGTGGGAGGTCGTCACGTCACGCCTCGCGAAATAGGCTAGCAAGGGAAACTGCTTTGCATTCAAGTTTGAGCCGAATCGAGGGGGCGGATACACATCGTTACCCGTGAAGGGTTTATTCGCGAGCAGCGTCTTGCAAGCCGTTGCTTTCGCCACGGGATAAGAGGCCAGGGGGGCGGCGCTGGTGTTAGAGAGCTGGGGTTCTCTTGGGTGAGACTGAGGCGGCTCGTCTCATGAATAGTAGGAGTGCTGCGCAGTGCAGCGTAAAAAGTTCCTTAGGAGTGTAAATACTGTGTAGTGAATAACTGTAAATAAACATGCACAGAAAAACTCCGTGTTTGTATTCTTCCTTATCTCACGACGTCACAGACGAAATATTTTAGCAGACTTTATTAGTCACAGAGAAAAAAATTCCTGGATAGTATGTCGAACTCTCATTGAATCCCTGGTCTTGTGACTCTAAACTTTACAGCATTAGCTATTTATCACTTAATTGATACATACAATTTCATCAAGCTCTGAATCTTGTACAACTAACATTTTCCTATCAACTTATATTTACATGACTCTGACGTTTCCTTTAGTTGTTTACTTTCCCCACATAGTGTGATTACTTTTCTAATGCACATGAATATTCTACTCCTTAGACAATACGCTTTACAATAAGCATAATACAATAAGTGTAATACCCTCCCCCCTGCACGACTTGTGCAGTCCGTCAAACCCAGTGCTATAACGTTACACTCCTCTCCCCGCAAAGCTATCTACCCCCTCATATTCTGCGATTTTCCTTATTGCGCGTCTGACACAAATCAGCTGTTTCGCTGCCATCCAATCGGAAGCTTAAATGTCGCTTCAATGACGGTACTATGGTGACGTTCAAGCTCCCGATTGGATGAAACCGTCAACAGCTGATTTGTGTCACACGCAGAATAAGGAAAATCGCAGTATACTTGCACTTTCGCCGTTCACGCGGGCAGAGATCCGACTCTTGAGGGCAGAATGTCTGCAGAAGTAGGCGTTGATCAGGCTTGCCGTAGAACAAATAATTTTACACTTCACTTCATTTCAACTTCAAAAATTGTTTTAATCAAGCATGCTATCTGAGTCTGCTCTTTGTTATTCTTTCCTCCCACTATCAATTAGAAAGAACTATTGAGTTTTTAAATTTTTTATTGCAGAATGTGGAGATAGTACAATGATTAACCATATGGCTTCTCAGTTGTTAAGAGAGAGCATTTTAAGATGAAGATTATGCGGAGCGATGGCTATGGCAACCTCCAGAAACTTTGGAAAGCGGGTTTTAAAGAGGAGAGTGCATATTGTTGACTATTAATGGAAGAGGGTTTAATTTATTTTCTAATATCAGCCAGATTACGGAGAAAGACGTAAAAAGGGAGTGTACTACGTTGACGAGGTTCTAAGGTTCTCTTTACCTCAGCTGAAATGAGATGCGCCGGAAACTGTAGATATGTTTTGGACGCATGTGTGAGAAATGTCTGTGACGTATGTCGGGAGAGGTTATATGGCTAGATATTTGTGAAGATTTGTGTTTCTTATGTACCAGGGGAAGTTAACTACAATTCTGAGGACCTTTTTTTTTGAAATTTGAATTTTGTTGATTATTGAGGCGGTGGTATATCAGACTGGAAAAGCGTACGTGAGTAGTGGCCGTAAATTATTTGTATACATATAAGGAAGGCAGCATGGATTTTTAAGGCGGAGTGACGGTTAATTACGGATCGAAGAAGAATATCTAAGTCTATTGGCTTCAATGACCTTGGACGTGACGTGGTTTTTCTGTCATTCTAGTATCAATTAAAACGCTTAGATATCGGACGGGGAAGTTGTAAAACATCTTGGTATTATTGACATGTCGAATTGTAGTGGGAGTGGGAAAGCTGGGGAATGGAGAGTGAATACTTTGGATACCGACTTATGCGGATTTATCTTTATTTTCTATTTTCTACACCATATTTCAGTGGTCGTGAGATATCCCTGAATTAAGTTTCTTGAGATGCTGATTAGACGCAAAGATGGCTATCGTCTGCGAAAAGAGCAGTGAGCATCTTAGGATGCGTTAGAATGTCTAAGATGTAAATATTGAAGAGAAGTGCTGGGGAACTTTCGGGGAACCTTGTGGAACTCTTGCTGAATTTGTTCGTGGTGATGAGACTTGAATCCACTTGAATTGCACATGCGCTATCTTTTATAAAATTTGACAGAATATTGAACAAGAATTTCGGGATATCTAGTTTTCTCAGTTTATATTTTAGCCCTTTATATCAAACTCTGTCAAAGGCTTGGGCGACATTGAGGTATGTAAGCGTTATCTTGCATGTTTTGAGTTAGACGTAACAATTGATTACCTGTAGAGTTATTTTAAAAGAAGCCATATTCGAAGGAAAGAATAAGTTTATTTTGGATAAGAGCTTTATGGAATAACATTAACTTGTTCAGCATTTGGGACAATATGGGAAGTAGCAGTCACGGCGATCCGCGAGGTCTCCTTCCCCGGAGGCAGCAGTTGAGTGGGGTTCTACATATTGTCCATTTACTTTAAAATCACATGTCAGAAAATCTAATTTTATACACAAATTACTATCAAAATACTAACATACAATACGTCTTTGTATTCCTCTTTTTATGATCTATCCATTGCTGATGATAAAAATGTATCGTTCCATTTAAAAAATCAAAGACGATTAAATTTCTCTAAAGCTAAAAATATTTCAAATAACATCTCTACGACATTCTCGTATTACTTGCCCCATGGTTCCGCATTATTGAGCGAAAACTGCTTTTGGTGAAAAATACACAGTTATCATAATTATTATGTTTATATCATATCAACATCGATTCAAGGTAGTTTTAAGCGATATTTTGAAAAGAGTGACGGTATATAAGGATGGTGGTTGGGAGATAGTGTATAAGCTGTACGCCAAAGCTGAAAGTTCTTTTGCTAGGACAAGCTTCAAGCCTTATATAAAAATTTCGATAATTTTTTATGTAATATTTAATACTACTAATGTTTAACTATTTTTAGATTTGTGGATTAAAAATAAACCAGGGAGACTTGGTAGTCCAGGAATTTATTTTAGACTATTTATAATAATATATTTACCATAGGTGTGTGTTTGCAGCGCACACATCACTGAGCACGCAAAGAATGAGCGATGGGAGAATTATAGATTTTTAAATTGTTGCTACGTTTTCTGTTCTTAATGCTGGGTTTTTATTTATTGATGGGTATAGTTTTGACCCTTTCTAATTAAGTTTTGTTTGCAATATCTGCTACATGATTCTTCGATGTTAACCCATCTATTTGACTCCCAGATTGCCTTTCTCGTAAGAATACACGAATAATTTCGCTCAGATGACTACCAAATCATGTATAACTAAGCCTAGTATATCAGATCATGTTTATAAAAAAGTTATTTGTGTATCTTCGACGTACATACATTTTGATAACGTACTAAAAGATGACAATCAAATTTTAGATTAAAGTTCATTCAAATAATAATGAACGTATTTGAATAATAAAGAATTACGAACATATTTGAACGATACAGTCAATCATCAGCATAGATATTGAAGATAACTAACACACCTCATTCCTAAAGTGAAACTCACTGTTGAGATACACAATACTTCAAGTGATTGTTGAGTGTGAGGCATACATATTGATAATTCCTACTAGCTTTTATTGACGCACACAATGTAGTGTATTACTCACATCTTGGTAAAAAGATGAAAGAGTGAACGTAATTTTCAAAGTGCATTACATTATACAAGACCGGAAAAGAATGCTTTTAGAGATTTTATTTCGAGGTTGCCATTCGTTCTCCATTGTTGCAAATTGCCCTCCCCTTAGAAATGCAATGACCTCCTAATCCAAAAATAAAACAAAAATTGTTCAATAATACTCCGGAGAAGTCCTTAATGTTACGAAATCTTTAATATTAAATTTTTCTAAAATATATTTAAGTTATATATTATTTAAAAAAATATTTTTGGAATCTAATAGTGAACGCCAACTGCGTTTGATAAGCTATTGAAGGAACTAGGACATGTGCTAAATATTAATTGTATGTTTTACTGTTCGTTACTGTTTGTTATTGTCTTCGATTCGGAGCTCGATGTACACAGAATCATGATCTCTTTCCTCCGTGTACTGAATAACTTCCCTGGAGCGACAGAATCGTGGATACGAGGAAAACAGTGATCTCTATACTTATATACAGAATACAGTACTAGTATACAGATCACTGGAGGGAAATATGAAAATAGAAGAATGTTGCTATATTTTCTCTTATGGAGGGAATTAAGGGAGGGGAATATGAAAAGACAAACTGAAGTTTGTTAACACCTAGTTAACTAGTAATCAGGTAAGTCTGAGTAATTAAAATTAGGTAAAAAATACTGAATGTATAAAAAAGGGAGTTAACTGGTTCTAATAATCTCGGGCGACAAAACGAAGGCCTTTGGCCCTTGGGCGTTTTGTCGCTTACTAGATCATTAAAACACTTATAACGCGTTTGGCGCATAAATAACTATTAAAATGAATTTTAGTATTATATCAAATGCGGTAGTCCGCCGCCTTCAGTCCTACCAATGGAGGATTGGCATTGTCAAGTTGGCACAAGGAAAATTTCTAACCTTCGGCCAGGGTTTTTATAGCGAAATATAAATGTGAGATAAATCTTACATTAATCTTTTTAGATGTCTTATTTTTAATGTTCACATTTTTTTAAAATAGAAATTGGAAGCCGAAATTAAAAAAATCTGGAAAAGCTGACCCAAATAAGTAGAGTTCAGAAATGTTTCAATATTTTCGTACTATTTTGGAATATTGGAACACATTGTTTTAACATTTTTTATTTTACTAGTGATAATGAACATTTAATTTTCCTTAATTATTGTATTCATAAGTGGAATGTTTTGTCGTTTGTTTATTTCGTATATTTTGACAATGCAGAGTGAGCCTACGTTGGGGATTTTCAAATTTCTTAATATATTTCTTAAAGGTCGCTTTTCAACATCTTGGTCATCTAGCGACCACTGTGATTTTTAAACTATAGAGGGAGCTGAAAGGGGAACACGTAACGACAAGACAAACACACACACAAACATTCATGGCTGAGGCAGGTTTCGAACCCGCGACCCTTCGAGTCGAGGTAGCTTAGGCCCTTTAGCCTTAACGACCTTGGCTTTCCAGACAGGCGATTTGTAAATATTATCATGATACCTGTTAAATAAATTATAATTACCAAAACTGGTTAGAAAATTAGTACAATGAAAGCAAAAATTATGGATTTTTCATTTCAAAAGAAGGTGCGGGAAATACCATTTGGATGGAAACGTATTCTTTTTTGCAAGTACAAATAGTTTTATATTAATATCATTAATACACAACAGTTCCTATTTATTTGTGCAAATTCAAATAGTAGAGTAGATTTTAATATTGTATAGTATACATTTGCCAAAGTCGTATATCCTTTTGTAATTTTTCGAACTATTCACGAATAAACGTTGCCTTTGAACGTTTTAGGCATCAATATTGAAAAAGCAATCAAATGAAATACTTTTAAAAATTTAATTAAATCTAAAAAATACTAGTCATCATTCTTTAAAACAAATGAACAAAACACTTACGCTGCAAATCCGTATTGTAGATTCTGCCTGTCCCTTGGAAATTGTTCTTGCATGAATGCAGAAAGCTGAAGATTTTCTCTCGAATGGGAGCCATTTCTTACCAGCAATCACTAGGTTTCAAAGGGTACTCTGCTACATAACACTAGACAGCATTGAAGTTTCATGTGACTACTCATACAGCCTCCCACCATGCAATGGACATTTTGCCCGGGAGAAAAAAACATTTGAGCGCGAAAACGACGCATGTTAAAGGATCCGATCCCATACTTCCTGCATCAGATCGTGCTATTTAGTTTGAAATTAATTCACGTCACTCCTCTTTAGCTTCTATCATAAACTGAAAAGTACAATAATTACTGTCATGTTCAATAAATTCAAATTTTATGACTCCTGTTGCTAAAAGAAATTAAGAATTACATTTTAAGATAATTTTTGATTATGATTTGCTGAAAATAACACGGCGTTACATGCCGATTTATGCACCTCACAAAAATCATTCAATTTTCTTCAAATATACATTCATTATCACGAACGTAAACATGAGTATTGAACGTTTATAACAGAGTTATATAAGAGTTAATTTTTCAATTAAATAATCATACTTATAAATCAGAATAGGTTTCTAAAGTGTGCAATCTGGTGTATGTTAACTCTTTATGTATGTATGTTAACTCATAGGTAATTCAAATTAACTAAAAATACACGTGTAATGGAATAAAGCGTTTTCCTTGGCACTGATGAGTATTTTAATTAATGTATGTTTGAAGAAAAACGGATGTAACATCCTACATAAATTAAGGATTTAATAATTAAAAAACAAACCCAAAATAGAACAATGTAATGAATGAAATTGATATATAAAGCAAATCTTCCTTGTCTTTAAAAAATGTCAAAGCATTATAAATTAAATTTATAAAAATACTTATAGTTATTTCCTCTAAAGTTACTCGTAATATTTTTAGATCAGTAACATGCTAATACTGTATTAATTATTTGCCAATATTTTACAAAACAATGAGGGTCACAAATTGAGGCGTGATCTCGCCTGGTGCTATTCTCCCAAGGAGGAATATTTCATTTAATCTTGTCGACAGAGGCGTCGGCAACGTTTCAGCAACAATTCAAACAAACACGCAGGGCTTGCTCCATACATCCCTGCCTGCAACAGAGAAAACGGCCACGCCAACTGCGCCAGCGTCAGCGCGTTGGTCTCCTTGGGGCTCGCGGTGTCGGGCACGGTCAACCAGTTCGCCTCCATGCAGTGGCGTTGCGCTCGAGTCCACCGGGCGTACAAGCCCGCGTAGCACGAAACTGTCAAGCGATTCACGCGAAGGCGAGCCTTTGGGCAAGACGAATGCCAGGTGGCCGGGGCAATGCAGGCGCTCCGGCACTCGGCAAAGGGCACTCGCGCCCGGCCGCCCGTCGTGAAGTTCTTGCTGCGAGCCACGGCTTCGCACCGCTGCTCCGTCATGAAGTACCCGTCCAAACCTTGCGTGGCTATGCTGTTAATTCTTTCATTTTTATCGTCGGATGACTTGATTTTCAGCTTTCCTATGAGATCGCGCAGGACGCCGGCTTGGTCGTAATGTTCGAAGACGTCGCGAAGGCTACTGCTGATGTAGATGCTCCTGAGGAGCCGGGAGGCTTCGGCCAAGGAAAGCGGGTTCCTGGGGCGGGAGGTTGCCGCAAGGCAGCCCAACAGTTGACCGCGTGGCCCAGCACCGTCGCGAAAAACAACATGGCGGCGAGCACCAGGCGCTTGAGTGGAGGTGCGGGCGGGGCGGCTGCAGATGCCGGTGAGGAACGCCTGGACGGCGTCCAAGACGGCGCGACCCCATGAGGAGTCGCGTTCAATTACTTCGACACCTAAAACAATTACATTTTGTCAATGAGACGCATAACGTGTCGACTAGTGTTGTGACCTACTTTGCCACACCAGACAAAGTATTTTCATTAAAAACAGGCTACTAAATGTAATGTTTGTGATTCAAAGGCACTGGTGTGCTGAGAAGAAGAGTGCGCAGTCAATAAGGCTGACGAAAGAGAAACAAAGGAAGTCATACTCATTTCTTTCGAAGTCTTGGACTTAGCACCGTTCTGACGATATTCACGCAGCAGTTTCGCGATGGAAAGCTTGCGCGCAGCCTAAAACAAGGGGGGGGACGACACTCCTACGCCCTGCTTTCCATTAAATTTTTTTACTTACATATGACAAATTTTACTGGTAATTAAATAAAACCTTGAACAAGGACAATCGTTTTACTTTACTGATAAAAGTAATAAATTCAATTGATTATATGTTAAACATTTTAAAGGGTTACGAGAAGGCTTGAAGAGCCTCTTCCCCGAATATCGCTAAACAAATTTTCAAATCATTTGTCAAGTTAAAAAGGAGAAAATCAGAGACTGAATACATTGACGAAATTAAAATATATTATATATAGAGTCCGGAAGTCCAGGCATTTATTTTACCTAAAATAGGTAGGCAAAATGCATTTTTTTATTCAAATAATCATTGAAAAAAGAATTTATTGTAGCTAAAGTAGGGATGCAAAAAGGCACATAAACGATAAAAAATCACATTTAAAATGAATTACAAAATCTTTAATTTACAATCCTACAAAATATTTCGAATTTTAACAAATCTTTTAATTTTGCACTTTTAAAACCACTGATTTGAGGTGGGAAGATTTTATTTAATAAAAAATATTTATCATCAATATTGTACTTTCAGACTGCTGAGTTTTTTTGCAATTTTCGAAAACACAGTGTTTGTCAAAAAAGTGACCAGCACTGGTACTTTACCGTCCTTTGGTACATTAGGAAAAAAAATTCAAAAATCTGGAGGCGTTTTTGAGAAAATAATTGTTTAAAAATTCCCTATATTTCACGCATCATTACGCGAATATTATATACATTCTCAAAAAAACTTAACCTGATTCAAGATCTGTCTTGGAAGAAGATACTTTATTACGAAAAAATCTCCATCTTCAATGTTGTAGTTTTAGGAAGTCGCCGAAAAAATGTTGAACAGCGGCCGTCTCCCCCATGGCGGCCCACGCCCCGCGCTGGTACGGCTGCAGCAGCGACGGGGCACGCGCCTGGCGAACCACCAGGCAGTAGGGCTGCTGCAGGAGCCCTACGAGGTGTAGTCTGCGAACGCTTGGTTCTCGCGCGTGAAATACAGCGCGTTAAAGGACAAGTCCTCTGACTTGTTACGGATGTTCTCAATCACCCTGCTCAGAGATTTCTCTTGTTTGAAGAGCAGGCGGCGGTTACTGCAGTGTTGAAAAAGTTGTAGCAAAAGAAAATATGGGCCGTCGTATCTTTTCGTTCCTTCTTTGCTATCCCAGTAAATACCAAATAACAATTTTTAATTCGGCTAAGTAAACGAGAATATCCATCGACATTTTTACGTTGAGTAATGAACACCATTTCAATTACACATTTTATTGGCCGTAGAAGGAAAAATAGCTGCGGAACACATAAATTGGTGATGTTACGCACAGAAATAAAAATATACATAAATATAGACGAGAGTGAGGAATTACTCTTGTGTTACACTTCAGTGTTTTTTCCTCAAGAAATATTCATGATATGTACATCTATGTGCATGAATAAATATACAGGGTGAGTCACGTAACTTTAGCGCCTCCTGTAACTTTTGAACGGTTGAAGTTATTGCAATGCAGTTTTCACGGAAGTGCATGAGGGGGAGGGGCTAATAGATACGTGCATTAATTTCTATTTTATCACTTGCATTTTACGAGATTTTTTAGGTAACTTTGTTTTTTCAAAAGGAACTATACACATTTTTTCAGTCCACCATGACGAGCGTATAAAGACGAATCCAATGATGTACATATTGTCATATGTTAGAAAACCATTTTTTAAATTAATTTTGATTTTTGCGACTGGGGTTTAACGGACATTTTGAATAGTCCACCACACAAGGTCACGCAGCGCTCCACCAGCAACGCGCGCCCGGGCAAACGAAGGGAGAATTGAAGATACGAAACATATTCCAAATATTAACAAAACCATTGCAGTTTTTCACTGAACTGTCCTTCCTTCCTTCCTTCCTTTCACTGAACTGTCTTTCCATCCTTCCGCATTTTCAGATTTTCGACTTTCTTTGATTGAAGGAATTAAAGGATGGAAAATAAGGATTTGTCATAAGTTTGTATCGTAATAAAATTGTTTATAACTTCAACTCCATTTAATGGGGGTTTCATAAGATACGTATTAATGGGATCTTGAAACAAAGCACAGTAAGAATAAATAATTAAAACTGTACAAAAAATATTGCGTATTTTGAGCAAACAATTTCAATGTTAATAAGAATATAATAATAAATAATAACTTAGGGATAGAAATAATCTTATTTCATTAAATACTACTTAAGACAAATCCGTATTTTCAATCTCTAAGAAACACGAAATATCTGAAAATGGATCAGGATGGAAAGGAGAGTTCAGGAAAAAATGCAACAGTTTTGTGAATATTTTTCGTATCCTCAAGTTCTAAAATCCCTTCCCTTTCCCGACCCCGCGTTTGCTAGGGGAGCGCTGCGTGACCTTGTGGGGCTGACAGTTACAATGAAAATATCCGTTAAACACTAGTCGCAAACAAATCACAATTACTCAAAAAAATGCTTATCTAACATGTGACAATATTTATATCTGTGGATTCGTCTTTTTACGCTTGTCATGATAGACTGAAAAAATATGTATAGTCCCATTTGTAAAAACAAAGTTACCTCAAATATCTCGTAAAATACAAGTGATAAAAGAGAAATCAACACACATATCAATTAGCCCCATTCCCTCATTCACTTCCGTGAAAACTGCATTGCAATATCTTCAACAGTTCAAAAGTTACAGGAGGTGCTAAAGTTACGTGACTCATCCTGTATATTGGATGAATGAAAGATGTGTATGTGCAAAATTAAAAGGAGCTTAACGAACGGTTAAAGAGATAGCGTTACATTGGTTGGTTGAATAGTAATTCCAGGTGCGTCAACTGCTAAGGTCATTAGCCTCATAAGTGTACAGCATGATTTTTATCGCTGGATGGTGAGATCCAGCGCCGACCTACCGTCGGCCATATTATAATACAGTGGTGTCAATGTCTTCTACTGGTGGCAGTGGCACGCGTCGTGGCACCGTACCATGCCATGAGCTTCTCAGCGAAACTAGGGTCGGGAAAGGGAACTATTAGTAATCCCGCCGTTTTAGAATAGTGATGGCGTCTTGTGGCGGGGTGATGAACTACGTGGAGGGGCGATTTCGTCGTGGCACGAGTGTCACGGACTCCCGCTCATGGCATTCACCTTGACAACGCTGTTCTATATAGTTCTACACCTTGAAATAAATTTTGAAGTGAAGAAACACATTCTTAATGGATTATCAACAAAACTTCCGCCGGAAACCGAGGAGGCAATTGATTTTTCTGAAGGTGAAATTCCAACCTTGGCAGAGGAACCCAATTGCTCTGTCTTACAAGTGCTCTTGAGAACGTGGCGGAGAATATGTTCGAAATACTTAAGTGAACAAAATTAGTTTAGATTTCTCTCATTTCAGAAATGTTTTTTAAATAAGCAAAGCAGGGTTCTCAACTGGTTCTCAACTCAACAACGTTGCTATTGATTCTCGTGAAAGAAGTACATTTCCTTCTTATTATTTATTTTTACGTATTCGATACAGCGAGTAATCTCTTGCATTTCTGATTTCAAGGTACGCAGTCAAAATATTACATGATTCTTAGAAACTATTTTAAAGATTACAGAGACATATGAAGCCTTCTACAAGATGGAAGAAATCTTTTAGAAGAAATTCATTTATAAACTTTGAACAATTCAGCTTGTCAATTTCTAACCTATTCATATGTACTACTTTGTTGGCTGTATTTTTACGATCTGACTTGGCAAATATGCAATAAATAACGAAATTTTTCGAAACATTTGTGAGAAGTCTGTGTCTAATCGTTTATTTGCAAATATCAACAAGGCAATGAAAAAGTTTTTCCGATTGTTTGTTCATTATTATTTCGCAGAGTCTATTCATTATTATCTGGCACAAAAATAAGACACATCGTGAAAGATAAAAAAACTCACCAAATACTCATTTAATTACACGAGAATGTGATCAGAAAGAAGGAAAATAATTAATAATTGCCTTCCTCCAAGTGTACTCATCAAATGTAGATTTGTTGTGCGTTTTATACAAATAGTTTACATCTAAATAAGCACGTACGTATTGCTGACACTTACTTTTTTCATAGGTTCGCAGAAAAATGTGGGGCTTCAGTGACCAGGATATTGCTAAGGAATCATGTTTTTGTACACAGGTCAATAGCTAATTAAATATTATTGGGCAATTAATGAGAAGAAAAAGAACACAACGAATAGGTATTACAGGAGCAATAAGCGACTACGCCTCTGTTCTTCTCCTTCGATCTTTGGAGGACACCGCCTTAATGGGAAGTCAACCACAGTCCATTGCCCGTCATCGGTTATTATGTCATTACCTGCTTGAGGGCCTCTTACTTCGATCAAGAGACTGCATGTGTAATGGGTTCCACCCTCAGGGTGCTCGAGGGAAACGCTCACTGATCATTTTCCCTTTGTTGAGTGTGAAGGGACCAATGCAGATCTAAAATAACATGTCTGAACTTCACTTGAATTATGGAACTTTCGCCTGTCTCACGAAGCATTTGCAGGACTTGCAGCTTTTGATGCAGAATGTCGAACAGGTTTCTTGTGGTGATGAAGAGAATAATTGAAAGTGAAAGTGGAAGATGAGACACTTCAGAAATTTGATGCTGGTCTGTAGTGTCTTAATATCGTTAAATACGTCTACAGACAGTAGATGTTATTACTAAAGGTAAAGGGATGAGAACTCAATTCGATAAGTATTTGTGAATGTTAGAGTGAAGTAGCAAGCGTTATGTGAAAACAACGTGTTAGAAGGGTATGTAGTTCACAAAAGTGATCAAAACGTACATCAAATTAATTTTTACTTCTTTTATATTTGTTTCTAACAGGGTCAGACAATATTCATGTTGTAACAGAAGTTCCATTATATACAACATTTCAGACTTTTTATCGAGTAAAAACATTGAAATTTCAAAAATATATTAGGTGCTTAGAATTTAAACTAGGAATATATTCCTGGATTTAATGAATTAGTTAAACGAGGCCTTGAGTAGTGTCTTGAGAAGAAAATAGAAATTAAAATTCGCTGAAGTAAAGTCGTCGGTCTTTCACGCAAATCCCGGCTAACTGACGCAACCATTCCCGGAAGGCGACTTCGACTCTCTTTAGGGAGTCCGGAGCCTTCGGAATTCATCGCCTGCCTAGTGCAGTATCAAAATCAGCCAAAAGCTGTTGCCTCCGCAGTGCTACTGCCTGAAATAATAATAATAATAATAATAATAATAATAATAATAATAATAATAATAATAATATGTACACACAAATAATCGCTTTATTTGGAACAGCCCACATTTTGCGCAAAGTATTGTAGAGGCACCGACAGCCCGTAGATCTACTCCTTAGGTAGCTGGTTGCAACCTGGAGTAGATTTTATATTCAGCCGACACATAACATCCTTAGTCGTGATTTACATAACATCCATAGTCGTCATATGTGACACATAACATCCTTAGTCGTCATATACAGTTTTTACTGTTTTTTTGACAAATAAATAATAAATAAGTAAATAAATTTAGAGGAATAATAATAATAATAATAATAATAATAATAATAATAATAATAATAATAATAATCATAATTCAAAACGTGTATTTCCGTTGAAATCTCGAAATCGATTTTCTGCAGCATTACATAACTTTCTCTTTACTGACTATTTTACTTTGTATATACATACATATACGAGAAAGTAAAATGCTATTGTAGAAGATTGAATTACCGCTCGCTCATGAACGACAAAAGAAATATTTTTAAATATTTAATTAAACTTTTTTCTGTAGATATTTATTCTCCAAGTTACCATTTTCTATGTTTTAATCGTCATTATCATCATCACGTCATGATCTAGGTCCGTGTACTTCTTCTGTCATCTTCGAAGTCATCTTCTCACCTTCTGAACCTATGGCTTAGACTTTTCCGGTACCAATAGAGTAACTCATCCTCTTTATATTTGTGACATTGACTGACATTATCTACGAGTCCCACAAGATTAGAGAAAAAAGAAATCTTTCCCGATGCACGCGCTCTTCTTTGCATCTGAGTTTGCAACCAGCAGCAGAGGAACTTCATTTCCGTTTTCACATCTATTCGTTCTACTTTTGTATGGTATCTATGATAGGGTGAAGGGGGCATTTTGCTTTAAACGTTGCACATGCACTACACTATACTCCATAAAATTGACAAAATTAAATATCAATTTTCGAGAAACCAAGCTCAGATAACTTTTTTCTACGAAATAGTCTAAATAAATTTCTATAACTTTCCTTGTAGAATTTTGTAGAACTTTTCTTGTAATGGTTTTGTAGAGCTGAAGTTTTTAAAGCTACAAAAATCTTAGCAATGACGATGACTTTAAATTAGCACCAATATTTAAAATATTGAAGGGAGAGACTTGTACCTTCGGCACAGTGTACCTTAAAGACTTTAACGTCAAGTTAATGACAGTGCCGTCTTGTAACTGATACTCGCGTTAGTTTGTCCAGCTACGTCATGCTAATTGCGCTGGTAGTTCTAGGGCAATATACTAATCTTGTGAAGAAGCCATTTGATCCTTGCAGTCAAGCGTTTGTTTTTCGGCACTGAATAATAGAATGTTGCTGTGTTTGTTTTTACTTTCCCGTATACGTATGTACGTATACACAAAGTAAAATACGTAGTACAGGGAAAGTTATGTAATGCTGCGCGAAAAAAACGGCGGAATTTTCGGCAGAAAAAAATCATTACCGCGCCCTGATAACGAAAAAGTGGATAAAACCAGTTGCTAAATTAAGAAAAAAATCCCCTAACACGTGGTGTAGCCAGAATCCCTGTTTTGTGGGTCCTCGATACCGATAGGAACCAACTGAAAGGAAAACGTCCGTCTGTGAACATCACTAGCGTCTAGCGAAGAATTTTTATTTGAAATACAAATTGTCGCGTAGGGGAAGCGCGTAATGATTTTCGCGTAGGGGAAGATCTTTCCAGATAGATAAGAAAACCAGAATCTATCACGAGTTTATATTTCATTCGAGTCCGAGACACTGAGTGTGACGACCCACACCCCTTGCCTGAAATTCAATCCTACCGTTGGTTGCGCATGTGGTACAAGCGAAATACACTACATCTACATTGGCAACAGTTCTGAGGCTAAAAGAATATTAACTTTTTATGGTAATCGGAGAGGTGTTTCATGCATCACGGTAACTATAAATCATAATTCACCAATTTCAAGAAATTTGATTTTAATAAATATTACCATTTCCCCTTATTTTTCCAAAAATTATGTGTTGATATATGCAGAAATTTGCAGTAGCCCCAAAAATTCTCTAAACAGGCAGATTCGTAAAGATATGTGATCGTTTTTTGAAGTAACAATTAGCAAAAAATGCATTTGTTTACAAATCTGCCCTCTAATAATCATGCATCACTCATCATCATTTACCTCTACCCTTACCCCAAGCCATTATCTAATCTGAGGAAGGCAGAGGCAAATCTTTGGTTAAGGCCCAGGAAATTGCATGACAATCCGAAAATAATAGTGAGATGTTTTCATCCTTATTACTTAAAGAGACGGTTGAGTGTCATTGCTTGAAAGTATCGTATGATTGGAAAGTCTACGTTATAATGATATTGACGCATCGTCGATTATGTTATTTAGCTGTCTCTTACAATTGCGAAAAACGCTGGAAAATGCGTTGCTGCCGGAGGAACTACAATAAACTAAACCATAGGTGGCTATTTGTGGAGACATTAAAATGTTTGCCAAATTTGCGAGAATTAGCATGAACTCACAGGTTTCTGGTTCTTAATACAATCTTGTATTAAGAATCTTGTATTGTATCTTGTATTACTCTTGAGTAACAAAAGTAACAGGTATTTACCTCCTTTTTTATAACTTTTTGTAAGTGACATCTTAAACTGATAATTTCGCCCGCTATTTTTAAACATGGACTAATAGAATTAAATGTAACTTATCAGTTAAAATCTTGGTTGCGACTTTGGTCTTAATCTCTTAGAATAAACTTTTTGGGTAGGCTATTTGCTCATCTGTCTCGATGTATCAAGAAATGCTGTCTTTTTTAAATAGATAATTTGTATTTGTGCTGCAATGCCTTCTCCTTTGATGTCATGTTGTTTAATAACGTTTTGGAGAGTTACATGTTGTGTTGAAATTTAGAAACAATAGCATTATTCCACATTTTTATGGTCCACTGAATCGAACTGTAATACCGTACGAAAGAACTAGGATTATTTTTCTTTCACAATCAATATCAGTTCCAGCGTTTCCAATGACGTTAAGGTGGGCAGTAACGTTTCTCTTTTTCTTTAGAGGAAACGGCACTTTCATCCGCTAATAGTTCGGTTTCCTCTCAACCTATGCTCACTTAAGTAGTGAATTTGTTTGAGTGTGTTTGAAAAGATGGTTGTATGAGAGACGTACTCGATAGATACCGAAATGTGGATTTTCAACGAGAGTGTGCTCGATATATTTCCTAGAACTGAAGGATTATGTTTTTTGGTAAGACATCTATTCTGTTCTCATCATCATGAACTAGGATATTGAGGGTAATCCTCTCTAAATTGTTACAGAATTATTTTCTCTCGATTCAGTGCCATACTTGTCTAGATTTCCATGTAAGTTTTCTAGAAAATTTCATATCTTCCGACTAATATTATACTTTCCTTTTATTCCCCTCCTGTTTTGTTCTCATCATAATATTTTAATTAACATAAAATCTTCCTTTTCAATCTGATCTGTCCATCTTATGCACCCTTTCTTAACAAATATTATAGAATTGGCTTCCAGAAAAACAGAATTGTTCTTGCTTCTAAATACACCTTTAGTTTGATGTCATATTCACTTTCAGAACGATAAAATTGACCCTTTAGGAGGAAGTATATTTTATAACGGGCAAAATGTGTTAATACGACGATAATATGAACAGCTCTATTTGAATAATACAAGGACACTGGATTAAGTTACGGAAGTGTTTGGATACATCTTGATAACAAAATAATTATATCCCTGCATTTCGTAAGAAAAAATCCTTATTGAAATGAAATAAAAAGTCACGCGACGATTTTGAAGAAAATAAGTGCGTAGAGTATTTAAAATTATGAAAAATTTGTAAATAGATTGCTAATTGATAAATGTCTACTGGATCATTTTACGGAGTAGAGAGAATGTTATGTGAATCTGTGCGCAAAAAAATGGCGAATTTTTGGCCGAAATATTCTTATTATAGGGCATTGGTAACGAAAAAGTGAAAACATCCAGTTGCTAAATTTATTAAAAGACTTATCTAAAAACGTCTGTCTATCCATCCGTCTGTCTCTGTCTGTCTGTCTCTCCGTCCGTTTGTGAACTCCGCTAATAGCTAAACCGTTCACGCGATTTTCTCCAAAATTGATGTTCCCCAACCGATCTGGCTGAAGTCGCGGCCCCTTCAATTTGAAACCGATATTTTAATTTTGGGGGGTATTTTACACGAAGCCCCTGGGAAATTTTCAAAATGTTAAAAAATGGCTCCATTGTTTTTGTTTAAATTTTGTTGATGATAAGTGCGAAGTACGTTTAAGGGAATGATGCAGGTCTCATATTCGTTGAAAAATTCGAAAATTCAAATTGCAAAAATTGCAAAAATTAAATTTTTTTCGTCTTCCTACAATTACAATTACGAAAATAGATATTTAATTAATGCAATTTGTTCTTTAATAAAATATGTTCCTTAAAAATAGATTTTAAAATAAGGTCATGTACATTTTTTCGAAAATCTGAGTACTTTTCGTTTTCGTGCGCAAACTACACGCGTTCTACCGTGTCACTGCCGGTCCGTGCCTAACTACGCCTTTGAGTTTATTGCTCGGTCGCGTCGCTGCTTGTATGTACCGATGGACTTTTCGAAATGCGTTGCTTGGGGAAGCAGAAAGTGTGTCATGTCAACCCGCAGGATTGTCCCAAAGTAAGAAAGCAATGCGAGGTTGTTTTAATGGAGCTCATTGAGTATACACTGTTCCCTCTAACTGATTTATTTGTAGATGAGGGAACTTTCATGAGGATCTTAATTCTATCGATAAATGCATCTGATAGCAACAAAATTTAAATGTTATTTCGAGTAAAATCATTTACTAGGCTATCTAATTCCAAGCTTTCTGGAGATGGAGCTGCCCAAATGGAACGCGTGGAAGCCTCAGTTCAAACTGCGAGAAATAATCCATAAACTCAGTTTTAATGGACGAACATTTTTAACTACAAAATGCTTTTAGTATGTGTCATGCCATTAAGGATAGATTCAGCAGGGGCGGTTGGGCGAACATTTTTTTGCTACAAAATGCATTTAGCAAGTGTCATGACATTCCTTTTCACTACCAATGGGACATATATGTCCTTCTGTGTTATCTAGCTACTGCCAGGTACAGATGGGGCAAACAAGTGTTCAAAACCGCTGGGCCGATGTGCCACTGTTGCTGCTGAGTACAGAAATCGAAGTTTTGCTGCATTTTACGTTCATTTGCACCTAGTAAGTTGAATGAAGTGACTAATTGTCTACTTTGAATTGATGTGACATATTTGGTATACAACTCTCTTTGCTTTGCATTTGATATCTAATTATGAGGTTACTGGTTACATTTCTCTGGTTATATTATTTCTTTTATCGAGTAGAATGGTACTCTGAAGGAAAAGTATTCATATCTAGTACTGAGACTTGTTGAAGAAAGATTTTTTTCTTTCATTAGTTCACATGAACCACGATAAAAAGCGGATCAGAAAAGTTCTAGGCTATGAGAAACTGTCTCAATTGTTAGAAAATTCTGAAGAGGAGAGTATGTCTGATCTCGACTTTAGCAGTGATGGTGCTGTAACCGATAACAATTATGTAGTAAGCAGTGATTCAGAAAATTCAGATGTTGAAAGCAATAAGGAGGGCCAGACTTCGTCGATAACGTAAATAATAACCTTGTTATTATTTTATATTTTTATTTAAAATGCAGTAAACAACAATATCATTCTTGAAAGAAAATTTTGTATACATGTCCAAAAAATAGCAATGGGACACATGAGTCCACCTAAGAATACCAATGGGACACTACCAACTAAAGACATACTACTGAGTCGGAATATACAAAGAAAATAAAAATTCCAATAAAAAGAAAAATTGGCGGTGAAAGGTGTAAGGATAGAATCGACAGGGGCTACATTTATTGCATGCGTCTATCTAAAACACGACACACTGTTTACATTGAAGATATGTCAAAAATAGTTCGAGTATTAATTTCCTTGTGTAAATCCGGTGTGCCAATTTCCTTAAGGTTTGTTCGTGTTCAGCGTTCATTGCTATGCCTCTGCTTACCGTGTTTACAATTTATAACCAAAATGCATTTTAAATAGATTTAATAAACTGAATATACATAAAACACTTGATACTATTAAAGTACTCTGGCGTGCAGCAAGTGATGTGTTCGTCACACGAGATTTTCGCTGCAGAGAAACGACGCACCCTCTGCGGTGACGCTGCAGCCGGTTCTTAATTTCACACCCGGAAGTAAAATTTAAACTCAATTTTCACGAAGGATTTTTTAAAAACGGGATCTGCCAATCTTCATGAAATTTAACACACAATCAGGGATGTTTTGTTACGCGAGCCTCCGGTCACCTGTATTGTCTAAAATGCACCAAGTATTCCCATCTATACTATTTAACTAGTTGAATGTGACGTCGGCGACGCTGTAAACTGTTTTTCATCAGATGAAAATTTGTAAATGTCTTGCAAAACTTCAAATACCTTCTTAGAGTTTCTGGAATTGGACATACCAATGAATCGTAGTAGCCGATAATGCTATACTCCCGTTCAAAAATTCCTAACACCCAATGCAATAACACCCAATAACAAACAATGTTACCTCCGCACGGGATACGAACTGGTAATAATGCAATTTCAAAATTATAATCACCGTAAAAATACTTACACGTATGGATGATGTGAATAGTTAGAATTTAGTACATACACATTTTAAACCCTTTTTTGTTAATACGCACAAAAATTCATCTGTAAAAAATCACCTATAAATTTAAAAAGTTCCAAGTTAATACTAAACGTAGGTGATTGCAAATTTATAATTGAAATATTAACGGACAAAACACTTTACTTATGTTCAAAGCATCATCACTATTGCGAGTTCTTCCTTCACATGTTCTGTTGTGTTTCACATGTTCCAGAACAATCAAGTGTTGCTATTCTCCTAGAAGAAAATTATGGTGTCATGGACCGAAAATTACTGGGGTTTATTGATCAACGCTACAAAGATCTATTTAGGTGGCGTTAGTTTAATTCTTCGTCTACCCACGAAGATCACGACTCTAAAACCACGTGTTTGAGCATTTCTTAAGATCTTCTGGCCGTATCCGAAAACAAATTATCAGTTCCCCACCAGGAGACAGAGACGCGTCGACTGACACCTCATTTGCCTCGATTGGTGCACGGGAAGTGGTCTAACCGTGAGTGACGGATCCGCACGCACACACACAAAACACACACACACACACACACACGGCTCACACATGTGCACTCGCAGTTACTCTAATACTGTGTAGGGATATGGCAAGGAATAATTGCGGTTGTTTATAGTTGATAAGAAATCATCGACACTAAACCACTTAACTCGATAGGGAATTGCCCTCTGTCCTGAATCAAAGAGATTTAAGATGAAAAACAGATGTTTGCATATTGTGGAATATTTGCAATCTCAGGCGCACATACAATGCACAACACACCACACACACACACACACACACACACACACACACACACACACACACACACACACACACACACACTCACTCACGTGCGCGCGCTACAACAAACTTTATCACTAACTCGAAAGCGATGCGTCCTAGGGACTTAAACAAATTTCAATATTCCTAAACGGACATGATGTACGCCCGTATTAATATGATTAATTTGCGTTCTTTCGAATAATGTCAGTAGCTCTATCTCAGAAACCTCCCCTCGGGTAGGGTCAAACACCCCTGACTTGTCACGTGTTCTCTAACCTCACTTCCCATTCTCCCTAAACCGGACTCACGAACAAACTAGATATACTGTTCATATTCTGTGAAAAGGACCATTACACAAAGGAGTTCCTGTGACAATGACCGCGATCGAATGATCAGATTCGCGTACGCCCCACGTTCTCTATCTGAGGCACTTCCTGTGCAATTACTACCATATCAGAACGTACGAGATGAAGCGACAAAATTTTTTGCACCATGAGAGTAGTGATTCGTCATCTTTAGAAAGAAAAATTCTTTTCTATCAGACAGATACAACGTCACAGCTTGTAACACAAGCAAAACTAAATGACAGTTCGTGATTTGGGCTTAAGTAAGAGAAAATCTGTCTGCATTGATGCGTGCGGTTTTATGGAAGCATTGAGATTCAGTTATGATCAAAACCAGTGGAGATTATTTATAGCTGCATCAAAAACTAATCTCAAAGGTGTTCTGTTGCACAATATTAATACAATGCATTCTGTTCCAATCGCCTATGTCACTATGTATTGGAGCATATGTTTACAGCAATTCAGAATGGTTAACACAAGGTGGGGGTCGTCACTTTAATCTTGGGAATGCAGCTAGATAACACCAAATGTTCTTGTTTCCTTTGCAAATAGGATAGTCAGGAAAGACAGTCCCATTACGTTAAAGAATCTTGGCTTGAACGAAATTGGAAGATAGGAGAAAGAAATGTAACGAAAAAGTGTCTATAAAACTACAGTAAAAGAACTGTTGAATACTTACGAAGATTTAGGATGCAATATGTGCCATAAGGTTTATTTCTTACATTCGCATATCGATTTCTTTCCAGGTAACTGTGGGGCTGTATTAGACGGACATGGGGGAAAATTCCATGAAGTTTTATAGACCATTGAAAGACGATATCAGGGAAAGTGCATGCAAATAATACTCTGATTTTTGTTAGAATATAGGAAGGGACCGTTATGATATCTATTAAAGACAAAAGTGTTGAGTGTTTGTATTGTTTCTTCATTTTCACTGCATTTTGGAATTGATTAAAAATTGTTTTCTTCTATCTCTTCTTGTGTTTATGCGATGGTACAAGATTAAAGTTATTATTCCGATTGTCTGAATAATATTGAAATGACAAAGAATCTTAATCCTTACCATATCTAATCTCAAGTAATGTAACTAAATATTAGTACAAACTCACAAATTAAAACAAAATAACTCATATAATTCCTGATAGAAAAAATTTAAACACAGATCTGAATTCAGATTAAAAATGGCTACATCACATTCTTTTTATCCAGAAAAAAAAAGAAAAAATGTAACAGTGTAATTCTTTCAATTATTCGAAATTAAGCGGAATGTCTTAAGTTAATGTTGTTTGAATACTTTCACAAAAAATGTGTAATGTACACCACATACTATATACAATACAATATAAACACCACACCTGTGAATTTTAAAGGGAGAAAGCTAATGTCATATACAGTTACATAATTCAGTAGGTCGACATTTATCGCAATGCAAGAACAAACCTTACAAAAGAATGCCTGTGTCTTGTAAGAAAAGGTGTACCTAAATTTTTATACCCATTTTATGTGCAATTAGTTGATTAAATGTGTAAACGCGCGTGTGAATTTGTTATCGCATTGCAAATTAATGTTCTTAGGGTATGAGTCGTAAAACATGCAGAGAACTCCAAAGAAAAATGGTGAACATGCCATTGCAAGTACTTCCAACCCTTCTGATGCTGAAAACGCTTCTGGCAGCAGCTATTCCAACCGTTGCAGCCAAATCTGCGCTGGAAGCAGCGATATTTTCCGTTCAGAGACCGGATGTTGTGGTTCCAAGATTACCAGCTGATATTTCGACTGTCGAGGTAAAAGTTTTCGTTACATATTACTCTTACTTTAAGTGTGGTAATAGCTCTTTGTTGTTGTTGCACTTTTTGTTTATTTTTATAAATGTAAAATAGTGTTCCTGCCCCTAATAAGCAGAAAGAAAATAAACAAAAGTTTCTTATTGTAAAAACCATCTTACTTAATAGCTATTATTATAAACAAATATGTATTAAACGTAAAGATGATTAAGATCCAAAGTTATTTGAATTGCAATAAGATCCCACTGATTTTCAATTTCGGTCCAAATGCCTTTATTTCGTTTAAATAATATAAACGACGGGATGAGTGATCTCGCCTTAATCTTATGAAAATTCAGAGAGTTCGACGAAAGTGATACCTGTGCCATTCCTTTTTTTACATTAATTACATTACATTACTTTAAACATTCCTTTTTTTAAATTACTTTATTTTTAGTCGCATCAAGAGCTAAGGTTATTAGCGACTACAATTATACAATTATAATTTTATCCGTAATTACATTAACAAAAATGTCATAACTTATATATAATTAACATTGTATAGCTACATATATTTTATGTAATACATAACTTATTTGTACAGTATCATATGTCATTAAAGATATTACAAATTTCACAAAACTTGATCAGTTGGTTTTGATACTTGGTCAAATACAATAAGGTATCTAAAGGTTTATTTAGATTAGTAAATTTTCTTTCATTATTGAATTTAGAGCAGCTTTTTATTATGTGGTAAATTGTTAAAGTAGTGTTACAAGTATCACAAAGTGGAGGGGGTGTTTTGGAAATGAAGTGGAGATGTGTTAATTTTGTGTGGCCAGATCTTATTCTGGACATTGCGACTTGTCCTCTTCGGTTGAGCTTTTTAGAAGTTGTAATATTAAGAAAGTTATTAATTTGGCTGTGGAGTTGACTAGCTTTACATTCCTTCCATGTGTTATTCCATTTCTGGGTCATGCATTTTTCTATTGTTTTCAATTTATCATAGGTAGTAAGCATGATGTTATGAATATATTCTCCTTCCGTAGGTCTATTAATGTTACAGAATTTTTCCCTGTTATGCCCTCTGGAATTTTAAGTTGAGGTGGAAGCCAAGCAACAATAATACTTATTCCAGCAGATTTAATGTGGTAGAATTGTTCTTGAATTATTTTAGCCATTTCAGTATTGGAAATTTTGTTGCAAGATTGTTGTATGACTTTCAAGGATTTTGTGAAAAGAATGGTTTAAAAGAATAACTTTTCAGTAACTTTTAATGCAGTCAGAAAGTCATAGGATTCTCCTGAATTGGGACCGAGGCTTTGGGGTAGAAACATTCCTTGTTTCATCCGTTAAAAATGTAAAAAATTGAAGGTTTTTTGAGAAAATGTGATTTTTATAAATTGCATTAATTTTAAACACAAATTACTAAAAAAACTCGTTTTTTCAAAAAAAGGTAGGGCCTTTTTTAAAGAGCTGATTTTGTAGAAAAGATTTTGTTTGGGGCAAACATCTCCAGCTTCAATTTTTAGATTTGAAATGTTAACCTCTTGTAATTTTCGAAAATACAGAAAGTTGGCCGGAAATGAGACTAACCCCAATTTTTTTGGTCTGAGGCTCAAATAAAAGTTGACAAACGCATGTACAAACACAAGGTATCCTTTCAGTGAGGCTGAGGCTGACTTTATTCAGTATGAAGAGTACTATGTACATTTGATGTTCTTACAAGTGTTTATGCTTACAAGTGGAAGAAATATGAAAATTAGCAACTGAGAAATACACTGAAAATTTTGAAAAAATTGAAGAAGTTGAACTGGGTGTTTTATGTGACGTGAAGGGGCAGTTGGATGAACATCAGAACAAATTCCATCTTGTTTCTACAATAAAATCATGTCAATTTCGGCACAGTTTACAGACGCTCGCCATGCGACAGCTATCAGTCTAGGGCCCAGCATTGCTAATAGGATACTCGTGTGTTTAGTGGTTTAAGGTAGTATGTTCGTGCTAGTCGCCAGTCAAATACTCAATACATCTATAGATTAAAAGTAACTACTTATAAACGTGAACGGAGCATTTAACTAATTATTTGTGGATAGTTAAAAGAGAAGTATATAATAGTTACTCAAGAAAAACAATATTCATCATTAAATTTTGTCTCTTGCATTATTTTTCGTTTTGATAAGTTGGCAATACCTAATAGGGATTAAGTTGACTTCGGCTGCCGTAGTTATCTTTCTTTCTGCTGTGAATATTAGTCCATATTGTTTATATTCTAAGTGTATTATCGTCACAGAGTCTGTGGCTGTGTGGTACAACATTTTAATTTAATTTAGGGCTTTTTCCACAGGGCCCCAAGAGAAATAGTACTGATAGGATGATATGTGCATCATAACTCCTAGGCTGAAAGCCAATCCCCTTCCGGTTGCGATGAATTTCGCACCAGTTTTGTTCACGAATTATTCTTCAGAATGCGCGGTGAGGTATGTTACATTTAATATCATCTGATTCCTCAAGAAATTTACTACGTATTGAATAAAAGAAAAACGTACCTTCACCGTATATATTTTTCAACAATTTGAAAATAAAATTACGCCCGCGAAAGTTTTCCATAAGAGCTTGTACTAATTTAAACGTCTTTTATTCAAACATTTGGCAGGTGAGGTCAATTTTTCTTGCCATATTGAAGGACAGATATTTTAGTTTTATTTAAAATATTTTAGGGAGCACTTTACCGTGGTTAATCAAAGGAACTCCCTACCTTAATTTCGCGCAAGAGTTGTTTGCTGATTTGCTGTGAGCGCTGCCATCGGTGTCGACATGGCCGTGTCTAACAACTTGTGCGACTCGCTCGCCAGAAGCGCCTTCGCTGCAGCGTGTCTCGTGTGGAGGCAGGCCAGCGCGAGGACGAAGTCCATTTCAGTGGTGTCGAGGTCCATTTCAGGGGTAGATTCTTTATCACCCTCTCGTAACTCGGAAAACAGATTCGGGGGCTTAGTACTCCAAATGGATTTGTACAGGCCATTAACCTCATCCCTGTTAAGGTACATTGATTGGCGCTAGTATAGTCAATGCTCGATCTAATGCAGTTTGCCAATAGTGGTCGATCATTCTTGAAAATGTCCTGCACCTTAGCATAAGAGTGACACTTCCTTGGCATAGGTCTTGTCCAATTGGTACTAGGATTTTGGTAGTAGGATTTTGCGGCGGCGGTGGTGTAGCGGTTAGCGTAACGGACTGCTATACCCAAGTTGGCGGGTTCAAACCCGATCGAAGCCGTGGATTTTTAGGGGCGAAAAAATCCTTCGTACGCCTTCCGCGGAGGGGAAGTAAAGCCGGCTGGCCCATGTTAGTAGATTTACTTGCATGTAAAAGATCCTCAAGCCTAAATGACGCCTCTGAGCTAAATTCAAATCGCTTGTTTCGTCGCCTCAGTTTCCGCTAGTCGGTGAAAGGAGCGTAGCGAAATTTGCGTGGTCAGACGGAAGAGCAGGCCTCATGGCCTGAGTCTCGCCACGTAAAATAAGGCACCAATTCAATTCAATTCAATTCAGGATTGAATATTTCTTTTGCGTTCATTTTCCACCTCAGCGAGCCATTGGTCTACATTAGTTTAAGAAGTAACCCAACTTCCTATCCAAGTTGAAAAGTTTTCATTCCAGTGAGGCTTAGCATCTAGTGTGGCCTTGTCAAGACAAGTCTCAGTAGTTAAGTCATCGGGGGTCATAGCAGCCGGGGACTCGATAAAATGTTGATCCCGCCGCGCCGTCGTGAGCGACCAGCGGTGTCGGAACGCGCCGTGTCAATACCAGCGTGTGTCGTGTGGAGGCAGGCGGGCGCGCTGGTGGCGGCCACCTTCCCATGGGCGCCGTTCGTGCTGGAGGACGCGCGCGGCGGCGTGGAGGGCGGGCTGGAGCTGGAGGTGGCACGCGCCGCCGCCGCCGCCCTGGGGCTGCGCCTGCGACTGGTGGCGCCGCCCTGCGGCGAGCGCTGGGGCGGCCGACACCCCAACGGATCCTGGTTTGGCCTGGAGGTGAGTGCCAAGGCGTCAAGGTCTCCTACTGGTGGCAGTGGCACACCTCGCGGCACGTGCCAGGCCACGAGCTACTCTGCGCCACTAGCGTCGGGAGAGTAAATTACAACCCGCCGTTTTACAATAGTGATGGCGTTGTCTCTTGCGGCGGGGTTATGAACTCCATGGAGAGGCGATTTCGTCGTGGCACTCGTGCCACAGACTCCAGCTCGTGGCATCGACCTTGACAACACTGTTTTAGATAGATACATTTATTACTAATTGTGCAAATAATGTTTGAAATCTGCAAAGTTTTGAATTCTGCTAAACATTTTGAGAACTTAATGGCAGAATACACTGACTTTACTTTAGAGAAATTAACAACTAGAATTTACAAAGTTTACTATATAACACGAACATTTCACCATGTAAGTATTCATAGCACTTCACCTCACCACACTTCTCTTCACCGCAATGCAGTTCACTGAGCTGTAATGTCTTCCTTATACACTCGTTTCCCTAAACTTCACCATTCCACACCGAAAATAATTAATAATAATAATAATTATTAATTTCCACGCTTGGGAGGGTAAGAGAGAGACATGTGGTGAACATGACGAATTTACGACCAATAACTTCAATACGACCAATAACTGGCCCCACGATAGCGGCAAACAAACCGGATATTGTTATCCGGAGAGAAATTATTATTTGGAGAGAAAAATGTGTTCCACTATCTTCTGACTGTCTTTGGGTTTTTAATTAGATTTATTTGTCCAGTTTTATTTTAAAGTGTCTAATACTGTAAGTTTGGAAACCAAATGGCTAATAAAAAGTCATAATTTAGATTTGGAAATTTATTGAAATGTATTTTTCAAACTTTCTGAATCATTACTATCGCTCGACGTTTCGAGGAGTACTTTTCTTCTCCTCCTCCTCCTCCTCCTTCTTCTTCTTCTTCTTCTTCTTCTTGAGTCTATTTAATTATAAAACAGAAATTCGTTTAAGATTAATTTACATTTTTTACTTAAAATTTATAAATTAAACAAATAGTATGTTAGTTAATTGTTTTTACCTAAATTCTAAAGTTAGAAAAATTCAAACGTAAAGTATTAGAATGTCTAAAATAAAACTGAACAAAGAAATTTGATTAAAAAAGTGCCTATTTGTAGTTGTTGCTGTGCCATGCCATCAAAATGTAACCAAGGACACAGAGAAACGTCTTAAATACAAGAGTTTGGAAATCGAGATCAAGCGAATGTGTGGCGTAAAAGCACAAGTCATCCCAATAATTATCGAATCTCTTGGATTTGTTCGACAAAATTTGTAAAAGAACTTGACTAAATATCCAGGTAATTCAAAAGGCTGGGAAGTGCAAGAAATTGCTTTATTTGGAACAGTCCACATTTTGCGCAGAGTATTGTAGAAGCACAAACAGACCCTATGTCTGCTCCTCAGGAACCTAGTTGCAACCTGAAGTAGGCTTTATATTCAACCGGTTCGCAAAATTTCCCAAGATGACAAATTCCACATTTCCACGGACCAAGTAGAAACCATTGACCATGTGATCTCAGCTCAATTCTATCAAAGAACGAATTTTTGAAAACACATGACACCAACATTTTCTGTCGTGAAGTAGAGGAATTATGATGACAATGAGGATGAAGATGATGATGATGATAATAATAATAATAACCACTTGGCTAAACTTCCTGGTTATTCAAAGTACTGAGAAGTGTAAGAAATTGCTTTATTTGGAACAGCTCACATTTTGCGCAAAGTATTGTAGAGGCACCGACAGTCCCTAGATCTGCTCCTTAGGTAGCTGGTTGCAACGTGGCGTAGATTTTATATTCAGCCGACTGATAACATCTTTGTTCGTGATATAGATAATAATAATAATAATAATAATAATAACAACAACAAATCCACTTAGGGAGTACACGACCTTGCAGTTGGTGGTGAAGCTTGAGCCCCCCCATTGAGCCTTAAAGCTATGTCAGTGGTAGCCTAGCTAACCGGTAGGGCCTCCCTTGCTGAATAGATTGAAGGTGAGGGGTCCGAAGAAGAAGTACTCCATTTTGAGGAGAGTGGGAAGTCAGTAGAGAGGGAAGGGTCATGAACCTTTGGACTTCCTGCTATCGGTCCATGGAGAGTACAGGAGAGAAACTAGGTTGGCACACCAGGCCACTGATTAGAGTGGAGGCCCGAACCTTGCATTAACCAGCGAAGGAGGCTGCCTTCAGCAGTCAGCGAAAATCCCGTAGGGTTTAGTAATGCCGACTGGCGATTGGAGGGACCCCTTGCTGGGCCCTTCGGGGGGATGCCTCGAGGCCACTGTGGGTCGCAGTAACGGATGGCAGGAAACAACCCGAGGGTTAAGTGTGATCTGTGAACTCGAACTTGCGTCCTGCGAATCTTCAATTCAAACCAATGAGCAAAATGGATAGAACAAGCAATGTAATGAACCTTAACGTGTCTTGTTCTACCAATGTCCCATACCTGCTCAGAAACCGAGCTGTCACCTTGTCGACATCTGGTCGTCCCACGGATGTTAGTCCCAGGGACCCAGAGCCGGCAGTAGCTCGAAGCCATCGTCAGAGATGGACCCGGGATGAATTAAAGGAGATGTGGTGCTTTTACTATGCAAAAGCGAAAAATGGGGGCTCAGAAATTGAAGTTTTCAAGGTATGGAGAGAGCGGAACCCAGATATGAGACCTACCCTTAGACTCGAAGAAGCTTGCCAGTCAACGACGATACATACTCAGCAGTGGAAAATTCACAGCAGAACAACTTGCTGACATTGAGAGAAATGCGGAGTATGTACTTCGCTCGAACTATCCACATGACGAACATGTAGAACTTGAAAATGATGATCCCGTGGAAGGCTCATCTCTTTCCAGTGAAACACACGTCAGTGGTGAAAATTCATCTGGCAATGAATTACACGATAAGGACATGATGAGAAATCTCCTTCGGCGCGAGATAGAGTTAGTCAACTTCCGTTTGAATCTCGCGAACCGTTGAGGAGAATATACGAAAATGCCAAAGCTAAAAGAGTGATATAAACAGTGACTTCTGTCTTAAATGAAGTGGTAGAGACCCCAGGAAGAGATCTAGATATTACTGAAATCAATCACATCATATATGCAACTGGATATCTAGTATCTCAGATAATTTTGGGGCCAACCAAGAACACCGACGGCCGACAGCAAAACAGAGTAAAGAGCTCTGTACCCCCATGGATGAACAGAATTATGAAACGGATAGCCGACACCCGGCGCGAAATATCACTCTTAGCTGAGGCATCTTCTAAAGCACCGCACACCTCTCAAGTTCAACGAAAAATATTCAATGTTGAACAAAAATACCAAATTGAAAATGACACCAGCAGGCTAATGGTAGTTGAGAACCTAAAAGAGAAAATTCAAGCATGGGCTCAAAGAATTAGACGTTACAAACGTAGAATAGATTTCCGTGTACAGAACCGGTTGTTTGAAACAGACGCGAAGAGATTCTATCACAATCTGACTCAAAAACCGAATGGCAAAGCTGTTACTCCTTCAAAAGATGACGTCGAAGCATTTTGGGCAGGAATCTGGGAGGAGAGCAGATCCTACAACAAAGACGCATCTTGGCTTCAATCTGAAGTTGATGCTGCCGATGAACTTGTAGAAACAGTGGAAGATGTTCCCCAATTCTCGGAAGAGGACCTCTTCCATGCAATTAAGAACATGGGAAACTGAAAATCCCCCTGGAAACTGGATTGATACGATCCAGATTTATTGGATTAAGAAACTAACAGAATTACATCCGCATCTAGCAAATGCTATTAATAAAATTTTAGAAAATCCAAAGAAACTCCCGGAATGGCTCACACGCGGCATCACGTATTTGCTACTCAAAGAGGGAGACAGCTCTTTGGCGAAGAACTACAGGCCAATAACTTGTTTGCCAGTACTGTACAAAGTTATAACTTCAGCCATAGCTGACAAAATGTACAGACATCTAGAGAAGAATCATCTAATGCCAACTGAACAAAAAGGATGTCGTAAAGGTTCTTATGGCTGTAAGGAAATCTTCCTACTGAATAAAGTCATCTTGAATGATGTAAAGAAACGAAAACATAATTAAGTAAGAGCATGGCTTGGATTGACTACCAAAAAGCCTTTGATAATGTACCACACGATTGGATTTTGAAGTCCCTGGAGATCTATCAATTTCATCCTAGACTTATTGAATTTTGCAAGGCTAGCATGAAGTCGTGGAGTACCAGGTTACTAATACAGAGCAGAAAGCAAGCAGTAGAAACCAGAAGTATTCAGATTAACAGGGGTATTTTTCAAGGAGATTCACTATCCCCTCTGCTGTTTTGCATTAGTTTGATCTCACTATCTAGACAGTTGTCGCAAGCTGACTTTGGTTACAAGCTCCATGGTGATAAAAGGCCAGTATCACATTTGTTTTACATGGATGATCTGAAAGTGTTTGCTAAAAATGAAGCGATTCTGTCCCAAATGCTGTCTGTCGTGAATGACTTTAGCAATGACATCTGCATGAAGTTTGGTCTTGACAAGTGTGCAAAAATCAATTTAAAAAGAGGGAAACTCACAACGTCTGAGAACATTGAAATTGATACGCACACTGTGATTCAAGATCTTGAGCCAGGTAAAACTTACAAATATCTGGGCATTGAGGAATGTGAAACCATCTCGAACGACACAATGAAAGAGAGAATTCGTAGGGAGTATTGTAGGAGAGTGAGACTGGTCCTGCAGTCCGCTCTGAATTCCAGGAATAAAATATCTGCAATAGGTAGCTTGGCGGTACCTGTAGCCGAATACAGTTTTTGACTAGTGGACTGGACTGAGCAAGAAATTCGCACCATGGATGGAAAACCAGAAAACTGCTAACAATGCATCATGTTTCCCACCCTCGAGCTGATATACATAGACTTTATGTGTCACGTAAGGAAGGAGGAAGAGGCCTCAGACAAATTGAGGCCTCCTGGCACAACGCAATAGTCGGGTTGGGGAAGTATGTAGTCAGCCATCAAGATGACCCTCTAATGAGGCAGGTCATGAAATCTGACCGAAGAATGGGAAACAGGCATTGTTAGTGTGGCAAGAAGGCATTGCGAAGAAAACTAGGCAAGACACGTCGAATAACACAGACACTGAACTTCTGATGCTGCTAAACATGAAGTGTGAATCACAAAAAATGTTAAAGAAATCGTGGAGAGACAAACCACTCCACGGACAATACCTAAAAAGAATGGACAAGGTGCAGATCAATAAAGATCAATCATTTCTGTGGCTTAAAAGGGGAAGAATGAAGCCAGAATCGGAAGCACTTGTAATAGCTGCCCAAGATCAGGCCTTGAGAACACGACATTATGATAAAGCGGTTCTCAAAATTTCCCAAGATGATAAATGCCGCATTTGCCAGGAGCAAGTAGAAAACATTGATCATATTGTCTCAGCTTGTCCAATTCTAGCAAAGACCGAATACCTGAAAAGACAGGATAGGGTGTGTAGCTACCTCCACTGGCAGATCTGTACCGCCCTCGAAGTTCCAAACACATGCCCCGAGTGGTATGAACACTCACCAAAACCGGTGACGTCTGTTGGATTGTGTACGATATTGTACGACCAAGAAATTCAAACGGATCGCACGATAGCGGCAAACAAACCGGATATAGTGATCCGGGATTTGGCGAAAAAATCGTGTTTACTTATCGATGTTGCTGTACCTTGCGATCAAAACGTCGTTACCAAGGAGGCAGAGAAACGTCTTAAATACAAGAGTTTGGAAATCAAGATCAGCCGAATGTGGGGCGTAAAAGCACAGGTCGTCCCGATAGTTATCGGAGCTCTGGGATTTGTTCCGCAAAATTTGAGTAAGAACTTGTCTAAACTCCCTGGTAATTCAAAAGACTGGGAAGTGCAAGAAATAGCTTTATTTGGAACAGCCCACATTCTGCGTAAAGTATTGTAGAGGCACTGATAGTCACCGGATCTGCTCCTTAGGTAGCTGGTTGCAACCTGGAGTAGATTGTATATTCAGCCGACTCATAACATCTTCAGTCGTGATGTAATGGAAAAATAGTAATAATGGTGGTGGTGGCGGTGGTAATGCGCAGGGGCTGCTGGCGACGGGCGGCGCGGACGTGGCGTTCGCGTCGATGACGTCGACGCCGGAGCGCCACGCGCACCTGGAGGCGTCGGCGCCGTACGCGGAGAACGCCGTGGCGTGGTTCGTGGGGCGGCCGCGCGCGCGCCCGCACTGGCAGGCGCCCGCGCGCGCCTTCGCGCCGGCGCTGTGGGCGGCGACGGCGGCGGGCGCGGCGGGCGCGGCGGCGGCGCTGCGCGCCCTGGGCGGCCCCGGCGCGGGCGCCGGCGCGGGCGCGCCGCTGGCCGTGTGGGCGGCGCTGCTGGGCGAGGCGGGCCCGGCCCTGCGCCGGCTCGCGCCGCGCGCCAGGCTGCTCCGCTTGCTGTGGGGCGTGTGCGCCATGCAGGTGAGGGCAGGCCCGGAAGGGGGAGGGGCAACCTCGGCAAATGTCGCGGGGCCTGGGATTTTGGGGAGCCCGTGGAAAAAAATATCTTTTCTCTTTCTCTCTTCTCTTTCTCTTTTCTCGCTTTTTTTACTTTTTCTCTCTTTCCTTTTCTCTTTTTTCAGGGCTTTTGCCAGCTTCAGGGCATGTTGATTTCGACTTACTGCGCCGGGTGTCCACGATGCCCCCTCTGGGGACACTAGACACCTTTTACACTAGACACACTTGCGGGCTCCTTGGTCTGTGGACAGCAGTCTCAGAAGGCCTCCCGCGACAGCACACATACATGAATCTTGTTTTGAACATCGATTCAGTATTTGTGATAGGCTAATTTTAAAAAAATCTATGCTGTAAGAAATTTGGTTAGTGGCTCAGAAAATTTTGTGGGACGTGGATTCTGTGGACATGGTGACCAATGGGTGGTAGTTTGCGGGTTATGTGAGTGAGCGCTGCAAAAAAGATTGAAAATGAAAATGAAGGAAGGTAGATTTTCGAAATTATGCCAAGATACGACTTTTGATTTCAAAAGTTAATTAATGGTAGAAAATGCCATCCAGACCATTTGTATTCAATGCAAAACGAAATAAGCGTACTCACATCTCGATAGATGAAAAAGGACAATATAGGAAATGGAAACATTATTTTGTATATTCTCGATTGTCATTAAATGCAAATGCTGAGTTTATTTATACTTAAATTTTTAATCATTATTAATGGAAGTTTGTACTTCCTTCTGTTATTGTAATCGTGAAGTCAGTAGCAGGTTGTATTCCAATTACTTTCTTCCTTTGGTTTAAAAAGTATTTTTGCAATTTAGCAGCTCCAATTCCACAGTACGATTATACAGAGTCGTTGAAAAAACAATGTTCTAGAACATGTAAGAGTAAACGGTGATTCCTTACTGCCTATGAAAACGTATGGTGAAAAATGCATTTAAAAAAGTAGCACATGTGACATTTGCCCCTGATTGGAAGGCAACCCATTCTGCACTGATGTTGGGCAGGTCCACAAACTTACTTTGACTGCGGCAGGATGCGCATCTGCAACACACAAGGGCAAGACCGATCAGTGAGAAATGTCATGCACGTGACTTCATGAAATGAAATTTCCCTCCATGTTCATTGTCAAAAATTGATCTTTTGACCCCCTGCATGCTTTAGAAGCTTGTAATATTCATTGTGAACCGCCCTGTTACATCCAAGTTTGTGTGTTCAAACCCGATCGAAGACGTGGATTATCAGGTACGAGAAAATCCTTCTTCACACGCCGTCCTTCGGAACGGAAATAAAGCTAGCCGACCTATGCTGTTGATTTCCTGCACGTGAAAGATCCTTTTCCGAACGCAGGTGGCGACGGCGCTGCAGGCGGCGCTGCCGGCGCTGCTGGCGGAGCCGGGGCGCGAGGCGGCGCCGGCGGACGCCGTGCGCGCGCTGCGGGGCGGGCTGCGGCTGGCGCTGGCGCCGGGGCTGCGCGACTACGTGCGGCCGCGCTGGCTGCGCGCGCACGCCGCCGACTGCGCGCCGCCCGAGCGCTGCCTGGCGGAGGTGTGCGCCGGCGCGCGCCTCGCGCTGCTCTTCGACCGCGTGTACGCGCACTGGGCGCTGGGCGGCGGCGGCGGCGCGGGAGGGGACGCGTGCGCGCGCGAGATGCCCGCCGGCGCCCTCGCCTACCCCGTCAGCATGCTGCTGCGCCGCGGGAACCCCCTGCGCGAGCCGCTCGACCGCGTCATCGGACGCCTGCTGCAGGTGCGCGCGCCGCTCGCCAACACTCGCCGTCAGTTCGGTGCAGGTTGTCTCAGAACAAATGATACAATCTTCTATACTGCGATTTTCGGAACAGCGTCCCTGACAGAAATCAGCTGTTCACGGTTTCATCCAATAGGGAGCTTGAACGGTCACCATGGTGACGTCACTGTCACGAAATATAAGCTGCCGATTGGATGGCAGCGAAACAGCTGATTTCTGTCAGGGTCGCTGTTGCGAAAATCGCAGTATAGGGAATGGGCGGGGGTCGAAGATGATCTCTTTTGGCTAATGAAAAAACTCAACGAATACACACAAATACAATTTTGAACACAGCGCTTGCGATTGGAAGGCAACTCACTCTACACCTGGAATTCGTACACGTGATGAAGCAGTCAATATACTTCATGTACCAGCTAGACGTAAGAGCAAGATGAGTTCCTGCCTCGGGTGCAATGATTAAAATTGCAAATGCATGGCTTCATTATGTAAGATTTTTCACCATACGATCATTGGCGAAACGTAATTGAAGGCCGGAGTTCAAGAACCCGATAACCAAATGTAAAGTTTCGAAGAAAATGAGAAAAATATTTTACCTTACTTTAAATATGAAATACATCACATTTTCTTAGATGAGGTGAAGGAAGAAAACAATGTTAACATTTTCTCAAATTTTAAATGCTATTTCTTAAGTAGAAATAGGTAATAATTGGATAACTACATGTTGGGATATATCTGGTTCTTGCAGTCAAAATATCTTCAAGGGAATCAAGCAAGAATATTTAGATGTAAATGATTTGTTTCCGTGTTTTTTTATTGAAAAATACTTAAAATATTAACTTTAAATTTATAATAGGCTAGAAACGATCTTTAATGAAGAAATATCTGATCATATTTGTTTTATTCGCAAACGTAATGTTAGTCATTGTAAGACACGTCTGTGTCTGTTCCAGATTCATTTTAGGTTTTTATTGTAGACTATTGTAACAGTCAATGTGCACGGGCGGAATTTAGTTTTGTGACATGCTCATAACATCATTGTCTTTTTTATAATTCAGTGGAAGTGCCGCAGTATTGCCAATGTATTAAAAAAATACAATGAAGTAAGTGTGCTTTAAAATTGGGCAATCAAGATATTCTTGTTTTTTCCCGTACATTTGTCACTGAATAGATGTAGTTTTTTAACATTTTGAGGCATATATGGCTATATAATGTTTAAGAATTGATATAAATTCATTTGAACCTTTCTTCTATTTTGTTTCGTCGTACATGTACATTTTATGACTTTCGGTCTTACGTAAATAGAAACATATTATAAACACATATCTAACGCAAGTAAAATATTTTACAGTTATTTTCCTTTTTGTGTGTATTTCGTTCCCATTGCTCTTCATTTTTCGTCCAGCCCGAGCTCAGGTCTGAGTTCAAGAAGTGAATAACTCCGGCTATTATCTGGTTCTTGCACTCAAAGAGCAGACAATAAAATTTCATCGATATTTCCTGAGGGGATTAAGATCTTATTGTCGCATATGGCAATGTCTGCTGACAGAGGGCCAGATGGGCTTCGTGTATATTCGAAAATATCATTTTCGCAAAAAGCGGTCATAATCTGGTTCCTGCGCTTAGGTCTTCAATTGTCTTCGACCTGTAGATGACATAACAGTTTGTAACACTGATTATGAGACATTCTGTTAGTATTATACGTTAATTAGGTATTGTGTATTACGTGAATCTATAGCGTAATATAATTTTATCCCATACATTGTACATAGTGAGCTAAGTAGATTATTGAATAGTTCCTTTTCTTATTATCATCCTTATAGCGCACGGCATTCAGTATTCTTTATTGTCGTATGTGCAGAATCCTACTCTATTCCCTTCATTAAGAAAACAAGATAATAATGGGAACTAAGCTCATTACACTGGCCACGATAGATAGATATTTGGAAGCCGACGTAGAGTTCACATGAATTAAAACTGTTAACCTGGCTCAATCGTCATTAACTTATTCTGTCGATGAATCTCGCACACTTAAGAGAGCATGTTTCTGATATCGAAGTAACAAGAAGAACATTAACAGAAGTGTTCTGCTCACCCATGTTTTTGACGTCATGCGAAGTTACACCAACCTTTACTAAAAAACATTGCGTTATTGCGTTCTTTACACCCTCTGTAGAATTAAATCTATCTACAAAGGCCAGAGGATTTGGAATAATTGTACAAAAGTTTTCTACCATTTTAATTGGCAGATGTCATTATTTCTAATTATATAACAATATTTTACGAAAAGGAAAAAGACATCGAAGATCCTTCGTCACAGGTTGTTTTCTTTGGTGAAATAAATATGCATGCATAAAGGATATGCAAATTGAAAATATCCAGGCAATGCCTGCAGGTTAGACAACACACCACACGACTGTTAGTACTGGAAAGTTTGTGAGTATGCCCGGAATTCCCGTGCATCGTGTCAGTTAATGGATTGATAAAAGCGTGATGTAACTAAGCTATCAGTTAGTGCGGTGCTTTTCCTATTCGTAAATTCACCAATAATTTTCATCCAAGGCGTTACTCACAATGCTTTAATTACAAATTACTCCCTTACAGAACCTATCTTCATGATCTTTTTTTAGGTCGCTTTTCAACATTTCGGTCATCTACCGACCATTGTGATTGTGCTTTAACTGTAGGGGGAACTGTAGGAACAACACTTAGGGACAACACAACACGCAGAAACATCCATGCCCAAGGCGGGTTTTCGAACCCGCAACAATTCGAGCCAAGGAAACTACGGCCCTTCAGCCTTAGCAACCTCGGCTATCCAGGCCGGCCTTCATTATCGTGTCCATTCCATCCCTTTCACAGTAATTAATGTAATATCATTTAGCCCCATGACCTACCTGTCCTGCATACTGTGAAAGACAATCACAAACTCCATAAAAAGAGCAGACCTCATGGCCTGAGTCTCGCCACGTAAAATAAAGCAATTCAATTCAATTCAAAACATTATTATCACTAATTTTCTGACCAGAAGAGGGAGCTATAAGGCTTAAGCGTTCTTCCTCGTCAATTCTCTTAAATGAGTACAGTACTCATCACCCACATTGTTTTTTGAAAATAAAGTTCGCTGTAAAATATCACACAAGATGGACAATGCAAGTGATTTCTTTCTCCTTGGTGTCGGTCATAAACTTGTTCAGGTATGTCCATTAACCATTTACCTTCACATTACCTTCTCTTGCAGAGATCATGACATCGCAGTATTTTCGTCTTCTAATGTATCTCGTGAATCCATCAACAAATGTAAACGTCTTTGCACATGAAGGTCGCATTTAACCTGAGCCATCCATTGGTCCATCGTATTAGAAATAATTTTATTTACTTCCTTAGATGCGTTCTTTGGGCGACGCGGGGTGTAGCGATCGGAATGCTTGCATTCCACCGCTGGGATGAGGGTGCCACCTTCGTCCGATAAAATAGGAATTTTGCGATGGGCAACATGGGCTCGCGGTTCTTCGGATTTCTTGTGTTTTCCATGCATCTCATTCCACCATCTCCAGATCAAAGCTCATTACTCACCTCATCACCATCAATTCGTCTCAACACAAATCCGTTGATGAGAAGACCCGAGAGCGGCCTTGTTTAGATTTGTGAGTCCCTAACTACGGTAATTATGCCCTCCCGAAAACACATGCTTCCGGTAAATAAATAAATACTGAGTAGTTCGAATTAAATGTCATAAACTTGTAGGACACTGAATATGACCATGATCATTTTTACCAATAATCAACTAGAAGAAAATCTCTTCTAACAAAGTTACACTTAAATGAATTTTTGAACAAGCCCCTGATTGGTAGGCAACTTATTCAGCACTGGCGTTTAGCAGGTATGCCACCTCTCGGCATTGACACTATTAAGATTTTGTCTTTAAGTCGGCACCAGACATTCGCCATTCGCCGAGCAGCGAGCTACCGCTCGTCCAATTCAGAACTGCTGATGTGTTCGGCGAAAGTTCACTTCTTTGATGTGTTCTAAAGACCGACAGACACCGAATGTTCGGCACTCGGCAAATAGTAAGCAACTCATCCACACTACTCGGGATTCGGCGAGCGGTTGCTCGCTATTCGCCGAACTACGAAAGTGTGGAGCCACCTTTAACCCTTCGATTCTGTTTCTGCAATACTTACGGGAATTCTATTTGGGGTCATTTTTGATTCAAAAGTTTTACATAATAGTTACAAGCATTTGATATTATTTGGAATTATTAATTGAGAAAGTAATGCTATTTATTTGGTTAATATATAATATCGTACAAAATAACAAATAATAATGTTTCCAGAAAAACATTGTAGCGTATCATAAGTATACATTGGTGTCTATCTTACCAGCATAAAAATATTTGAAACAGAGCTACCAAATCGTAATAGACAAGTACCTCAAATAATCACTCAGAAACCGCAACATAATTCTAAAAAACGAAATGGACACATTTCACTGACAAATGTTCTGACCCCAACCACATGAAAATCAAATTATTTCCAACCAAACTGAACTTTAAAAATTAAAAAGTTTACAACACATGTAAAACTAGACATAAATAGCATATCTGAAAGGAAAAGTTCATGGGAATAATTTTGAGAGTGTTGCAAAACATTATTTCCCCATGGGGTAAAAAAAGACCACGAATAGAGTCTAAGGCAGTGTTGTCAAGGTCGATGCCACGAGCGGGAGTCCGTGGCAGGAGTGCCACGACGAAATCACCCCTCCTCGCAGTCCATCACCCCGCCGCCAGAGACGACGCTATTCACTATTGTAAAACGGCGGGGTTACTAATAGTTTCCTTTCCCGCCGCTAGTTGCGAAGAGAAGATCGTGGCATGCTACGGTGCCACAGGCCGTGCCTTTGCCACCAGTAGAAGACCGTGACACCGCTGGTCTAAGGTTAAATGTTCAGCAGTGCCATGAGAAGTGTCTTAGTTCATTCGCGTTGTGTGCGACAGGCGGGGCTGGTGAGCAAGTGGTGGACGTCGCTGCGGCCCGCGGCGCAGCGCCTGCGCGCGCCCGCGCGCCCGCCCCCGCAGCGCCTCGCCGCCGCGCACCTGCAGGCGGCCTTCCTGGCGCTGGCGCTGGGCCTGGGCGCCGCCGCCGCCGCCTTCGCCCTCGAGCGCCGCTGCCACCGCCGCCGGCGCCGGCGCGCGCGCTCGCGGCGCTACCGGCGGCCGCAAACGGCCCCCGACCCCATCGACGCCACTTCGTAAAGTTGGCGTAGCAACATAATAAAGAGGAACTTTAATACTAATAGTGCTACAGAAATAATTAATTAATTGAAATTTAATGAATGCTTTTCAAAATAGCAGAGCTTCGAGTGGAGCCAGATCGATCAGGGAATATTCATTTTGGAAAAAAGTCGTACGAATAGGTTAGTTTAGGCACTAGTGTTGTTCACAGACGGACAGACGGATGGACGTTTTGAAAAAAAAAAAAAAAAAAAAAAAAAAATCGGTATCAGGGGATCGCAGCAGAGGATCCCATGTATTTCTAAAGTGATCTGGAAATATATTTTCCGCAGCATTATATAACTTTCTCTTTACGTCTTCTATTAGTATACGAGAAAGTAAAAATTACCTATTTTGCCGCTTTTTTGTTGCGAAAATTTTTTCTTGCACTGAAGTATTACCGGAGATATAAAAGTTTGCTTTCGCGTATTTATATATTCGTATATTTCGAAAGCAAAAATATTTTATATATATATATAATATTTTATTTATATTATATATAAAAATTATTTCGAAAGCGAATATATATATATATATATATATATAATATTTTCGCTTTCGAGTATTGTGAAGTAGTGTAGTGAAAGTGAATGTTTCTGAAAGTAAGGGCTGAGGAATGGACAAGGAAGAGGAAGGAAAAATCGCGCGCGGTCCGTGAATTCGTCCGAACTAGTGTCGAAAATCCCGCCAACGTCGTGATTCGAACCCTAGGACCCCCCGTCAGAGGCACTGCAGTGACATCAGATGATGCTCTGAGCCACCTTTTCCGGTAAAATAGTCGTAAAGAAGAGTAATAGGTCATGCAGAATTTAATAATGAGAATGGTTTGTGCAATAATCAGGCGGAGACTTGTATAGAGAGAACGGTTTCAATCAATTGTGGACACATACTTGAACAGAAAATGTTTGGAATAACAGTTCAGTAAATACATGCTATGATAGATGTGCTGATATGAAAAACTGATTTATTTCGAGAAAGAATGTGAATTAAATGACTGCATTCGTGCCTATTCTAGCTGATCTTGTCTGTTATAACGAGAGTGAAGAAATTATTTACAAATTCGATCTGGACTACAAGAATGGATCATGACAGTAAATGATTTATTTGGTAGTAAATTCTTTCGAAAAGACAGTGTGAATTTTCGTCGAATGTTCTGGACTTTGGGCAGGGACCAACCAAGCATAATCGGGGTGTGATGTGAGGTGAAGACCCCTGACCCTGCCATGGCCCCCAGTGCGTGAGAGAGTTAAGAAATCGTGTGCAGAATAAAAATATTACAATTGAGATCGATTTGTAGGTAATTGCAGCCAATGTAATTTTAAGTGTTTGACAGAAAGGATCAGTGTATTTAGTAAGTGTTCTTTCATTTATCAAGTTGAAGGCTAAGCCTAGAGGGTATGAAGTTTTTAGAAGTAGTGTAAGTTTTTAGTTACAATGATTCTTCAATTTTCGTTCTTTATATTTGTAACAAATATTTATTAAGAAAGAAAATACTGTTACAATTGTATCATTTCAATGAAATTCGAACCCCATTTATAAACTTTTTGGTAAATCTACAACCTTAACAAATTTATTGATTGTAAATTCTCAAAATATTAATCAGGAAACTTTAGTATTTATAATTAAAGCGATGGCTATTGACCCATCTAAATTTATATAGGCAATTAAACTTCAATATAAAGTAAACTAGAAGTGCTACAGCATCATATACTTTCTCGCAAAATTTCGCATAAGTTTTGCAATTTTCGAAAAATCAGGAAATGCAAAGAAATTAAAACATGCAGCATTCTCCATGTGAATAAAATTGAAGGAAAAATGTGAATCCATTTTTGAGATTTTTTTATAAATTGCTTTACATACCAGCAGAAATATCGCGAAAACTACTCTAATTCCAAAAAAAATATACGTTAACTCTTTTAAAGATCTGATTTTTTAGAACAGTTTTAGTTTAATAAAAATATCTTATCATTAATTAATATTTTTGCTACGTTGAACAAAATATTTTAAATCTCTGGAACACCCTTGTACAGGTTTCGACAACGCCAACACTATTGGAAAACGGCGGATTTACTACTGACTGTTTCCTTTCCCGATGCTAGTTGCGCTGAGAAGCTCGTGGTATGCCCACAGTTTAATAAGTCAATGATTTTAATCTGTGGTAACCCGATCCGATGGCCGAGATCGCCAAGGCAGTAGTGCCGTGGCAGTCTTGGACCGAAGGATCGTGGGTTCGAATCCCGCCTCGGGCATGGTTGTGTGTGTTTCGTCATTGTGTGTGTTGTCTGTGTGTAATGTGATTATGTTTCCTTTGTGGTTGGCGTCAGGACGGGGCATCCGGCCGTAAAACATTCGCCAAATCTTAATAAAAATGAGCCCACACCCATTAGCGCCGACCCCGTAGTAACGGGACAAGGCTAGAGACGGTGATATGAATCTGTGGTACGCCACGATGACACGAACTATAACCAGTGGGAGAGCTTGTCATCATTGAAATAAACAATGTGCAAGACAAAATATGAAATGAATATGAACCAAGTGCATGTGTTCCTAGTGGTCGCGCACTTGGAAACCGGGCTCCGTTCGGCGCGCCGCGTCGAGCCGCGCCGGGGCGAAGGAGAAAGTGAAGACGCTCGGGCGACGGGCAGCAGGCGGCCGCAGAGAAAGCAGCAGCTGCGGCAGCGCCGACGGCCGCCCTAGTGACCCGGAAACCGAACGGCCGGAAGTGGCGACGCCGCCGCGCCGTCAACACTTCGCGCGACCTGCGCCCTCTGCCGCCGCGTGGCGCTGCCGTCGCCCTCGGCGCCACTGTGCCCCGTGCAGCTCTCCCGGCAGGCTGTACTCAATTCTCGGTGGAAGTGCTATTAAAAATCATCCATGGTTTCTGGAAAATTATCTTTTGTTTTCAGTAATATAACCAGATCTTCATTTGACACGCATTTTATTACTTTAGGATTTTGTGAGTTACAACAAAGAAACTATCTGAGTCCCTTTATAAATATTACATGTAAACTAGTGGTGCTTCCAACGCACATACTTTCTCGCTCTGCTTCTATACGGTCCTTTTTGCTACTCCACTACTTCATAAACAAGAAAAAGTGTATTATACCAGCGAAACTTTTCGGGACCAAGACCCGACACCCGAAACTCAAATTCAACAAACCGGCACTTATACCACTACGCCAACACCGTCTCTGTCGAACAGAACCATGAAAGAATAGAACCGACCTATAAAATGGTAAATGCATGATTAAGAAACAATTGATACGATGGCAAAGCGCTTTACAAATACAAGAGAAGTAAAAAATTCTTAAAAGTAAATTATTTGAACAAATATATACAGACATTTCCAGGACATTTATCGCAATTACTTATATTTTAGTCAAAACGTAATTCTATCGCTTTTATCATTAGGAGCCGGTAATTTTCAACATGCGAAAAACGTGTCTTTCAAATATGACAAAGAAAGGCAGAGACGAAGTATTCGTAAGGCTAGAAAGTAATAATCATTTCGGAACCGTTAGGGATTGTAAGTTTATCGCATGCCTTCTGGTTATATTGTATTACAATTTAACGTTAAAATGCTCATAACTTTACTTAAATTGGTTCATACAGATATATACTAGACAACGGTTGATTTGACGTCATACGCTTCAGAAATCGAATAACAGAGTTGAAAAATTGTTTAAAAGACGCAGTTAGGGAAAACACAGATAAGTCCTCTCTATTTATCTGCATTGATTCTATTCGTGAGTAGAAGTACTTCAAAAGATGTTCAATAACGTATCAACATTCTTCAATGTTTTTTTTGCAACATCACATTCATCAAATTAAAATCCCCCTCGAGGGATCGAACTCGGCACCTTCCTTATTGAAGATCTCAACTCGAAGGTGCATTAACCAACAGCGCTACGGGACCGAGATGCGGTCCAACTGCTTATATTTTAGTCAAAACGTACTTGTATCAGTTCTATCATTGGGAAGCCGGTAATTGTCAACATGCGAAAAAAAATGTCTTTCAAAAAACATGACCAAGAAAGGCAGCGGTAAACGGCTTACTCCACATAATTTTGCCCATGATCGGCATTTGGAAAATAACTACTGCGAGAAAGTATGTGCCATTCTATAGCACCACTAGTTTATTTATATATTTACCGTCCATTATTACACACGTGCAGAAAATTTAAAGAAAACATTTGGAGCGGTTTTTGAGAAATTTTTTTTTGTAAATTTGAATCGCAATTTACGCAAAAACTATTCGTTTTTCCAAAAAATTGTACATGACCTTATTTGAAGTGCTAATTTTGTACAACCGACTTTGTCTGAGGCGAAAATCTCTATCTTCAATTTTGCAGTTTTTAAACAGTTTTTTGCAATTTTCGAAAAATTGGGCCTATCAACGAAAATGATACCTACGTGATTCCCTTCAACGTTCTTTGCACTATTCAACAACAAAATATAATCAAAAAATTTGGAGCCATTTTCTTTTAATTTAGAAAATCTCAAAATGAGCTTTATGTAAAGTACCCTAAAATACTAAGATATCGGTTTCAAATTCAAGAGGCCTTGAGACGAGTAAAAACCATCGGGGAATATCAATTTTGAAGAAAATCGGCCTAACGGTTTAGGCGCTAGCGTTGACCACAGACGGACAGACGGAACGGAATGCCGTCAATCGATTTTGAAGTATGAAGAAGCAACAAATCATGGATTTTGACTACACCACGAGATAGAGTTTTTTTTTCTAAATTTAGCAACAGGTTTTATCCACTTTTTTGTCACCAGACCCCTGCTATAAGAGATTTTCTGGCGAAAATTCCCCGTTTTCCACCGCACGATTACATAACTTTCTCTTCTTACGAAGTATTCGTAAGGCGAGAAAGTAAAAATTGCGCTTTAAAACATTTTTTTACAATTTTTGAGAATTCAATGAAGTGCAGAAAAAGCAACAGATATTCAAAAAATTCAAACACAATAACTTACTATTATCGTAGCAATACCGTTATTATTATTTAGGAAAATATTGTTTATTTCTAGTATATTTAACAAAATAAAGATCGTAGTGCAGTATTTTAATTTATCATTTCATAACACAGGACAAAGATTATGATGGCATTTCAAACTATACTGAATTATTAAAAACGTATTGTACCCGAAAGTATCGACAATGCTAATCGAGATTTAGCGATTCTTAGAGGCAGCGTAGCCAACTTTCCTGCTGTTTTCTTCAGGCAATGTATTATAGAGACAGAAAGGAAGTAGATCTTCCATAAACTTTTAATAATTTTGAATGCATATTCGTGTTCATTGAAAGAAGGGTTCGTATTTATTTTTTTAGTACCCAATTCATATTTTTTAGGAATACCAGAGATTTGTAACAGTTATTTTTATTTAACAACAATATTCAAAATGCAATACTAATTGAGTGAAAGTCAGAAGGCGGATCGAAAAATATTATAGACGTATGAATTATGCAAGTCTCATTATTTACGGAATTATGTACATACCACTTTCCTTTAAATATGAATCCACAATTTTCGAAAAATATTTAAAACATAAACTTATCTTTAAGTTTCAATATTTTTATTCTGATCAATATTTACTAGCTTTCTAATTCAGATGTTTGTTTGTCATATAATCAGATAGTTTAACACAAACTAAAAGAATGTGCTTATCAATCAAACGAACTTTTACAAGAAGTTAGGTTTTACTACAATAACAAATAAATCACTGGAATAGAACTACGAGTGGTTTCTTTCTCATTAAAATAAAAATAAGAGAAGCATTACAGATGAAATAGAGGCACTCAATAAAAGGGTGATTCAAATTACATGAATGTAAGTTTTAGAAAATTCGGTTTGAAATTGGGACAAAAAATAAAACATATTTTTAATATGTTTTATAAACATATTAACATAAGTTTAACTAATTAATTTTATTAGCATTGATTTCAGGCATGTCCAGGCACCTTACCTAATACTTTTTGCTTGTAAAATTAATAGACCCAAGTGCAAATTTGTATGAAAAAAGTGGTACGAGTTACAAAAACGCCATAAAAGTTCAAAATATAAGCTCCTTATACCTCTTCACTATCTGAGGACATGATGGAGCAATCCGAATCTGTATCATAAGTACTTGTCTTTTTACTGAATGGCCTCCCATTTTTACCAGGCCTGTTCAATGCCCCATACGTTCTGCTCGTTCACGTCCTCGAGCCCTCCCCTACCCCTTCTAACTCTTGTAGCAACATTTATAGATTGGTTTCCCGAATGATGCAAACCATTATAAAACCCATTATATGTTGGAGGATATTTTTTTCATTTTGCTTCCTTAACTGGGAAGGGACCATTGTATAAGGGAGAAAGATAAATGGATGGACGTCGCCCTCTTAATCTTTTGTCGAAGTTGGCCTCTTTGAACTGAAAATAAGCTTTGAATATTGCATTTGTTAGCACCAGAAATGGTAGTTGTTTTCCAAAATGCATTCATCTAATGGATTACCACTTTATTGGTTGTCCTGATTCATCTTTGCATTTTCTTTGCGACATAACAAGAACATACATTGCATCAAGTGATAAAAAATCAGTACTTCTCACTTTTGTTACAGTAAACTGTTACCGTAAACTTGTTTGCTGACTTTCGACGTGGCAGAAACACGGTCATCAGAAATGAAAACAAATGGACTTCTTGACTTATGTTTTTCAATCACAGCAATCTTTATCGCATTCCAAATATGTGTGACCAAGTGACACCTATTGTTCATCTACAGATTATAACATACACTTCCAGATTACATACACCCAAAATTTAGTAATATTTCTATTCTTATTTTGACTCAAACAGGAGCCACTGCATTCTATTAAATGTTTGACTTCAGTATAATGTTTTAGAAATTCACTCAGCCATGAAGATATCTCTGGGGAACTATGAGATGTAATGGATTCGCTCCATACAAATATTTTGGCCTTGTCAGTTGCTAAGTTACATAAAAATATTCTCTAGTGTTCTTCCATGACAACACCTCTCGTCACATGTATCACCTTTAAATATTAAACAAAGAGCAATTTTGACTGAAGTTCACAAGTAAATGCATTGATGCCACCACCAGTTGGGTGTACACTTACATTACTTTTTCTCTAAGCTCTTTGACCTATACTGCAATAACTTTTCTCATCTTTGTCTTATCCTGCTTCAATAGGGTCGGCACTGATGGGGGCGGGCTAATTTGTTATTAATTTTCCACACACTCTATTTTCACTTTCTCGCTACGGAGTAGAGAGAAAGGTAGTGCTGCGCGAAAAAATGGCGAATTTTCGGCAGAAAAACTCTTATTACAGGGCCTTGGTGACGAAAAAGTGTATAAATTCAGTTGCAAAATATAGAAAAAAAATTCTCCAACACGTGATGTAGCCAGAATTCATGTTTTGTGGATCCTTGATTGCGAAAAATCGATTGACGGCTGAAAGTCCGTCTGTCCGCCTGTCCGTCCGCCTGTCTGTCTGACCGTCTGTGAACAACGCTAGCGCCTAAAGCGTTCAGATTTTCTCCAAAATTGATATTCCCCAATCGATCTAGCTGATGTTGCGGCCCCTTGAATTTGAAATAGATGTTTTTATTTTTTTTTTACTTTTTTTGAAGTCCTTGGGACATTTTCAAATTTTCAAAAAATGGCTCCATAATTTTTGATTAAATTTTGTTGTTGGTTAGTGAAAAATACGTTTAAGAGACTGATGCAGGTTCGATAAAAACTAATTTTCTGGAAATTGCAAAAGTTCGAAATTTTTTCGGCGACTTACAATTACAATTATGAAGATAGATATTTTGTCCTCAATGAATTCTGTTCCTTAAAGATATATTTTTAAATAATATCACGTACAATTTTTCGAAAACTTGAGTACTTTTCACGTAATTTTGCGTAAAAATACTGGCGAGAAAGTACGTGCTGTTTTAGCGCGACCAGTGATACTGATTTGGCGATAATTTTACGACCGGTTGTGCTTCTTGACGCCAGGAGATACACACGCACATTACACATAGACAACACATACGATCACGAAACACACACACACAACCATGCCCGAAGCGAGATTCGAACCCAGAACCCGTCAGTCCGAGATTGCCACTGCACTACTGTCCTAGCGATTTCGGCTCTCCGGATCGACATATAAGGAAATAACTCATTTATACTTTCCCGTATACGGACGTATATACGGAGTAATATTAGTGTAACGAATCTAATTCCCTCTCTTTATTATTGAAATGAAATCCTTCAGAATTTTTATACCGCGCCACTTTTTATATAACTCAATCTGCCAATACGCGGAATGCTCACTAAATAGAATATTCACTAAATTTTCCCAGCTAGCTCAGTAAAAACAACACTTAATAATGAATTTCTTCTTTTATTTTTGCACGATTGTGGGTTCGTAATTTTTATTTAAGCAGTTACGTACCGTTTTCTTACCATTTACTGCCTGGGCAACCCGATCCGCCCGCCAAACGGGGGACGAGAAACATCTGAAAGTTTTTTTCTATTTGGCTAAAGCTTGCTAGCTACTAATTATGCAGAATCCCATAATAATCATTAGATCTTGTGTTTGTTCAAACATTAACAAACTGGTTTATTCAATTAAACTTTTTAAATCAACAGTGATTGCAATCCTCATTACCAAAACAACTATTGCCATTTTAATAAAAGTTCAGTTCGGTCATGACCCTTTAGAAAGTGTCCTGATCAGTTTTTCACTATACCAGAGCTCTATTCTCAGACGGCGCCACGAAGATCTGCGGACGACGAATTCCAGGTCGTCGAGATGTCCACTCTTCTCTCTTCTACCGCGATCTTCGTTACCTATCGCCGATACTCTCCTAACCAGTCGCGAACACTGCTATCTCGTGCATCAGGTGTGCACCTAGCCGCGAACTTAATGATTCGAACTCCGCTAACCTATCTACGATTTGGAATGCCCTGCTTAATTTTACAGTGTGTGACAAGAATCCTATTATCACAGCTCTATTATTGTTTCGTCCTTGACTCATGACAAATTTAACACTTCCCACGTAGACACGTCCGGTTTCACTGCATAATGTCTGCATAAAAATGCTGCACAATATGTTCAAAGTCCCAATTTGATTTTATTCTGCACTATGTCCTTACTCCGATAATATTCAACAATTCTTATTAACCCTTATTAAATTAAAACATCGATCGTACCAGCTACAATAATCCACAGTCCTATTATTCTTTCACGAACAAAAGTTAAAGTCCAAACTCCTTAGAAATTTCCGACTTCACACGCAATAATCTCTAGCACTGACCTGTTGGGTTTGCTGCCTCGTAACAGAATGGGCGATTCAAAACTTTCTAATTCCCAAGTAACAAATTTCAATTCTTTTTCCAAAGCCCCTCTCATATCCGGTCTTTTTTTAAAATTATAATCGACGAACGGTCCCGGTATGTACACCTCCCCTGGTTTCAACGCCCCTGTGATTGTAAGATGAATCTCGCTCATGTTCATCGGCTCCCTAGCAACCACGTGCGATCGTCTACTCTTTGCCTGTAAAAACCTAATATTCCATCTTTTTTGTAATTATTTATTGCCTAAATAATTGGTATATTACAGTAGTATAGGGTAAGTTATATAATGCTGCGCGAAAAAAATGACCAATTTTTGGCAGAAAAAAAATTCGTTGCCGGGCCCTGATAACGAAAAAGTGGATAAATCCAGTTGTTAAATAAAGAAAAAATCCCCTAGCATGCGGTATAGCCAGAATTGCTGTTTTGTAAGGCCTTGTTACCGAAAAACCAATTGAAAGCAAAACGTCCGTCTGTCCGTCCCTCCCTCTGCGAACACTACTAGCGCCTTAACCATTCGTACGATTTGTTTTCAAATTGAAGAAACCCCTGTCGATCTGGCTCGAGTCAAAGCTTTGAGATTTTGAAAAAGATTCTGTAAAATTTGGGGGTACTTTACATGAAGCCCCATGGACATTTTCAAAATTTTCTCAAAAACGGCTCCAAATTTTTTCATCAAATTTCTTGTAAGAATAGAGTAAAATACACTTATAAAGGTGGCATAGGACCGAATTTCGTGGTTAGCTCTAGATTTTCGAAAATTGCAAAAGTTTTATTTTTTTTCGGCTTCTTCCAACAACTACAGAATTAAAGATGGAATTTTTTTCCTCAAATACAATTTGTTCTTCGAAGTAATTTCTTTCTTTAAGGCAATGTAAATTTTTTTGAAAATTATAATAGTTTTCGCGCAACATTGCCTGCAATACGTGCAATTTATAACTAGTGAAGCTACAAACAGCACATACTTTCCCGTATTATTGGAAGCTGCTACGTAGAATTGAAATACTGCACTTACTGTCCCTACAGCATCTTAGCTATTATTTGAAAACGTCCAATTCAACCAAGAAGCGATCAACCCCGGTGTAAGATAGGTGTGTTAAGTAGCCACCTTTGGGACAAATTTCCTGAAGCCAGTTTGAGGCTAGTTCCTCACTTGTCCGCACGATCGGTTTGGGTCGCGGTGTAAGAAAGGGCCTATACATCTTAAGACGACATCTGAAATTGTAGCTGTTACACATTACACGACCAATCACGACCTTGCCCAAATGAGATTCAAAGATTGCAGCACTTATATGCGAGAACTGTGAGAACTAGCCTCACATATGGTTCAGTTTTAGACTGGGAAGTGAACACAGCTATAAATCTTACACAGTGCGAACAACTCACTGTTTCCATCACAGTGTTGTCAAAACTATGTGAATTCCACAACTGCATAAAAATATAATACAAAAGTTTTGTAAACTTGTATTGGAAAAAGAAGTCTGATACCATACAGCTCTAATAAGTCACAACAATGACACGTAATTCACAGATATTCGCTACAGCGGAACGGAATTCAATTGTTGCGTTCCTGCATTGTCGATACCTTCGAGCATAGAATATTCTATGCTGGAAGGTCGATTCTGTCTTAATGAGCTAGCAACTTTTATTTCCAATATTTGAAAAGAAATAATTTCTTTAAAGATTAATACGTAACGTATAACAAAAGGTCGAATGTAAAAACGAACAAAGAAATAATATACAAAATTGCAAATTCTAATTTACCACGCATCCAGCTGTCCGAAGTGCAGTAAATTTACAGCGGGCTATTATGTTTGTCACAAAATTACAGAAAAACTACTTGTATATAGAAAAAATTAAGTATGACATTATTTGAATATGTCGTTTTGATAATTACATTTAATTGAGAAAAAAATTGTATTTTTAAAATTGTAGTTGCAAGAAAACAACGGAAACGAAGCGCAGTCAATTCCGAGCGGTCTTTTACGTTTGTCAGGAAATTATGGAAAACTACTCATATTTTCAAAAAATTCAACATGACCTTATTTGAAGATCTGTTTTTGATGAGCATATTTAATTAAGAAATACAATCATATCTTAACAATTGTAGTTGTAGAAAGACGCCGAAATAGATTTTTTAATTTTTGTAAAATTAGGCATTTCAACGAACGTGAAACCTGCACCATTCTCTTCAGCTTCCTTTATGCTATCTCAAGTCACAATTTAATAAAAAAAGTGCGGTTTTTAAGAAAAAATGGTTCAAAGAAAATAAAAGAGTGTCTACATTTCACACAATTTTTGGAAAAAAATACTTATGTTTTTGAAAAATTGAATATAACCTTATTTGAAAACTTGTTTTTTATGAAAACATTTAATTAAGAAACAAAATTGTATCTTTATAATTGTAGTTGTAGGGTGATGCCGAAACAATTTTGAATTTTTTCTATTTTCGAAAAATCAGAGTTTTCAACCAACATGAGACCTACCCCATTCTCTTATCTGGATTTATCCACGTCTTCGTTACCACCAACTGGAATTATCCACTTCTTCGTTACCAAGGCTCTGTATTAAGAGTTTTTCTGCTGAAAATCTGACGTTTTTTTCGTGCAGAATTACGTAACTTTCCGTACACGGGAAAGTAAAAATTATAAAAACAAGATTTTCTAAAATATGGCTCCAAATTTTTTCTGTAAAAGTTTGGTAGGTATAGTGCCTAATGCACTCTATGAGATGGCATAAACGCCTTATTGCTCTATTCTTTTGTTCTTTTTTTAAATTACAAAAATGTAATTTTGTTTCAGTGCTCTCCCACGTTAATATTTAGTTTAGCGGAGATTTGTTAACATCATTATATTTAATTGTACATGTGCTTTAAATAATATTTAGTACAGGTTTTTGAAAAACCCAACCATTTTTTGTGAAAACTAGCTCAAAATGCTGCATTTTCAGAAATGCTCAAACGCCATTTTCTCATAAATTACTCCAATTTTTTTTCAAACTTTTGGAACGGATAGTGCTAATTGCACTTTTTAATATGACGTAAAGTTTATTTTGAGTTTTTTTGTTTTTTAAAAAATTACACAAATGTGGTTTTTTTGAAAGATCTCTCACATCTCCAACTTCACCGGCAACATGAACAACCAGCCAAATCGTTCAACGCCACCTCAACCTTTCAACATCATCTTTATTCCCCACAAACCAACCTTTGGAACAAACAACCTTGCACCAGAAATCCCTCTATCCCTTCCATGCCCTCAAGAACAACCACTGCCGCTCAACCAATATGCACATTACTGGCAATCTGTAAACACGGTTGTTTTTGTGAGTGTGATTCAAATGACTTTAAATTAAGTTTTTGTAAACTCAAAAGTTTTCTGTGAAAAAGAGCTTCAAATTTCGCATTTTTAGAGGCGCTTTAACGCCATTTTCTTAAAAACAGCTACACATTTTTAAAAGAAAGTAGCCATTTTGGAGGAGGTTTTGTGTTATTTAATATTCTAAAATTAATATTTACGTTTACCATTAGAAACAGAAAATTAAGAAAATGTCAAAAACATATAGCTTGGGCGGCGATTGATGGCAGTTGGCACGAGTATGTGGCAATTCCAATTAGCTAGCCCAGACCCAAGGAAATAGAAAGCTAATATGGGAAAGTCTGTGCCATTCTGTAGCACCACAAGTTTAAAATTCTAAAGATTGAACCACTTTTTTGCTGAGTGCCTCAATTGTTATGACTAGTCAAGTAAAAATTACATTTGCAATGACCAACTTTCTTGACAGTTTCGTAGACATGACACTTATTTTTAGGTGTATTGAAATACTTCTGCATTGTAAATTATCTGCAAACCTTAAAAGAAATTTATGAGTAATAGAAATTTTAAAACACAAGAAGTAAATGTTTCTCTTCCATTTTCAGATTTAAATAGAGAGACTCGTGACATCAACTGTCATGCGGTTATCCAATTGGGAGCTTCAATAACAAGCTAATGGTGCTAAAACAGCACGTACTTTCACGTCCGTACTTTCACTCAAAATTACGCGAGAAGTACTCACATTTTTGAAAAATTGTACATGACATTATTTCAAAATGTATCTTTACGAAACAGAGTTCATTAAGGGAAAAATTTGATATTTTCTTAATTGTAAGTGTAGGAAGATGCCGCAAAAAGTTTGAATTATCGCAATTTTCGAAAAATCAGATTATTAAACAAAAATGAAACATGCACCATTTTCTTAAACGTCGTTCACGCTATCCAACAACAAAATTTAATAAAAATACTATGGAGCCATTTTTTTTAATTTTTGAAAATGTCCCAGGGTCTTCATGTAAAGAACATCCCAAAGTTGAAATATCAATTTCAAATTTAAGCGGCTGCGACATATCGATGTGAGATTATCAATTATGGAGGAAATCGGCTTAGCGGTTTAGACGCTAGTGTTGTTCACAGACGGACAGACAGACAGACAGACAGACGTTTTGCCATCATTAGATTTTTCGGTATCAAGATCCCACAAAACATGGATTGTGGCTACACCACATGAAAGGATTTTTTCCAAAGTTAGCAACTGGATTTATCCACTTTTTCGTTATCAAGGCCCTGTAATAATTGTGTTTCTGTATACAATTCGCAGTTTTTTCGCGCAGCATTACATAACTTTCTCTCTTCTGCGTAAGCAGTAGCGAGAAACTAAATTTGATGTTATATCTAAGCTCCTGATTAGATATCCACGGCCTGCTAATGATTTGTCAAAAGCCACTCTATTTAAAACGGAAGATGTAGTTTCGTAACGAATATTCACAATAGCTTATCTTTACATTTCTTAAAAACTTCAATAAAATTTATCAATGTTTGTGAAAATGATGTAAATGTGAACTTTTTAAAAACGACTAGTAATTTATCATTAAATTACACTTGTGGAAATCAATTTTAATTTGTTTACCACGTAATTTTATACATAAATAAATAAAAAAACTATAAATGGTCTTAGGAGTGACATTTTTTTCAATGATTTCTTAGGCCAGTTAAAGTGACAGATGTATCATTTCACACATCCTTATGAGTGCATTTTCATTATCACAAAAGCAAGAACCTAATATATGCGTCATTACACCACAACTTTTGGCAAAATATGTAAAACGTTTTTGAAGGTTCCGATAAGTTTTAAATATTTCTATTAGATTTCTTTTTTACATAATAAAGCGTATTGATTACTCCATCTAAATTATCTCGATTAAGAGAAATAAGGTGAGCTGTAAAATTTCATTCTTTTGGGCGCTTGTGGTCAGTGCGTATGTCCTGTAACAAAGCACTCAATTGGATATTATAGGTAGAGTACATCATGTGAGAAATGTCAAAATTGTTGTGACTAGTCAAGTGCAAGTTTGCAATGATCAACTTGAAGTTTCTTTTCTAAAACAATTGTAATCTTCTTAGCCAGTGGGAAATCCTGATGCGTTGCAGTTGTGAGTTCGCAAAGCCATTGTTGATCGAAGTGGACCTACAACGACAATCAATCCAATGCATCAAAAATCAAAAAGAAAACACTCGGTCATATGTCAAAGAAATAACCCAATTTAGGGAAATTTACACATGTGCAAGATTTTAGAGACATATTCTTCGGAATACTGCATTTTATTTTTTCACAATATTGGATTACTCATCATTTTATAATTATGTTCTTCTGCCTAGGAAACAAATAGTTTGGTGGTAATATGGATGATGGCCCGCATACATATACAGGTCACATGTTTGCCTTAATTTTTTAATCACATAATTTATAGGCGTATGACTGTTCCTCCTGATCTAATTACCTAACAAAGGTGTGACACTATACAACCCAATAAACATCGTAGGGAGTACTAGGTTCTGTTTCCGGGGGAAGGAGATGATCTTAAGCCGTCCGTTTCAATGAAATATCATTTTTATACACTATAATTGATCTTGAGTTTTTTCATATAAGAAGTCATGCAGAAGCATACTAATTTAATTTTTTGAGCAGGGAGTACAAAATATTTTAGTTATCAGTTGTTGTAAGTAAATGTTATCAATAATTATGAAACTAATTTCAAACGTTTTTTTTCTAACAGTAGTCACATAGAATAAAAATCTCATAAATAACCCACTACTTTTATATAAATAAAATAAAAGCGATATAAATATAAATATATATAAATAAAAGGGTATGCCTGTCGTACATAGGCATAAAAACTACTCGACCTATTTCGCTGAAAGTTTTACACTTTATTCTTATTAGAAAAGGGAGTGTTTTAAGAGTGATTTGAATTACATCGGACGCGTGGGGTCGTTGCCGATGACGATTTGTTAGTTTATGAGACCTCAAGCGCCCCTGTACTTCACGAAATCCTCCACACAATCAAGGACTAATCGTGTCTTCACTGCAAACAAGTATTCTGCCTTTGCGATTGTGAAATATCGGCCGGAATTATTATTATTTGAATCTCGGACAAGTAAATCAAATTTCTTCGAGATAGTTATAGAGAACACATACCCAAAACTGAGGGAGAAATTTTAACAACAGTATATTTGAGGACCTAGAACAAACACATACTTGCGGAAAGTCTTTTATCTATTCTAATTTTTGCACAGCGTAGCATAAAATGTGATTAACAATCACGTGACTAGTCGTGAGTGATGTGTAATACATTGCAATAGAGAAGCATTTCCGGGTCCACTAGTCTACTTATAAATGTAAGGGAATGTAGGTACGTGTGTCGCACATAGACGCAAAAACTTCTCGGCCAATCGAAATCAATATTAGATGTTGGCTCTCCATCGTAACTGCTTATTGTGGCATAAAGCTTTTTTGGCCGCATTGCGGCCATCATCAGTGCTATTAGAGGCGGCTGTGGCCCTCAGTCCAGACAAGACAGAGCTTCTAATAGCACTGATGATGGCCGCAATGCGGCCGAAAAAGCTTTATGCCACAATAAACAGTTACGATGGAGAGCCAACATCTAATATTGATTTCGATGATAGAAGCATCGTAAATGCCACACCATTTCCTACCATTCTCGGCCAATTTTGCTGAAAATTTCACGTTTTAATATAATTAGTAACAGGAGTGTTTAAAGAGTGGTTCGAAATAAATCAGACAAGTGGGGGCGTTGTTGATGATAATTTATTCATTTTTGAAGACTTGAGCGCCCCTGACCTTTCTGCAACTCGCTGCATATTCAAGGATTAAGCGCGTCTTCACTGCATACAAGTATTCTGCCCCTGCGATTATGAAATATCGCCCGGAATTATTACCTGAATCTCGGACAAGTAAATCAAATTTCTCCAAGACAGTATCATAGCAAGCGCATGTCCTTTGAGGTATAACATTTTAACAATAGGATAAATGACAACTGGACATAGAACATACCCATACTTGCGAGAAAGTCTTTCCTCTATTAGAATTTTGGCACAGCGTAGCGTAAAACGTGATTAACAATCACGTGACCATTAGTGTGTGATTTGTAATGCAATGCAATAGTGAAGCGTGTTCACTGGTATCAAATGACTACTATGTTATGATCACATAGTTATTTCATTTATCTACTTGATATACGGGAAGAAAAAATAGGTTCTCTCTCTCTCTTTCTGCACACAAACACACATTCTCACCCCTTCTCTGTTTCCAAAACCAATCACAACGATGAATAAAAGGGAACAACAATAAAGAGGAACAACGATGAAAAGAACGAAAATCTTAAAATAACTTGTCATAAATTATAATAAGTTTATGAAAATAAATTATTTTCGAGGGAGAAGACTTTTCAAATGATGCTCTGCACATAAATCCCGACAATAATTTACACGCGGACTTTTCTAATACTCAAGTTGCACTTCGTGTAAATAACAGGAAGTGGACGAAGATACTTATTTTCAAAATGAAATATATCGTAGATGTGAATCGCAATGATTCAATACAAACAATGAACAGCCAAATATTTCCTCTAGCTATAAAATTTCAAGAGATAATTTCAAAGAGAAAACTTTAGGAAAGACAGAACTGTGTACATTTTCAATCTTTATACCCACATTCAAATTTAAGAAGGCAATATGTTCATTTTACAGAGAAAGCGATCTTCTGATCGACATTATTATTACCACTTTCTCCTTTCCATCACTGTTGCACAGTCATGTGCTACACAAGAACGATCACGCCATAAATGTGTAGGGCTGTTAAAAACTAAACACATAATTTACTCCTAGCACGACTTTCATTTGAAAGTTCCTAATTGAAGATACCTCATTAAGTTGCTATGTTTGCTATTTGAAATCGACCATAAAAATCATTACTGATGCTACAGAATTGCACAGACTTTCCAGTATTGGTTTTCTATTTCCTTTGGTCTCGGCTAGATATTCAGACTTGCAAAATACTCTTGCCAGCTGCCATTTACGCGCAAAGTACATTTTTTGACATTTTAATAATTTTTGGTTTTCCTAATAGTAGAACGGAAATATTACTTTAAGAATATTAAAGTACAGTAAAACCTCGTTGTAAGTGGCAATTTCCTTCAAAACATTTGGAGTAGTTTTTAAGAACACGGCGTTAAACATTACTGTAAATTCCACATTTAAAAAACTCTTTTTCACAGAAAATGTTTGAATTTTCGAAACACTTTATTAGAAGTAATTTGAAGAACATTAACTCAAAAACACAATAGTGTTTACAAGTTGCTGGAAATGTGTACATTAACGCTGTGAGATATATTTTAAAAATATTACATTTGTGTAGTTTTTGAAAGAAACAAAAGAATACAGCGAAATAGATTTTACGTAATCTTAAACAGTGCAATTAACACGTTCCGTTCTAAAAGTTTGAAGAAAAAATTTGGAGCCATTGAAGAGAAAATGGCGTTTGAACGTTTCTGAAAAAGTGGGATTTTGAGCTAGTTTTCACAGAAAACGGTTGAGTTTTCGATAAACTTTATACGACACTATTTAGAGCACATATACTCATAAATACAACAATGCGAACAAATCGTCGATAATGTAAATATTAAGGACTTGAGAGACTAGTAAAAAAATAAATTTTTGTAATTTTTGAAAAAACAAAAGAATGGAGCACACTGATGTTTATGTCATTTCATACAGCACATTTAGCAATATCCCTGTCAAAGGTTTAAAGAAAAAAATGGAGCCGTTTTTGAAAAAATATTGTTTTTGTATTTTTTTAAAATTGCACATATTGCAGGCAATTTTGCACGAAAACTTTTTCATTAGTTTTTCGAAATCGTGGAGCCTCGAGTGAAACCAGATCGACCAGATCGATCGACCAAAATATTCATTTTGAAAGAATTCGAACTTATGGTTTAAGAGCTAGTGCTATCTACACACTGACGGGGAGACGGACACACGGACGGACAGACAGGACTAACGGACAGACGGACGGACAGACAGACGGACGAGCAGACATACGGGCAGACGGATGGGTAGACGGACGGGCAGACGGACGGGCAGACGGACGGACAGACGGACGGACAGACGGACGGATTTTTCGGTATCAGGGGACCGCAAACGTGTATTTCCGTTGAAATCTCGAATCGATTTTCCGCCGCATTACATAACTTTCCCTAAACTAAGTATATTACTATATATATATATATATATATATATATATATATATATATGGGAAAGTAATACTAATACTAATGCTAATACTAATATAATAATAATAATAATAATGCTTATGTTTGAATATTTTCAATGGGAGCACAAAAAGAATTAAAGACCTTTTTCGCATCCATTGCGAAGAAAGTGAATTTCTCATGAACGTTGTTCCAAATAAACTTGGCTCTTGGAAAGATAATTTTTCGTCGGGCTATTCTTCTGTGGAATGAAAGGTAAGTGAAAACATGCTAATTCACGTGCAGTTTCTCGTGTAACTCTTTGCCTGGAGGGAAACTGCATAGCGACGTAAACAAGCAGCTTCCAGCGACCCACATCGCCACGCTCGTTACCTCAGTTAGGTCACTGCTGATCGAAAGGTGAAAGTTCGCTCTCAATGCTTTCAGCCTCCTGAGAGCGAGAAGAGCAGTGTGCAAGCACGTGAGCGCTGGCTGCCAGTCGCGAGGTTGATGGACGAGCGACGTCACCACGAGCAGTTTCGGACTTTTTCGTCTGCGAGAGCTCGCGAAAGCACCGTCTGCCCACGATGCGATGCAGTTTATTATATACCCAATGCCTGCAATGAATCACATAATATTAGCCAAAAACTCAGTATAATTGTTACGAATGAACAGGGAATTATGGTAAACGGAGAAGTGCCCAGCTAAATCGCACGTTTGGCCTGACGATGTGGATAAAGCTGGTGAATGACGACAAACAGAAGCGCTGACGAAAGCAACGTGTTCGAAGTGCCGCTGGTTTTGTGTTCGCAAGAAGGGTTTTGGCATACAACAAATTTGGAAATTCTGTGTTCTACACAGTTAAGATTGATTTCGCAAAAGCAAATACATAATATTTGCCAAAACTCAATATAAATTGTTACAAACACCGAAAATGGTAAATGTATGGAATACTCGGGTAAATTGCACATTTGGCCAAGCGATGTGGATAAAGCTGATGAAATGCAACGAACAGAAGCGCTGACAAAAGTAACGTGCTGGCGAAAGTAAAGTGCGGCGGTTTTTGTGTTCGCAAGAAGAGTTTTGACACAAAACTACTTTGGAAATTATGTGTTACACTTGATTTACGTGATTGATTTACGTGAAACGGAAAAAGCCGAAGGTCGGGACCTCGTTTCCAACTCGTAAATACGTGGAGAAGCGTCAACTAAGGTGTAGTGATGTTACGTTTGGTGCTATCCTGTAAATAGAAATTTACAAACTGGTACCAGCGGTACACGAAATTACATACTTTCTCACTAATCTTAAAAACTTCTACCGTCAGTTTGAGGCTGGTTTATCAATATCTGCTATTCCTTGCCACCAAAACATACTTTACTCACACTAGCCACCATATGTTGGCTTTGGATTTTTCCATCTATTTTAGATAATGTAAACTTAAACAGGCTAAATCAGTAATTAACAAGATTCGCACTAGATCCTTAACAAGTTTATATATATAACTTGTCAGACAAGTCACAAGGACCGTACTTCCCTGGAAGTTAACTGAGACGATACAATAGCACAAAAGCGAACATGAACAAATATAAGGAATAACGTCAAAAACGATAAAAAATATTAATAAAGAACTAAAAAGATGCGAATGGGTGAAATAAAACGAAACGGACAGCGCAAATGAATTGCAAGACCCAATTTTTGACCCAAACGTCCACGTGGAATTTGAACATCATGGCCATTGGAAGGCTGGAGATTGTCACCATTGATTTCAATATCATATTAACAATTTAATATCCATTTTCGTCCCTTAAATTGAATAGAACATACTTCACATACACACACGTAAGATGTATTGAATGATATTTTTTTCCAATCGATGATTTCCCAGAAGAATTTATCTTAAAGTTTAAGACACTTAATGTGAAAATGTCAAGTCACTCTGTTCGATTAAATTTTGACTCCATTTCTAAAAGTGATATGAATACTCAAATACGTCAGGCGTTTTCCTGTTCCCCGGTGACTTGCAAGACCACAGGTTCATCAGGTTTATCACGTGTGAAATTTCATCTATTAAGTGAAATGATACCTGTTTCATCAAATATGGAGACGCGATGACGGGGAAAGTAAACAAGGTTGACTCTTTTAAATCGATGATAGACGGACTTTACAAGCTTATTTCTTTTCCTCGTTTATTTTTACGTGCCGAAAGAAAAACATTCGATTCGAAATATTATGTCAAAGCCAATATTTCAGTGGTAAAATCGGTTTTACCCGGGAGGGACGCTGATTTTCCTCAGCGAAAAGGTAAAATCCTGTGCCGACCTACACGTCGATTTGCAGGGGATTTTCCCCTCCAGGTGGCTTCCAATGATCTTTCGTCACGAGCGGTAGAGTAGTGCTTGTAAGTGTAAATGTGTAAGGGCAGAAGAGGGGATACGGATAACAAAGAGAAGATGGTGCGAATTCGTGGCCCCAGTTCTTAGGGTAATTCCCCGGAATACGCCTCATAGTGATTGGAGAAACCAATGAGCCGAGCTGTCCGCTAGAATTCTCCTCTAGACAGTGGCTGAATTCAACTCCGCCACTGAGAGAAATGGATGAAGAGAAGAAGATAGAGACGAAGAGTGGACGATATGGCGTAATACAGGAAGATTGGTCGAGAAGCTGTGGTAGGTTCTTAATGGACCTACGGAGAGGCCAAAGGAAGAATTGGTAATTTCAGTAGTTTTGAGTTTGTACAACAGGCCTGAATCTATCGAAAATCATTGATGTTTTTAGAAAGGTTAATATAGTATTTTTTCACTTTCTCGCTTCACGAAGTGCTTCGTAAGAAGAGAAAGTACGTAAGCGTGCGCAGGAAAACGACAAATTTTCGGCAGAAAAACGTTTGTTACGTTGTTAGAAACAAACGTTATTTTTGTTTTGAAACGCAGAGTGGATGACATCGGATTCTCTGAAAATTTGATAGGTTGTGGAAATGTGTTGGGGGAGTCAAATGAGTTTGGAGTCAAAAAGATTTCACTAGGGAACTTGTGATCAACAAAGTTACGTAATATTATATTACCGCAAATTTTTGTCCATATCAACAACTCTTAATTATCACTTGTGAAACTCTTTACCAATCGAAGCACATTAGGCGAAAAACTAATTATTTTCAAGCTAATACATCAACAAATTCGACAATCTAAAACTGCGTTTCATACACAGTCAAACAGGGTACAACAATGGGAAGTTATTCTGAGAATTTGAAACTGCCATGAAGCGGCATTGTCTTTTGAAATAGGGACGTGATATATCACGAATCATAAAGAAAAGATGCGCGGAAAATTTGAATTTGCAATTTTGAAGATATGCCAAGAATACGAGAAATTACTCATATTTTTGAAAAGATATAATTTTAAAGAATAGATTTCAAGTGAGTCATGAATATTGTAATTTTGCAATTTTAATTTTTCTGCAGTTTTGAAAATATAAAGAATTCACAAAAAACGGGAACTGCATCATTTTCATAAACGTATTTTGCTCTATTTGAGGACAAATAGAGGAAAAAGTGGGAGAGGTGTTTAAGAAAATAACTTAAAAAATACACAAAATCAAACGAAAACTACTACATATTTTTGAAAATGTTTACATGATAATATTTAAAGAGCTAGGTATTAAGAATAGATTTCATTAAGAACAATCTCTATCTTCAAAATTGTAGTTTTGGAAAGACGATGAAAAAGTTTTCAACTCTTCCAATTTTTGCAAAAATTCAGATAATTTAACAAAATTGCCGCCTGCCTCATTTGTAAGCGTACTTTGCTCTAACCGAAGCTTAGATTTTACTAAAAATTTGAAACCATTTCGAGATATTTTGAAAGTGTGGGTTCATGTAAAAACTCTACAGTTTTCGTTTTTGAAAAAAAATTGTCTAACCTCTCACGTCCCTAATATTTATCATTAATTTAATGTTCACATTATTGTATTTAAGACTACTATGGGAAGCAATCGATGAATCGCCCCCATGTGGTGTCTCCTGGATAACGCTAAAGGTTCGCAGTCTAGTGTAGCATTACTTCCACTTATTTCATCTTTCCTGCACGGTCTCTCTTGACCCCTTGTTGTTATCGACCCCGATGCTATTAGGTCTCGAGGGCTAGGGTGTTATTCTTTTCCGAGTCTTCTATTTACTGCACCTCTGCTCTTTTCTCTCTTCCTTTTTCTACTCTTCTCATTCTCTATTTTCCTTATATTCAGGGGTAGACGAGACTTCGCAGGTGTAGTGGAACCAACTCGTCTAAGGGAAACAACCCTTATCGCTCGTAACGCGGCCAGGGGAGATTTAATTACTGGTACTCTCCTAAGTGATAGCCGGCCTTCTACCTATACGAACCAAGCTAAACGTTTAAAGGACAAGCGAAAAGGAATAGCGAAATTTACAAACATCGGAATCTGGAATGTTCGTGGTCTCTCCAAAAACAAAAAGAATTAGAATTAGAAATAAAAAATGCCAAGATGGACTTAGTGAAATAACAGAGACAAAAAAGAAAGAAAAAGGAACAAGGGACTTTGGATCGTACACAATGATATATAGCGGCATCCCAATAGATAAAAGAGCTACGACTGAAAGTAGGAATATTAGTAAATGAAAAGTGGAAAAGTAAAATATTATCGTAGAGTTGGGTAAATGAGCGAATAACTACTTGCAGACTAAAAGTTGAAAGAGGATATCTAAGTATTATAGTTGTGTATGCGCCAGAAGAGGGTTGGACGGAAGAATCATACTATTTCTACGACAAATTACAAGATGTATTATGAATAAAAATGATTATATCCTAATAGCAGGTGATTATAATGCAAGATTCGGACAACAACCTATCCCCAAACTAAACGAACATATGGCCAGCAGACGTCTGAACCAAATGGAAATTTTTTTAAGAGATTTTATTAATTTTAACGATCTAAGAATAGAAATTTCCTTTTTTAAACATAAAGATATACACAAATACACTTGGGCAGCCAGAGGAAGTCGCTCATTAATGGATCTTTTCGTAACCAATGGAAAGTTAGGAAAATGCTTTGAAGATGTAAGAGTACTAAGGGGGAACTATATAGGATCTGACCACTATCTTCTGAGGGGTAGAATAGGCTTCAAAACAAGATGGTTTAAAGCTGGTGAAAACAAATCGGACATAAGTAATTTAAGTTGGAAAGTTATCTCCTAAAAGATCCTTCCATAGCAAGACTGTACCAAGAAAGAATAAAACAATATTTTAAAAAATACAACAATGAACCATGATAAAGAAAAGAATGGAAAGATCTCAGAAACTCTTATTGAAAAGGTTGCTGAGGAAAGTACTAGTCCTTCATAATGCAGTGGATATAAACTAGAATCTATTGAATTAGAAGAAGCACTAAGAAATAGTAAAAATAAGAAAACACCAGGCCCTCGATAATATCAAAATAGAACTTACTTAAATATCTCTCAGCTGAAGCAAAATATAAGCTGTTAGATCTATTTAACAATTGCTGGACACAAACATAATACCAACGGAATGGAAGACTGCTTTAGTCATTCCTATATTTAAAAAAGGATTACGAACGGTATGTAAAAACTATAGAGGTATAAGTCTGCTGAATACAACTTATAAAGTGTATGCTTAAATCATTAATAATAGAATGAAGAAAATAATGGAAGCAATAATTCTGGAAGAACAATCAGGATTTAGAAAAGGGAGATCATGTTCTGATAATATGTTTGTGTTAAAACTATTGATTGAAAAGAGACGAGAATTCAATCTACAAACATGTATGGTCTTCATAGATTATGTAAAAGCTTTTGTTAACGTTCTGAGAGGAAAATTATGGTCAATTATGGACAGAAGAGACATACCAAAGCATCTAATCGAAGTTATTCGAAACATGTACAAAGATACCCAAATTAATGTAAGAACGAAATCAGGTAAAATTCTCAAAGAGTTTATAAATAAAGGAGTGAGACAAGGGTGCTGCATGTCACTCACACTTTTTAATATTTATCTTGACGATGCTATCAGAATATGGAAGCAGAAGATGAAGTTTTTAAATTTTTCCGATAATTTTAATAATAAAATATTTATAATGACACTTCTGTTTGTGGACGACCAAGTGATGATATCTGACAATGAAGACTACAAAGAGCTCTATATGAGCTGCAGATGATCATTAAAGAATATAATTTAGAGATATCTATCCAAAAATCTAAGTCAATGGCATTCCAACAGAAATACCCAATTAGATGTAAATTAGTGGTTAATAGCCAAATATCGAACAAGTAAGTTCATTTAAGTTCCTGGGTTGCGATCTGTCTTACAAAAGAGAAATTGATGCAGATAAGAAAATTCAAAAATTTAACAGAATGTGTGGAACTAGAAGGAAGATACTAAAAAGTAAAGTCAGGAAAGATACGAGTTTTATAAATCATGAAATTTTATAAAACCTTAGCGGTTTCTTGTGGGCTATATGGATGTGAAATCTGGACTATGGACACAAAAATTCGAAGTAGGATTCGGACTGCCGAAATGATGTTTTTAAGGGGTTGTATTGGTACCATAAGGAGAGACAGGATCCGCAATGAAGAGATACGTAACTACCTAGGAATTTATAATCTAAATGGCAAAATTGACGAATACAGGAAAGCATGGAGAGACCACATGATAGATGGAGGACACAGGAATACCAAAAGAGATTCTGAAATATAAGCCAAGAGGAAAACGAAACATAGGAAGACCGAAGAGAAGATGGATGGACAAATAGAAGGAGACGCAACGGAACAAAAGTTCTAATGCTTGCAGCAGCAGCAGCAGCAGCAAAGAAGAAGACTACATGATCTTTAAATAATGTCATATAAAGTATATCGTAAACTCAAATGTTTTCTGTGAAACGAGCTCAAAATTCCACATATTCAGAAACGCTACAATTCCAATTTCTTAAAACGTCTTCAATTTTTTTGTTCTAACTTTTCTAACGGGTATTGCTAATTGCACTGATTAAAATTACATCAAATTAATTTTGCTGTATCTCTTTTGTTTTTTTCAAAAAATTGCAAAATGTATTTTTTTGTAGTATCTCTCACGGCGTTAATATGCACATTTTCCAGCAATTTGTAAACACTATGGCAATTGTGAGTGGGGGTGCTTCAAATGACTTCCAATCAAGTTTTCGAAAACTCATCAATTTTTTCTGTGAAAAAGAGCTTCAATTTTCGCGTTCAGAGTAACGCTTAAAACCCCATTTTCTTAAAAACGGCTTCATATTTTCAATAAAAATTGCCATGTAGGATGATATTTTACACTTCTTTTATATTATGAAAGTGATATTTCCGGTTCTACTATTAGTAAACCGAAAAATGGAGAACATTTAAAAGAAATGTTCTTTGGGCAGCGATAGACGCAACTGGTAAACGTATGTGGCAAGACAGAAAAGCTAGGCCACAACAAAGAAATTGGAGATATAACTAGTACGAGAAAGTACTGTGCCAATCTGTAGCGCCACTGGTCTTGATTAATAAAATGTTAAATCAACAAGATTTATCCACTTTTTTCAGTGTCCCCACACTACGAGCTTTTTTTTATCGAAAAATCGCAGTTTTTTGTCTCATCAATACAATACTATCTCTACACTACATTATTAGTATGAAAGTAAAATCTGTAAGTCAATATTGTACTTTTGGAAGGCGACAATTTTGCTGCATAATATCTTTTCAGACTCGTGTTGATAGTCACATTCAATATCTCAATACCGTGTAGGTGACTTTTCTTCCAGAGATGATCCAATATTACGAATGATGCATATTTTTTCGGCTAGAGCACAAACCGTTCACTTCCGCCAAGGCAACCCATGGGATCTATTTAAAGCCTAGAGGTAGCGGTGACGAGGAAAGTGGGCGATCTGGGTCGAAGGAGACGCTTTCTCGTCATGGGACCGGCGGAGATTGTCGCCGAATAGAAGGTTTAGGTGAGCGACCGGCCTAGTTTCGCCTCGAGTGACAGAATGTTGGAATGATTCCAATATTTCCTCTGAATACCACGGCGTGACCGTACAAAATCTTAGTGAATTTGTATGCAAATATGGTTGGTGAATGTTGTTTTTTCAATCTCCCGAATCTTCTTGAAGACCTACACGAGATATTATTTCTTTGATGGGAATTCTTGGAATTGAATAACAAAATAAATTCGAAAACAGTCAGGACGTGTCTCGTTTTGGCAATGGAAACATTTTTACAAGTTGACGATAGTAACAGACGTTTTATAACGAGTATTTTCTTCCATGAGTTTTTCTAATTAAGGCGAACTATTCAACATACCATTTGCAACAAATTTGATACAGGTCTTAACCATGATTTTTGAAGGAAAAGTGGTTTTACATTATTAGCCAGGTATTATTTCTATGTGAATTTTTCATCTTCATCTAATAACGCATAATTTGACTTAATTGTAATAGAATTCATATATTCGAAATCGGACTAATTCGGCTTTAAATAGTTTCTTTAGAAGAATGAATCGAGTGCAATCTGGTTAAGGTTTGTTGAGAGGACGAAATGCATTTCTGTCAAAAGGCCGATGGCTAAAGTCTCCTAAGTCTTCAGGAGGGATCGGGTAGCGACAGTGCATGCCCGCAACATCCCTTCCCCGCCATACACACTAAAGAGCGATGCGTGCGAAGGCGTTGGATCTCGATTCAACAGCCTGCTGCTGGTGAGTGAATGTCTGTGATTATTATCCGTTGCGGATTGTAGCCTTTAGCGATTGTCGCACTCATGCAATTTAGTGTTATTCGAATATGGATACTTCATACTAATAATATGTCAGAATTTAATTTTCAAAACGACAATCGAAGGATGGGAAAAATGTTGGGCATTTATTTTTAAATATTTTAAATTATATTATTTCAATCTTTACATTAGAAACTACAACACCCTCATTGTTATCATCTTGCTACTACCTTTCTCTCATTCTTCCAATATTATAATTTAAAATAAATCAGGATTTTGTTTACATTATTCAATTTTACTCTAAATATGTAGCCAAAAGAAGT